>CM028326.1:26826900-27426900 GCA_016647705.1 Eucommia ulmoides
TTGCAAAACTAAACCACATTGAAGTAATTACTATTGTGTAGAAACTTTTATATTATCTATCGACAATGCAATAACTTGTATATCACATATCAATGCTCAGACTAAGAATAAAAATTAAGCAACAAATATTTAGTCATATTCATAAAAAAATTGCCGCGCAACAAATATTTACAGTTTAGATGCCGTTGTCGTAAAATACCATCGGTGCACTCAACATTAACATCATTGCAGCTAGAACTTTTTTTCGTCAACTGTGTTTCCCACTATAAAAAATCTTGTCTCCAAGAAATACTTGCCGCTGCAACACTTGATTTCACGGAGTTGAAGTACCCATTTGACAATGGGATTTTTTGTAACTTAGGGTAATATGAATAAAAAAGTAAAATTGAATCGACCAAAATTGTTCACACTTGATTGATTCATGCTATTTGAACAAATGGTTTTATTTTTTAAGTTGTGTTATTATTTTCATTTTGGCATTGCTAAATATATTTTTCTCCATCACCCAAGCGTGTTTTGCTAAAATGGATTTTTATTAAAAAAATAAATAAATTAATAGGTTTAAGATGATATGGGCTTTGTCACTTGCCGTCTGTTTTAATGTATTGATTAATATTGGGGGTGGCCTACAAAATTCTTTTTAGAATTGAAATATTTATAAAATAAAAGACTGGACAGAAATAAACTTGAAAATGTAGCGGATTTTTGGGCCGAAAAATGACCCTTCATTTTACCTATCCATCCTAAACACTGGAGATTTTCCTTTTCTAAGCCCAACCCATTTATTTAAGAGCAAAATCTGCCCTAGGTACCTTTGTTGCCCTGGTCGCTTTATAGAGAGGAAGAAGAAGGGCCGGCCGGTAGAGCCTCACACCGTTGGAGGAGAAGGGGAAGAAGCTTGAAGGGGAAGAACAAATCTCTATTCTCTACTGATTTGCGATGGTAATTTTAAACCTAATCCTTAAGTTTGTTTCTTGTAGTCGTATCTTCTGTACGCAGATCTCTATATTTTTCTGTAGCTGCTGGGAAAATTAGTTGCATTTTCATTATCGAGCCTCGTATTTGAGATGCGAACTTTCATCTTCCTTTGCCTACTGTATTTGATTAAAGGAAATTATTTATACATCGATTTATGTATGTATGTATGCATGTATGTATGTATGCATGTTTGTTCATCAGCTCCAGGATATGAACTGTTTGCATCTTAGTTTTGACTTGTTTTAGTAAGTAGCTGAAGGGCGTAGTTTGAAGCTGGACACATTGCTTGCGTATGCCTAATGATTTCACTGTGGCAGATTGGCATCTTTAAATATTATCAATTTATACGCAAATTATTTGTTAAAACAAGCAATGGCAGATTTCCCAAACTATTAGGTAGAATATTTGATAATATCGTATACACCATGTCAGTCAAGAGTAAAGAAGTTATGTAGTGTGTGTCGTCAAGGGTTTTAGCCCGGCGTTTATGTACCACACTTGGTGGAGGGAGGTTAGTGGTTCGAGTCAATGGAGCTGCATCCAGATTTGTTGTGGGTTTGGGATAAATGGAGAAGTTATGTAGTTCTTCCTCTCACATATGCATCTATATATTTAGATACACATTTCTTTGTACATATTTGAAAATCCTTCATCATGCCTTATTCATGGGGAAATTTTTTTGCAGGCACCCAAGAAAGGAGGAAAGGTTGCTGTAGCAAAGAAGAAGGTTTTTACTATTCTTCAATCTGTCCTTTCAATATGTTTGTGTGTGTGTATATATATACATATATAATTTCATCAGAACTTATTTGATGTATTATTGATGATCGATCTCACTCATGTCAATAATTTACATATAATATTTTCATTATGTAATGTAGGATAAAGTTGTGAATCCTCTTTTTGAAAAAAGGCCCAAGCAGTTTGGCATTGGAGGAGCTCTTCCGCCGAAGAAAGACTTGACCCGGTTTGTGAAGTGGCCGAAGGTTGTCCGTATTCAAAGGAAGAGGAGGATTCTCAGGCAGAGGTTGAAGGTCCCACCTGCTTTGAACCAGTTCACTAAAACACTAGACAAGAATCTTGGTGCGTCATTTTACACACATGCTTTTAGGTTTTTCCATTATAGGTGATCTTTAATGTTAGATTGGTTCACACGTTAACGTTATAAATGGCAATAATAGATAAATACATCCATTGAAGGACATGAATCTGGTAATGTTTATGAACTCGCATATTTAAAGCATATTTGAACATTTTGTTTGTGAAATTTTCTTGTCCATGAATTTTTCGTGTCAATGGATGGTCTTGTAGGTTAAAATTGGATTGTCTCTGATCCAGGAAGACATCATGATTTTGATTCTATCCATTTCATGAGGAAAATTGCTATTTATTTTCCGTAATTGATAATCATTGATTTTACTGTAAATTCTTTTGCAGCAACAAGCCTTTTCAAGTTGCTTCTGAAATACAGGCCGGAGGACAAGGCAGCTAAGAAGGAGCGCCTTGTTAAGAGGGCCCAGGCTGAGGCCGAAGGGAAAACCCCTGAATCCAAGAAGCCCATTGTTGTGAAATATGGCCTCAACCATATCACTTACCTTATCGAACAGGTTTGGCTCCATCTTTGTTTTCAGTTACTAATCATTTTTTGCCCATGCACTCTGCATGTCTTAGAACTAAATGTTTCCATTTCAGAACAAAGCGCAATTGGTGGTTATCGCCCATGATGTTGATCCCATCGAGTTGGTTGTATGGCTTCCTGCTTTGTGCAGGAAGATGGAGATCCCCTACTGCATTGTTAAGGGAAAATCACGATTGGGAACGGTTAGTCTGTTGAACTTTGATTTTATTTTTCAGCATAATGGGTGAAAGTTATTGAGAAGGAATTTGATTTTGGGGACGGGTTTGAAATTCACAAGTTAAACTCCCTCGTTTGGCTACCTCAGAAAGGAATTTATAAAATTCATTTAAATTTCGAAATGGGATTTAAGTGGGGGTAAATTGATATCTCCAAATACCTCATAACGAGAATGTTTTTGTAAATCTGTATGAATGAGGTGATATACCCAAACAACAAATATGGAAATAATGAAATTTTAAAATTCAAAATTTCCATACGCCCGCTTCAAGTAGTGGTTGCATTGGGGCTTTTAATCTCATTTATTCGCCGTCCTTGCAGATTGTTCACCAGAAAAATGCAGCGGCATTGTGTTTGACCACAGTTAAGAACGAGGACAAATTAGAGTTCAGCAAAATTCTCGAGGCCATCAAGGTCATTTCACCTCTCTCTCTCTCTCTCTCTCTCCAAGTTCATCTGTGTTAATTGATGATTCTTTAGGGGTTAGTGTTTGGGTATTTGGAATTTAAATTATAAATAAACGCATCGATCTTTCTTTTTTTGAGTTTTTGCATGCATTCCGTTCCAATTCAATTCCGAGATTCCAATTCCATGAAACCAGACGCTACCTCAATGTTTATCGGGTTCTAAAAATTTTAACTTTTTTCAGGCAAACTTCAACGACAAGTTTGACGAGTACAGGAAGAAGTGGGGAGGTGGAATAATGGGCTCAAAATCACAGGCCAAAACCAAGGCCAAGGAGAGAGTTCTTGCCAAGGAAGCTGCTCAGAGGTTGACTTAAGAGGCCCAAAAAAAAACACTTTCGGTTCTATTGCCCTGTCTTGTCTGAATGTCATTTGTTTTTTGTAGTCTTTTTGGAACACTTCAAAATCTCAGTTTTGTTTTGAACTATGATGATCCCATTTTTTGTTGGAAGTTTTGTGTAGACATTTTAGTTTTAAATCTCTTATTTTTTCTGCCCCTTTTGAAAGATTTAAGTAACATGTTATTTGTGAACGATGTTGCAGTTTGCTTGAGATAATTAATGGTTTTGACCATTATTGCAATAGCTATGTAGAGGTCACTTCAAGAATTGACCATATTTTTATTGAATTTGGTGCTGTTACTGTTTCTGTTTCTTTGATTTCTGTTTTTGCTCTCGAAATTCCATTTTGTTGATTTTTGTTTTTGCTCTCAAAATTTTAAGATTAATGTATAGAAATGCTTTTAATAAGCACATTTTAATTTTCAAAATTTGGGAGTGTTTCTTAAATTATTTAAGAGTTTGAGAAACAAAAAAATGTTGATTTCCATTCACTCGCACAAAACTTTTCACCATTTGTTTTCTCACAAATTAAATTTTTTTTTTTTTCAAGAAGATGGTCGGTACTAAACACTCTTTTATTTTTGAAATATTTTAGAACAAAAATAAAAATCTCATCTCAATTTATTGGAAGTAGAAATAAAAAATAGAAACACTAAGCAAAGGCCACCTTAGAGTTTCTATTCTTAGAGTTCGTTTTTATTCTCAAAAGAGAAAAAAAAAAATTATTCCCAAAAGAAAAAAAAAAAAAAATTGGGAACAAATTGAATTTGGGAAAAATTGAGTCGTATTTTTCAAAATTTGTTTTGAAAAATTGGAAAGACAGTAGAAATTACTATTTTTTGGTACTATATTTTTCCATTTTTGTTCCCGGAAGATATTTAGAAACAAAATCTTGTGTTTGGGTAAGCGATTTGATAAATTCATGAAATTTGATAAAGAAAAATTTAATATATAGACCCCAAGAGATATAGAAATAAAAATATAAACTCTCAACTACCATAATAAAGATTTAGTTCCCGATTTTTTTTTTTTAAAATAGTCCTATTTTCTTTGACTATTTTTTTCCCATTATTTACGTACAATGCCATTCTGTTAAAGATAGTGAATATTTTCATTTTTTATTTTTCTAATTTTAAATATTTTAATATATTTTAACACTGATTGTGTTATTATAATTGTTCATTGTTCTTTATATGAACAAATTTACGTTTCATTATATTCCCGGTATGAACATTCACTAAAATATAACAGAATTAAAAAATTTGGAAAAAATCTAAGATCAATGAAAATAAACGCAATGCGAACATTTATGAACATCCACCCAAAATGCCCAAGAAAAACAAATAAAAAATGTAAAAGAAATCTAAGATTAACGAAAAGAACATTTACCCGAACAAACAAAAAGCTTAACAAAATTCAACAAAATCAAATAGATCTCGGCATGAACATTTACCAAATTGCAAATGAACATCCACCAAATCACACACTAGGAACGGACATTCATATCTGGGTATTTTATATTTGGAAAATTTTAGATTTTTATTTTCCAGATCTAAAAATGGAGAGAGAGAGAGAGAGAGAGAGAGAGAGAGAGAGAGAGAGAGAGAGAGTAAAAAACACAGTGACGAACTCTAGGTTGAGGATAAAGGCAGTGGACAACTAACGATGGAAAAGACAATGGCGACTGACGGAGAACAACCGAGCGCAACCCTAAACCAAACACCACCTAAATTATTGAATTTAGAAATTTAAATAGGCAGTTACACCGAAGGAATACTACAAATTTTTTCCTAATAAAGGTAGGGCAAAAAACCCAAACAATTCATCAATCGATTCATCACTTGTCAGAGGCTAAAGAAAGGAGTGGAATATCTGTTAACGTTGAGATAGGAAAAAGGAGAAACGATCAGGCAATATGTGACAAGGTTCATTGAGGAGTTGACCTGCATTGAAGGATGTGAAACTAACTTGATTGTGAATGCTTTCACCACTGGACTACGACCTGGGCATTTTCAAGATTTTCTTATAAATCATTTACCACTGGATATGATGAAGTTGATGGAAAGAGCGAAGCCCAGATGAAATTGGAGGATGTCAGGGGAGCTAGAAAAGGAATGTCTTCCAATAAGAAAAGTCAGAGCAAAGAGCGGAAGGAAGATCATCCTAAGAAGTAGAAGGACGAAAGTACAGATATGACAGATCAGAAGGACGGAGCTCTCGAAGGGAGCTTGAACAAGCTCTTCCAGGATTAAAGGCCCCTATTTCAATGATCTTACATGAGATAAAGTCTTCAGACAAGCTGACCTGGTCTCAAAAGATCTTTACTCATCCAGATAGGAGGGATAAAAAGAAATATTTCTGCTTCCACCAGGATCATGGCCATAACACGGATGAGTGTAAGCACTTGAAAATGGAAATCAAACGGTTGATAGAAAATGGGCACTTGACCAATTACCTCGAAGATAATCCTAAGGAGATGAGGACAGAAGAAAATGAACCCCAGAAATGGCGATTGTGATAAGAGGATGAAAGAAGATGAACCCAATCAGAAGCATGATGTGATCTACATGATCAATTGCGGCTCATCTCTTACTGGACAATCAAACAAAGCAAGAAAGGGGAAGGTACGAGAAGCAGCTCTGGAAGAAGACTATGGCGAAGTCTTTGCGGTTAAACCAAAACAGAGTTTAGAAAGACCCATCTCATTTTCTAGTAATGATCTTCATTGTGTAGTCTAGCCACACGTCGATGCACTAGTAGTGACACTATGGATCTCGAGCTTCCAAGTAAGAATAATTCTAATTGATACTAGTAGTTCAACCAATATTATATTTAATAGCGCCCTACGTAAAATGAGGGTACCAGAGTCGGACGTCAAATCAACCTAGACAGTCATGGTTGGGTTCAATGGAAAACTAAGCTCCCCAGTTGGGAAAATGGTGTTGTTTGTGTTCGCTGATGAATAAGAATCAAGAATAACTCAGGCGATAGAATTCATGGTGATGATCTATAGCTCTCCTTATAATGCCATTTTCAGAAAACCCTGGCCCCATGCAATGAAAGCAGTGGCTTCTACGTTTCATCAGTGCCTTAAATTTCCAAGTCCCAAGGGAATAGAGACTATTAAAGGAGATTAAGTAGCTTCAAGAGATTGCTTTGCGATAGCCCTGAGAGGGAAGTCAAAGATCCAACAACAATCAATGAGCAGGGCAAGCTCTCACAAGAAGAAGAGCTTTGACACTAAAGTGGGTGACTTTAGAGAAAATTTGGGAATTGCTCATCCTGCTGAGATGATAGAAGAAGTGAACCTAGATGAAACAGGTCAAAAAAAAGATAAAGATTGGTGCAACTTTATCAGAAGAAGGGAAAAGACAGATCATCTAATTACTAAAAGAGTTTGAGCACGAGTTTGCTTGGACTTCGAGAGACATAGAGGGAATCGATACTTCTATAGCAGCACATCGACTCGACGTAATGAGTTTACACCTTTCAGTAAGACAAAAACGAAGGATCTTTGGCGATGAAAATATGCGGGTGATCGAGGGAGAAGTAGATCGGTTGCTGAGCATTGGTCATATTAAGGAGATGCATACCCTAAATGGCTAGCAAATCGAATTCTAGTGAAGAAGAAAAATGGAAAGTGAATGATGTGCGTAGACTTCACTGATTTGAATAAGGTGTGCCCTAAAGACTGCTACCCAATGCCCCAAATTGATCAACTGGTCAATTCTACTTCTGGGCATGAGGTCATGAGCTTCATAGATGGTTACTTTAGTTACAATAAGATCAGGATGAATTTGCTAAATGAAGACAAAACGACATTCATCACCCACAAAGGGACTTACTACTACAAAGTAATGCCCTTTAGCCTAAGGAATACTGGAGCAACATACCAATAGTTAGCAAACCGAATGTTTCAAGAACAGATTGGAGATATGATGGAAGTATACATTGATGGTATGCTAGTAAAGAGCAAGGAGAGTTCCAACCATGTGGAGCACCTAAGAAAGGTGTTGGAAGTGCTACAAAAGTATAGAATGAAGCTCAATCCAAAGAAATGTAACTTTGGAGTATCTTTTGGAAAATTTTTAGGGTACATCGTGGACCAGCTTGGAATTAAAGTTGACCCGTAGCAAGTGGATGCTATTATAAAGACGAGGTCTCCAACAAACGTCAAAGAAGTGCAGATACTAATTGGGAGGTTGGTTGCATTACATCGATTCATCTCAAAATTTACAAATAAGTGCCATCCTTTCTTTAAAGTGTTGAAAGGCAATAAAAAATTTAAGTGGACTGATAAGTGTGAACATGCCTTCCAATCCTTAAAGGAATACATGGGCAAGATTAAACTGTTATCCCGAGTGGAACTGGGAGATGAGCTCTACTTGTACTTAGAAATATCTGAATGGGATGGCAGCGCGATGCTGATTAAGAAGGAAGGAAAGGTCCAACACCCCATGCATTATATCGGCAAATCCTTGCTTCTAACGGAGTCTAGATACACGGACTTGGAGAAACTTGCCTTAGCACTCATCATTGTTGCCAAGAAACTCAGATATTATTTCCAAGCTCATCCAATTAATGCAATAACTTCTTTCCTTTATAAGAGTAGTAATACACCGACCTAATGCCTCGAGAAGATTGATGCAGTTGGTAGTGAAGATTAGAGAATTTGATATCAAGTTCGTTCCAAGAACTACAATTAAAGGCCAGGCTTTGGCTGACTTTCTAGTAGAACCAACCCCTAGGGGAGATAAAGACGACCTAGGTATCTCAAAATCAAGTTCGAATATGTGGGACCTTTGGGTTAATAGAGCTACAAATTCAAAAGGATGCGGAGTTGGAATTATGGATATTAGTCTAGAAGGAGAATAGATCGAAAAGACAGTCCAGTTCGGATTCAAGACTTCAAATAACGAAGCTGAATACGAGGCTGTGATAATCAGGCTAAACATGGTTCGGTCTTTGGGAGTAGATAGAGTCAACATTAGGTCAGACTCTCAATTGGTGGTAAACCAGATAATTAGAACCATCACCGTTGATGAAAAACGTATGCATCTCTACTTAGGGTAAGTCAAATGATTGATTGCCCAGTTCAAAGAATGTACTTTCAAGACAATTCCCAGAATAGAAAATGCAAAAGCAGATGCGTTGGCAGTTCTCGCATCATCAGGGGAGATGGATCCAACTCGGACTCGGTAAGTTTTTTGGAATTTCCATCTATAACAGCATCAATTAATCTATGTGCAGAAATAGGGCAAATTAAGGAGGAAGACGATTGACGAAAACCTTTTGTCGATTTTCAAAAGGATGGAACTCTACTAGAAGAAAGAGGATCAACAAGGAAAGTCAGATACAAGGTTGCGAGGTACTTAATTGTTGAAGGAAAATTGTACCGGAGGTCCTAATCTCAGGCATTGTTGCTCTGCTTGGGAGCAAGAGAAGCCAACTACGTAATACGGGAGATACATGAAAGAATCTATAGAAATCATCAAGGAAGAAGAACTCTGGCACAAAAGGCCTTGTCTATTGGATATTATTGGCCCACGATAAGGAAAGATTCCAAAGAATTTGTATAGAGGTACGATAAATGCCAAAGGTTTGCCAAAAACATTCACGTGCCAAGTCAATTGCAATACCCATCTCAAGTCTATGGCCTTTTGCAAAATGGGGAATGAACGTATTAGGGCCGTTCTCCCCAGCACCAGGGAATAAGCGGTTTGTATTGGTGGTCGTAGACTACTTCACAAAATGGGTAGAAGCAGATGGATTCACCATAGTTGTGGAGAATGAGGTAAAGAATTTTTTGTGAAAGAACATCATATGTAGGTTTGGCATCCCAGTAGTGCTGATCTCTAATAATGGAACTCCATTCAGAGGAGGAAAGGTAAAGAAGTTATGCAAAGAGTTGAACATTGATCATAGAAAAGGCAACCCATCCCATCCACAAGCCAACGGTCAGGTAGAGGTGATAAACAGGACGATTAAGGAGGCAATACAAAGAGGCCCCCACCATATTGTGGTCTCACAGGATAGCGCAAAGTGGATCTACTGGGGAAACTCTATTTTTACTAACTTATGGGACAGAAGCACTGGTCCCGGTGGAAATTGGATTGCCTAGCAATCGGGTCCATCATTTTGATCCAGAAAAGAATGAAAATTAGATCAAAGAAAACCTAGAATTGCTAGAAGAGAAGAGGGATGAAGCATGAATGAGGATGGCTGCTTATAAGTTAAGAATGGCAAGGAAGTTCAACCAAGCAGTGTGATCCCAATACTTCAACATTGGAGATCTTGTGCTTCAAAGAGTAATGCCTCATAGGCCAGAAGCAAGATTAGGAAAGCTAACTTCTAACTGGGAAGGACCCTACCGGGTGGTCAAAACAAATAGGTCAGGAACTTACTGGTTGGAAGAGCTTAATAGGACTCAGATACCCAGACCTTGGAATATTTAACATTTAAGAAAATATTTTGTTTGAGTTGTTTTCTATTTTATGTTGTTTTCAAACCATGTCATTGAAAGTTATTGAATACACATGTCTCTACAAAGTTAACATCATATTATGAAAGTTGAACACAAATCAACGAAGAAGGCTAAGTTCAGTTGTGACTCAAATGCCAAATGAATAAGCTGAGATCAAGTTCAACCTATGAACTCAAGTGCCTCAAGGCTAAGTTCAGTTGTGAACTCAAATGCCAAAGGAATAAGTTGAGGTCAAGTTCAACTATGAACTCAAGTGCCTCAAGACTAGGTTCAATTATGAACCCAAATGCCTTAAAAGAATGAAAGGTAGAATTTCAGATAACAAGGCTCTTTGATATAAGAATAACCCAAGAATATATTTCTTGAGGAACATCCAAGAGGGGGCAATTTAAAAAAAAAAAAAGGGGGGAAGGTATTGCTTGAACATTCAAAAATTGGCTTATCAATTGTCTTCTAAGTTCAGATAGATTAATGAGCCAAATGGACAAATGATGAGGGTAAAAACCACAACAAAGCCAATGAGCCAAATGGGCAAATGATGAGGGTAAAAACCACAACAAAGCCCCATAATCATTTTTAATTGTGAAATAAGTGGCTTTAGTGGTAAAGGCAGTTTTACTCTTGATGGAATATTAGTAGATCATTTATCTATTGAAGATTGACTAATCATTCTCATCTCCTGATTGGAACATAATTGACGCTCAAGATGTAAGCCCTTAATTTCCCACCACTCTTCTCCACCAATGAGCCAACCATTCCTACACCCACTCCCACATCATCCTAATTATCATATTCTAATCCCACCAATATCCTATCCAATGACTCATCATATCCACTTGCCCATTTCTAGTGGAACACTATCGACAAACCCAACCCGAAGACCCACCATCATAAGACTATTAATATTATTATTTATCTGCACTACCACATTCCCACTCATCCCAATATTCTAAGCATTTGAGAAACACTATTGCTTCATCCTAACCCTATTTTGCACTAAACACCACCAATCAAACCCACGAAACAATGTTCTATTTATTGAACCAATTTCATTTTGACAAGCAAGCTCTCTTCTTCTCTTATTCCTACTCTAATAGCTTCGCATCCAAAAATAACGAAATCCTTGTTTGCAAGGACAAGTCTACAAAGTCAAGCTAATAAAATTCAATTAGTTTTGACTGGAATTTACCGAACCAAATTTTGACATCGCATGTTTTGATGTTTAATTTGCTATATAACCTATGGAATGCTAGGTATGCACTTTGGGGTTGATCGGGAGCACAGAGAATCCGATGTAGAGTCTGTGATTGCAGATGTAATAAGGAACAAGAGTGATGTGGAATATGAAGATTGAATATGAAAACCTAGTGAACTTTGTACATGGCCAACTATTCTTTTCGTTCTTATGGTAGAAATATAAAATCTTGTCTTGTGTCCTCTTGCGCTGCACTATGGATTTAACCTTTGAACCCTTTTGTTGTTTAATATCATTTACCTCTCTTGAAGTTTGGGATAATATCAACCGGACCCCCAATTTTTTCTCATTGTAGAAACCTATTGGGGCTTGACTTACTCTCGAAAGGCAATTTTTAAGAGGAGAATTGTCCTAAATTTTATATATAGCTCAAGATCAAGTAACATAAACAATGTGGGATGCAACAAGCTGCTTCACACGCCAAGTGGACTTTGCCAAACTAATGCAAATGGATATCAGGCCCCAATATCAATTTCATATTCAACACTCATAATATCACTTATCTACCTTGTGCTTTGGTGTTTTGGGTTAGATTATCTCCAAATGTTGAAAAAAATAAGAAAACGCCAACCGTTGTATTTTATATATAAATAAAAACATAACTGAAATAGAAAACATAATTTCCAAACAACAAAACCAAACTACAAGAATTATTAACTATTACAAGAAACGTCCCAACTATAATTAAAATATAATATATAAAATTCACATGTACTAAAAAAATAAAACAATATATAGTCCTATATATATATATACACTAGGGATCAAATTATAAATAAATGAAAAAATTAGTTAATATATATAGCAAAAATAGATCTCAAATGGTGGTTACGCGGTTATTATCCCAAAATCAAAATTAAAATCAAAATCTCTTCAGTTTTCAATTTCGAAACCAAAATCATTTAATCGATTTTAAACCAAACCGTTGGGTTTGGTTTGATTCGGTTACATGCCAAGTTAATTGCCATCCCTAACCACAAGGGAGGTCAATGATATTATGGAAAAGTAAGGGGCCTATTTGATATTATCCTACATCTAGGAGGTGGTAAATGATATTATCCCAATTGCTTGTAAAATTTGTGATTTTTTTTGGTCCTTTTTTAGTCTTTTGTGTTGGTTAAGTTTTGAGTCCTGTTGGTGCAAATAAGATGGTCGTGTTTTAGATAGCTGGAGTGAAGGAATGGGTTTCTTGCTATGATGGGGGAACATTTTTCCTGTCCATGTTAACCCACCTGTACCCAAAAGTTGCCTCTGATTTTTCAACAAATTAAGGGTCTGTTTGGTTTGTTTGTCAAAAAAAATATATTTTGCAGTTATAAACCAAACAGAGACTAAAAATTATTATTAAATGATCATATGCCCAATAGTTTATGGACACGAAGTCAGTTGCTTTGTGTTGAAAATATGCTCTGTTTATAAAAATATTTCACACTGTGTTGTTATCTATTTATTTAGGGAAAATAGGACTTATTTTCGGACACAAATTTTCAATACAAATAATTATGTTGAATTAACTTTTTGAACAAAATAATTTCATTTTTAATTTTTTCAGATTTTGCATGACAAAAATGTCTGTCACTAATTTTTGGGATTGACGTGTCATTAAGATTTTATAATTAAGTTGAATTTAAATAAAACAATTACCGTAAATATAATGTAGTGGAGATATTCTCGAAATATTATTTTAAAAAAAAAAAAACATTTACTATAATATCTTCCCCTTATATCCTTTTCAATCATATTTCCCTTATATCTTTTTCAGTCATATTTTTTTTGTATAAAAGAAATATAATTCGTGTTGAATTCAACACGTTAAGTTATTTATGAAATTTAAAATTGGCCATTCACAATTGTGTTGAATTAAAAATGATCAGTTAATTAGAAAAGTTTGATTACTGGGATTTGAAGTTTGTGTTAAATTTAACATGCATAAAACCTTCGTATTTTGTTGGATACAAAATTAAGGACAGATGGGGAGAATATGATATCATATTCAACATGAGAATATTATGTATCGTCTTACATGTTCATTGTATTTTAGTGTTATATTCAACATAATCGTGTCTAGAAACTTAGCCACGTTTCAAACAAATACAAATCTTATGTAAATATGAGTTAATGTGTTGAATTCAACACTGGTGGATTCAACCACTAAAACAAATAGACTGTGTTGAATTCAACATAAAAATGTTTTTTTGCTTCGATTCAAAACACACGATAATGATATTATTTTAAAGATAAACACAAATGATTTTTTCAGTATAACTCGTTGATGAAAAGAAAAATTATAAAATAATTATTTGGGTGACTTTACAATAAATATTTTAAATTGGTCAATTATGGTATCTGTCTTCAAATTTCGGAATATATATTTGTGAAAATTATTGGGGTTGTAAATATGGAATATAACTGATGTTCTGAGTGAAGAATCTATTCATGTATTCAAAAAAGGGTTGCTCGGTTCATGAAAAGAACTTGGAGCTCATTTGGTAGTTTTAGGTACAAAAGAGGACCCTATGATAAACGCCCCATTTATTTATAGGGGAATTAATCTTTTAATGCCTTAATTTGTTCCCATAAACTCGAGATATAATCTTTTAATTTTATTTTTTTTTGTGACAAATTTATTATTTGTAATATTCTACTATTTCAACTAATTCAATAATATTTTTTGAAATAATTAAAATACTTATTTTTACAGTCCATTATGGCACACCAACGGAAATAAATTTACTTACAATTATAAATTTTAAAATACTTCAAATAATCTTTGTGACATTAATATACATTTAGTTACAATTATAAATATCAATACCTAAAATAGATTTTGTTACATTATACTAGTTCAACGTATTGTTTGTCCAATTAGATTGCGTTGGGATGTGGGTGCAAGGGTCTTCTCGACACAATCAATAATGTGTTTATTTTCAATTACACCTTGCTTTGTTTCTTTAGGTAGCTCAACGCCAGTACTCTTTAGCTGTTTATGCATTTATAACACAAAACTTTCCTGTATTTTTTGCTTTGTTGTCATGGTTAAACATTCTTTGGGTAATTTGTCCAATCCAAGAGTAATTATAATGTCTTGAAGTTCATTATAACGTTGTAGGTGGCCTAACAATTTGGGCGGTGGTAGTGGTCGGCTGTGGAGATCTGGTCGCTGAAAGTGATCAAATGTAGTTGGCGGTGGTTCGGTGACCAAGGATCGGAAGTCCAACAACAGGCGATGGTGAATAGTGGTTTGATAGTTGACACACTTGTGCTTAAATTAATTTGTTTAATAATTTATAAAGTAAGGGTACAAATGTTGATTAATAATATACTCAAATAAAAATGCAACTATAATCACAATTAGAAAAAAATTAATGTTGAAAAAAATAAAACAATTTCATGATTGGATAATTTAAACGGTCTTTTTAACTATTATCTCTTTATTATTCGGGTTATTACCACATATATCCCCTTTCTTTTTAGATATTCCACCGACATTCCTCATATTTTAGAAATTAGCATGGGAACACCCTGTTGGAGAATTTAGGTATTTATGCCCTTATATTTAATGATATTTTACTCTTTGTAATTAGATCATTTTGTACTTTGTCTGTCTATAGTATTTTCGTCACCACTTTACCTTCTACAGTTATGTTTATTGTACTTTACCTCGTGATGTAGATCTAACTACAAAGTCAAAGTACTGATAAGGGAGATAAAGTGCAACAAAGGTCTAACTATAGGAGATAAAGTAGTGACATAAATACCACATGGAGGTAACATGCAAAACGACCCACCATAGGGGGTAAAGTATAATTAATTTTATTCTAAATGAATAAATTGCAAAATAATACTATAATTATATCATTTTCTTTCTTTAAAAGAAATATTATTGTTTAGCCCAATGAATTACCCAAGAGAGAGAGTGAATTGGATAGTTATAAAAAATTTAAACAAATAAATCTTTAACACTTAATTATCAAATAATAATTTTTTCTAAATTAATTATCATCTTCGTTACACAGCAGATAAGTGTTTAACTAAGTGCACACATAAACAGAATATAATGAAAGTAAAGAAGATAGCACATCAAGATATATTCTGGTTAAGCAAACTAACATTTTCTAATCCAGTCTCTCGAGTTCCACGGAGATTTTCAACCTCTAAATCCCTGATTCCTTTAACGGTAGAAACCAAACCCTTACAATAATTCTTTTATTAGGTTTAGAATCAACCTTTACAATTTTTTTTTTTCCAGACTAAAGAAGAACCTTATCTTTTTACCAGATTAAAAACTAACTTAATTCTATTATAGGAAGAATCAAAACCTCCCCACACTCACAAGTATCATTTTCACAGGTAAAGATTAAACCTTTACAATTCACTCAAAATTAATTCAATTATAGGAGAATCAAAACCTAGTCATTTTCAAGGAAAAATAATAACCTAATATTTTTACTTAGGACAAAGATTAAACCCTAATTTTTTTTTCACTGGAAAAATATCAAAACCTTGCTACATTGACTAGACCTTGGCCTAACCATGTCTAATTCGCTCAAATTCACAAATACAGAAAAAAATATGAGTTTCTTCCCACAATGAGTTTCTACCACCTTAATACAGATATACTCAATTAATATCCTGAAATTTACTACGTGATAGATACAATGTGTGTCAAATTAATATTTGATTAATAAATAATATGGGCAGTACAAATCAAAACACGTAATCAGATAAGCATACAAAATTATTTTAAAAAGATTTTCAAGCTTTTACGTTTGAAAACGATTTTCTAATGATCTTAAATCTAAGCAAGCAGTGATAATACAAAATCAAAATAAGAAATAATAACTTGAAAAGATTTTACCGGAAAAACACCAAAGAATGAAAACAAAATCCCAAGGTAGCACAAGTCAGTGACACCAAATCAACATCACTTTAGATCAAGAACATAGTAAGAATATCTCTAAAAAAATATCAGTAGAATAATAACTTTTCGAAAAGCTTATGAACTAATGTTCTTGATATATTTAATCTTAATCCCACATGTCTATATATATAGACTGATAACAAACTCTCCAATGGTTAATTTTTAAAAGATATGTCTCTAAAAGGCACTCTTAGACCCCATATAATATAATCATTCAATTCTGGGGTAATTCACTTAAAAATAATTCTTAAATTTCTCAAATAAGTTTATAAAATATTTCTCTATTAATAATCATAAAGATAAGAAGTATTTAACAATTTAAATTGAGAGAATCTAAAATTATGTGGACCAAATCAATAGGAATATATAAATATATGTACCATATCTTTAATAAGATCAAATTCCCCAAATCTCTCCCTTGGAATCATAAAAAATGACTAATTTTTTTTTACTGAAAGACCAAGTTCCTCGAAATCTCAACCAAAATAATCACTTGACTAATCCCTGGCAGTTAGTTGACCGATTGATACAACATTGAAACCAGGACAAATCAAAACGCCAGTCGGTTGACCGATACCCCTTTGGTCGACTAGCTGATTGATGTAGAGAGTTTTCCTTGACAAAATCCAACCCAATCAGTTGACCGATATCCTCCCCATCGATTGACTGATTGCTTCAGAGTCATTCCCTGCTAAAGCCTCAAATCTAGTCAGTTAATCGATCGCCTTCGTTCGGTTAACCGATCAATGCAAGGACTATACATTTCACTCCAAAAGCCTTATAGATTCAAACGGTTGACCGATTCTTTTTGATCGATTGACCGATTGATGATGGGTGGTCACTTCCTTCACCAATTCTACTCCAAAACTTATTGTTTAATTCAGTTAACCAATTGCTTTTCTCGATTGACTGAATTGACCCTAAACTTCAACTTTTTATATTTTAATCCTTATTTTCAATTAGTTCAATTTCTATTTTCAATTTCACATAAGGAGCACATATTAAATCAATAATTAGGATCCTAAATTTTATCATATGGTGCTTACCGGGAGATCCAAAAAATGGTTGAAAACTACCAATTATACCCTCTCCTTTTTTCATGAACCGAGCGGTCCTTTTGCCATTTTTGTGACGAGAATACCCCTAATTATTGTGCCTACATAATACATCCCTATCTTCCGGAGTTAATTTAGGTAATAGATAATCATTTATTTAAATAAAAATAACTATTGTTGTACACATTTTTTTACAATATAATTATATATTCAGATTCATCTAACAAGATTTTCAAAACGATATCAAATTCACTATATTTTTCATTAGTTTTCAGTTTTTACATTCATGTTACATTCCATGTGGGAAATGTAACGTCTATAATTCAAAAGATGTTACATGTAACATTAACCAAAACCAAAATCAAAAGGTTAGTAACTACATTATGTTACATTTAATATTCATGTAACATCAATGTTACATTTCATGGGATGTTACATGTAACATCTTATAATTCGTAGGAACTAAAAATTAAAAAAATATCATGTTACATGTAACATGAATGTGAAAACTGAAACTAATGAAAAAAATAGTAAGTTGGATATCGTTTTAAAGATCTTGTTTAGACGAATCTGAATATATAATTAGATTGTAAAAAAAAATGTGTACAATAATAGTTATTTTCATTTTAATAAAATAATTTTGTTGAATATGAAAACTCTCAATCCCTATTAAAGAAACCCGCACATAATGCAAGGGCAAATCTGTCAATGGAAAACATATTGTATGTGGAAAGTATTATTGACTGTATTGAATCGGATATCGTAATTAGTGTGAATGTTACATATAACATGGTGTAATAGTAATGTTACATGTAACATTCATGTAATAATAATGTTACATGTAACATTCATGTTGAATGCAACGCGAATCCGAAATAAAAAAAATATTGAATGTAATATCATTTTGAAGATCTTATTAACACAAATCTAAATGTATAATTATATCATAAAAAATATATGTACAAGAAAAATTATTTTGATTTGAATAAAATGACTTTATGTGAAACCTCTAAATAAGAAAATTATAAAAAGGAAAATCATACAGGGGTAATTTTGTCATATAATTTTCGTGTTTTTTAAAATTTGGGACTAGATGATTCAAAAAATTTGTAGATTGGGATTATTTGATTTATTTTCAAATATGCGGGTTTGATTGGTAGTTTCACACTAAAATTGGGATTGACCGATAATTTTCCCTTTTATCATATCAACACATATAAGATAACTCGTTTAATAGTGTTGTGTGTGATCCTAATTCGGGTTGCATTAAGAGTATAAGAGTACTGGATTATTTTTACCAAATTTTTTCAAACTCTTCAACACTCTTAATTTTTTCACTGCACTAAGAGTATCGACCCTCCACTATCCATTTTCCTTTTGTTTAATTGTTTTTAGCATCTCTTTTCTCCTTCCTCACCTTCCTACACTTGAACCCAAAAATCAACTCTGAACTCAGAAATTGATGGAACATACTCAACAATCTAGAAAACCAAGATCCAACAACCATCGAATCAAATCCAAACTCAATAATAGAAGAACAAACCAATTGAATATCTGATTCCAAATCAATGCCCAGACTAATCTAAGTAAAAAAAATGAATGAAAACCCCACTTGCGACATGGGTTAATATCCGGTAGCCGAAAGGGAAGTTGGGGTTGGCGATGGACAATCTTGGATGAAAATCAAGGAGTGGAGGGTGGTTTGCGGTGGCTCTGGTTGTGTTGCAGTAGCTTCATAGAATCGGAGAGAGAGTAGATGTAAGACCTCAATCGTAGCACGTACGTCATTTTAGTTGCAATTTAGAATAACTGGAAAAATTTGGGATGAAATTGGGTCAATTAAAATTCAAATTAAAAATTTAGGGGTCAATTCGCAAATTTAGAAACATTAAATTCAAACTTTGGGAGGTAAATTGACATTTAACTTTGAATTAAAACTTTTAGGGGTGAAATTGCAGTTTAAGAAATTCTTAAAAGTGGACTTGGACTAAAATGAAGGTTTTAAGAAGTTAGGGGGAGAAAAGAGTAATTTAACAAAAGTATGTTTTAAATATATATATATGTGTGTGTGATCGTGAACTCAGCCGGCCGGAAGGAGAGAGAGGAACAGACGACGTGGTAGGAGGAGCTCAATACTTAGACCACTAATTACAAGCATATAAATAATTGTTCATGCGTGTAATGATCACCAAAATCTCAAAGAAGAAGAAAAGATTCAGAAAATCTAGAGAGAGAGAGAGAGAGAGAGAACCGGAGGAGGGGGGTCGTCGGATGTTCGTGATCGCCGGTGATGGTGGGTTATTCAGCGTGATGTGTGTTTCGGTGCTAATCATTGTTCTGTTTGGCGGGATGCGTGTGTGTGCGCCGTTCAATTGTCTTGTTCGACGGCAGGGTGCATGTGTGTGCTATGTTTCTTTTTTCTGTTTCTGAGTATGTTTAAATCAGGTGAGTGTGTGCGGGCCTGTGCTGGTTTGCATGTGTGTATAGGGTTTAGATAAGGCTGCGTGGGTGTGTATTCTGTCCATTTCGACAGCATCGTGTGTGCATGTGTGTATCGTTTGGTTGGACAGCAAGTGTGTATGTGTTCTTCCATTTATTTCGACGTGTGTTTATGTGTGGGTTCGGTCGGTTGTCGATCAACAACGGTGGCGGTGGCGTGAGTTGGGTGCGTCGATGGTGTGCCGCTGTGCGCGTGTGTCGTTGTCGGTCCGGTGGTGTGTCGTCGGCAGTGTGGGGGGCGTGCATGTGTTCGACGGCGTGTGTGTGTCGCCAATGGGAGTGATCGGCGTGTATGGGTACGCTATTTTGTTTCGTTCCATCCATGGTGTGTGATCGTCCTCGTTTAGTGTGTGTGTGTGTGTTGATCAACGGCGAGTGAATGATGTCGGCGACCGACAGCTGAAACCAAAAAGAATCAGAAAAAGAAAGAAGAAGAAAAAGAAAAAGAAAAAATTCATAAACAACCCCGATAAAAACCAAAAATCCATCTCGCGGCCCGTGAACGATTCGGAACGGATAACGTCTTTTGTTAAGTTTATTTTAGTTATTAAATCAAATTCTAGCATCAAAATTTTGTAACCGAAATAATAAATTTGGGACTGTCGTATTATTAAATTTTATGCACTAATTAACGGAATGAAATTTATCGAATAATAATTGTTATAATTAAAATGTGGAGAATGGGAAATTACGGAACTAGGGCCTACATTACATGATTAGGTTATTTTTTCATAAAATATTAATTTAGGCTCTGTCACTATTAGGTTCGCAGGCATCGAAGTCTCGATAGAGAATAATCGGTGAAAGTTTTGCGAACCAGATAGCTAGGTGAGACTAGATGATTTTATAGACGATATGGATCAAACAGGTTTTGGGGTGAGTGAGTAAAAATGGACTTTCATGAAATTATGCTAGTTTTCAAAAGAAAGTTGGGAATGATTTTCGTTGGATTTGGTGGTTTTAAAAAAAAGTGAAAAATACCTGGTTTTCTAAAAATAAAGGGTGGAAAAAATGATTTTGGTGAAATCAGACGTTTTTTTTTAGAAAAATGAGAAATATGATTTTGGATTAAAAACCAGTTTTGGAAATAGAGGGTGATGTTTGAGATTTGATGATGTTGATTAGAAGATGTTATTGATTTGTCATTTGATGATGACGTTATTGATTTGATGATGCGGTAGTATTTATCTGCTTCGGCAGAGTGATGATTATCTGCTTCGGCAGAGTGATGATATTGATTTGACGATGCCATAGTATTTATCTATTTCGATAGAGTGAGGTTATCCGCTTCGGCGGAGTGATGTTATCCATTTCGGCGGAGCGATGTTTATCTGTTTCGGCAGAGTGATGTTAGACGTTTATACTGCGCAGTGATTATCCGCTTCGGCAGAGTGATGGGTGTTCGTAAGAAGGCATATCCTACGGATGGTACAGTACCGTTGCAAACTCCCGATCGTGAGGTTAAAACGATCACTAGGGCTGGCCAGTGTGTGTTTGAGTTGTGTGCTTAAAAAGTGTGTTTGAGATGTGGTGTTTTACTTATGTTGGGTGATTTGTTATTTATTATGGTGATTGATATGATTTTATATTAGATGGATTTGGATGAAACTTATCTATATTGCTTTATTTTCACTGCTTATATACTGGAGATTTTACGAGCTATGTGGTATTTATAAACTTACGCTTGATACATTTAGATGTTGTAGAATAAATATTTATTATTAAAGATGTTTTTACTAAGAAGGCAGTACACTCGCAGGTGAAACAACTAGGAGTCGGTCCCCTACTGGCACTAGGTAGAGTCCTACGATAGAGTCGTATGGAGGGTTGAGATGAGCTTTCTGAGGCGAACCTATGAGGGGATTCATCGTATTATATTTTGCTGTTAGTATATTTGGGAAACGGGTATGTTCCCATAACAGAATATGTATAGTTTCATATAGATGATGGTTTATTTATATATATTAATATTATCGTGTAATAGTTAGTTGGTTGTTTTCGGTGATGTCATGATGTCGTCACGCTAGCCCGGGATGTCGGGATTTCGGGACGGGTCGTGACAGTAGAGATAGACTTGTTGGGCGCGATGACGATAGGACTTCAACGACGACTACATATGTATTAGGGTTTGGGGGTTACAAGGGTAGCACAACAACAAAAACTGCCTATAAGGGCATTTTTGTTGGGACGCTATATATATTGTGCCCTATAAAAGTATTTTTTGGGATACAAAATTGGAAGTGTCGCATAAAAGTCAATTTGTTGGGACATTATATGTCTTGTACCATATAAAGGTACTTTTCGAGACACTATATATATTGTGTCCTATAATCAAATATTTAACAGGACACAAAGTAGTGCCCCAATAGAATTTAATTCGTAATTAAATAAATAAATATATATATATATATATATATATATATATAAAATGTAAA
The DNA here is from genome assembly GCA_016647705.1 of Eucommia ulmoides. Lineage (NCBI taxonomy): Eukaryota > Viridiplantae > Streptophyta > Magnoliopsida > Garryales > Eucommiaceae > Eucommia > Eucommia ulmoides. The sequence goes on from CM028326.1 coordinate 26,849,188, forward strand.
AGGACATAAAATAGTGCCCTAAAATAGAAACTATATTAGGGCACAATTTTGTGTTCTATTATACATAGATTTTTATCACACTTATTATTATAAGTGAGATTAAACTATAAATTAAGAAAAAAAAAAAAAAAAAGCGATGGAAATTTGGTGTTCCCGCTCCCCGTCCAAATCATTTTCAGGCCCTCTTTGTCAATCTCTTTTTGCTTCTCTCTAGTCTTCCACTGAGAGCCTCTCTCTCTAAAATCCCTAGACAATGCCTCCCCTGCCCACCGATTCTCCCTCATCTCACCCTCACTCTCTCACTTGATCCTTCATCGCCGATCTTTCTTTCTCTCTCTCTTTCTCCCACCTGTCCTGTCGCCAATGCCATCTTTATCGTCGCCATCTCCGCCATATTTGCCTCGATTTGGCTGGATATGGCCAAATCAGAGTTCTTGATTTGTCCAGATCCGGTCATATCTCTACTGAACGCTCTCTTTGTCTCTATGTTCCTCTCGCAAACTTCGATGATGAGATCCATCGGCCCTCACCATCGTTGCCGCTATCGTGTGTCGTGGTTTGACCACCGTCATCTGACCATCACCATTGATCCGGCCGAAGGTAAGACTTCTCCCATCTCATTTTCCGACTCTCTTCTCTCTCGTTTGCTTTCTTCTTACAGGTTCACCATCGAAGGCTCACCGTCTTCGACGACGAGCGAGTCCAATTGTCCAACACAGGAATAATCTATTGTTGATTAACAGATTCATTGTCGGTTCGGTTTATTTTTAGATCGGCGACGATAATCCATAGTCAATTATATATTTCAGGTTTGCCATCGATTTGGTTCGTGTTCGTGTTTGTTTAGCGTTTTTGTTTCCTGTTTTGTTCTACTTCCATGTTCTCTTTAATTAATCCATGGTCATCGAGATTTTCCAACGATTTAGTTCAGAAATTTCAGGTATCATTTTGATGTTCTACCCTAATTTCTCCTAATTTTCGAACTTAGTGTCCGAATAGAAATTTCTTCTATCATTTCCCCTAAGTAGTGTTTCTATTTACATTAGTGTTTCTGTTTGCAGTTAGAAATTTAAGCTATTACTTCTTGTAATGTCCCCCAATTAGTGTTTCTATTTACATTGTGTTTTTTATTTGTGTTTCAGTTAGTGTTCCTGTTTTTGTTTAGTGTTTCTGTTTAGCGTTTACTTAGTTTTTTTTAGATCATAAACCCTTAAACAGAAATAGGGAACACAACCGAAACATTAAATATTAAAGATTTTGCAATTCTTCTATGTATAATTTATGGTTTACATATTACCTTTCCATAGAGATGAGAGTTCATTAGCCCCTCTGCCACCTCCTCGACGACCAAGGTTGATTTGCTCAAATCTTGCTTCGAATTGATTATGGTTTTTATTGTTTTAACATGAATTCATGTTTTAATGAATGAGCATATGTAAATTTCTAATTTCTAGGATAATCTGAAAGTATTTGTGCTGGCCCTCCTGTTGAGTAGATTCATTGGGGCGAGCTTCATCATCAAGAATAAAGGCCACCACAAAGCTACTGCTGCTTCTGGTGTCAAAGCTGGTATGAATTTTCTCATGATGTCGTTTTGAATCTGTTAATTTCTGTATGGTTTCTACATCTGTTAATTATCGCAATTGATTTATTTGATGTGTGTAGGTGTTGGTGGATATTCGTATCTATTGGAGCCTCTTTGGTGGTTGGGCATGATTACTAGTAAGTTTTTCTCGTTTAAATTTTACTTTAGCTTTGTTCGTTGATTCTTTGTTCAATCGATTGCGGTTTTACTTATTTTTGGAATCGTGATTTTGTTATGTTTGGTGTGTTTGTTTGTCGTTTATATGACTTGCATTGATTTTTTATCCCTAATTTATGGTGTTTGATGAATAATTATACGTGAAATCATGCTAATGTTTAGCATTTGATGCATTTTGAATTTGAATTTCGATTAGTTTGATCCCATATTCTCTGTGTACCTCTTACATGAATAATCAAGGACTGACATCTAAACTGAGCATGATGAAACAAGAGAATGTGATATTCACTATTGTATTTTGAACCTTCTTTGTCCTGTTCTTACTTAGAAGGTAGACCTAAAGGCATTTTGCATGGTGCATTCCAAATCAAAGAATGATGTGGCTTACTGTAAATTGATAAATATCTTACTGTTTTCCAACTTTTTTGGAAGGATTCTGGCAGAAAGTTGTTCTTGTCATTGAGGTGGTTTTCTTCTTTGTGAGGTTTGTTTAGTGCGATGTTGATGAAGTTGCAGATTTCATGAAATGTTTTGCCCAAGTGCTTTAAATAATTCAGGTCCATCACTAGGAATGACTTTGAGTCTGAAGGGAGTGCACATTTCCTCAGTACAGAGTATGATGAGAAAATTTTATAAATCGTAGTATTTGGATGCCTCAAAGAATTGTCCTTAATTTGATGTATGCATAAGCAACTAAAGCACACAACTTTTGTATTTACATTCATATTGAACATATGCAATTCATCCTACATCCGTTTTCTATAAAGATTTTTTGGTTCATATGTCCGTTATTAAATATGGTCATCTAATCTTATATTGGCCTACATCTCTTGATTGCTACTACTACGAGAAATTGCTAATTTTTTGAAATCCCTAGATCAGATGCTTGTTTTCGAAGACTGAAACATAAAAAGGTTGATGTATATATGACCTTAAAACACGTCTTGAATTCAATTGTTTATGTTCCGCAACATGATAATAAGAATTAAATATTATGCTAGTTGATCAACAAGAAAGATTGGTATGTGAAATAGAATTCTATGACCGTAAATGATCTAATTGTCATATATGTTATCATTGCCGATTTAAATCCATTATAACTATTTGTACAGCGGTTGTTAAGGCTATGGAGTTTCTTTCCATTCTAACTATCCCACCTCTTTTTTGACAGTTCATATCATTGGTAAACTCATCGATCAATGTTGATATTGAGATACTACGTGATTGCTATGAGTCCTTTGCCATATATTACTTTGGAAGATATCTTGTTGCTTGTTTAGGTATGTCACTATCCTCTATAATTAGATGTTCTTCTTTCTGTATTTTTTGGGGGATGGGCAGTGGTGGTTCTTTCTGTATGTTACTGTTCAAGTACCATATATGTAGTGGATTTTTTTTTTTTTTCCATTTATTTTTTGCCATATTAATTCCGAAGATGCAGAACAAAGCTTCTTAGCTTCACGATTGACATGTTTTCCTAATTGGTCTTACTTCATAGATATCAAGTTTTAGAAGTATACGATTTCACAATTTGCTATATTAATCAATGACCGTCATGGGTCACTATTTCCTTTCAACATCCAGTTGCATTGATTAACACTTTTTTGTTTTGTTTTGCAGGAAATTACGGGTCTGACTTACTTTATGTTGGATCAGTCGAGAAAGGATACGGAGTATTGCATGGAAAATACATTTAACACATATTTAGTATGTATATTACTTTTGTAGTTAAACTTTGTTTTTATTTACGAATGGTGACTTAGATATTGAAAGAAAGTAGTGACCTATGACGGGTATAATTTTGTGTATCTTTGGAGTTTTTAATTCCCCATTTTTAATGAAAAAAATTGAGTTCTTTATGTATTTGGTATTGTGAGGAATTTTTAGTTTTATTGTTTAGATTTAGAGTATTTTGATATTTTAAAATAATTTTAAATTATACAAAAAATAATTTAGATATTTTTTAGGACGCTAAATAGTGCCCTTATATGTTGGTTCTCTTTGATAATTTTGTGACACATTCTTATGTCATAATAGAGGTTTTTCACAATATTTTGTAGTGCCCTAATATATATAATTTAAAAAATATAAAATGCTATAGAGGCAATATATGGTGTCCTAATAGTTATCTTATAGGACACTTATTATTGCTTTAACATGTTCAAATAAAAGGGCACTATATTGTACCCTTATAACCTATTGGGGCGGCTTTTTACGGGGCACCAGTCCAAGTGTCCTGGCTCTGTCGCGACACTTTTTCGTGCCCCGATAGGCCATTTTTGTTGTAGTGTGGGATGGATGATTAATGAGGAAAAATAAGAATTAGGATAACAATACAAATAAAAATGAAAAGTCTATTAAATCATGGAACAAATCGTGTTTAAAGAAAGGGGCAGCTACCAAGAAATTCTCATATGAAGACAAAATTACTAAATAAAATTTTTTAAACACATGTTACAAAATAGTCTTGTTATCTTTTTGTGACAATTTTATTTCTCGTGTTAGAATCAATACGTGATCGTGTCATATTTCACTTTCATCGCCGTTCAAAATCTACCAAGTCGCCGTACCCATTGCATCTTACCAAAACAACCATACGATATACCCAACATAAGTTTCGCTCCACCAAGGGCATAGATCAAGTCCTTTTTTTTTTTCCTCTCACTCTCTCTCATATTTGTTTAGGGCGACGAGTTCAGGGCCACCGACCCTTGTGTTATATTCGACATGATCTCGTGTTGAATATAACACGAGATCGTGTTATATTCTAATTTTTCATTCAAATAGATAATTATTTCTCTACATTTATATGCTTGATTTTCTCCAAATACAAACCAAATCAATCCAACTAATTCCACATACATATATATTCCAACGAAATTAATCCAAATAAATGAACCTTAAGTTCCACATACATATAAAAACCAGCTAATTAATAGAGCAAGTGAGAAATGAATAGCTGAATTAGGATCACCCTTTATACTCCCTTATCAAATTGAAATTTGTTCTTGATTGAAGTGTAGGGTTTTCTAAATCTCTTTCTCTCTCTCTCATTGTTGGCACTGTAATTAGTTATCCCTCTTCCCCACGTCGCGTCGTCATCCAGTTGCGGTGGTGGATTTCATAGGCGATGAACCTCATCACTGTCAGAATCGAAGGAGGAAGAGGACGATAAACCTCATCGTCTTTGGAATCATGGGCGATAAACTTCATTGCCATTGAAATCGGATCGACATTGTAATGGAGGTTCCAATTCATGTTTCCCTTTGTTAAATAAGCAACCCATAATCGCTAACAAGACTATACTGGATGGAAAAAATAAAAAACATCTAATAAGATTATCAAAAACCCTAGATCTGTTGTGCTGAGGAGAAAGAATTGACATTGAATGAGAGAGAATGAGGAGCATCGCTATGGGAATGATAAGACGAAAGATCAGAATTAGAGGAATCCAAGCGAAGAGCAAGGGCTTAATTGCCTCGCGGTTTCCACCACCTGGTCTCAAGCTCAACATCGTCTGATCCTGGATGTCGCTCCTTCCACAGATCTGGCCGCAACGCCCTAATCTGGCCTTGATTTGAGAGAGTGAGCAGCCAGATCTGGCTGGCAGAGGCGAACGGTGGCTTCATGTAGAAGACAGGAATGACGACTCTGGGAGTGGCAGCACAAAGATTAAAGTATGGTTGACAGAGGCGAACGGTGGAGTGGGAGGAATTGATTGCATACAAGTAGGAGAAATCATGAGAGAGATCAAGGAAAAAAGAAAGGGGTAGTGAAGGAAGGGGAAAATCATCAATTCAAAAAATTCAGGACGATTGAAGTTTGGCTGACAGAGGCGAACGGTGGAGTGGGAGGAATTGGTTGCATACAATGAGGAGAAATCATGAGAGAGATCAACGGAAAAAGAAAAGGGTAGTGAAGGAAGGGGAAAATCATCAATTCAAAAAATTCAGGATTATTTGATACAAAATAGTGCTTTTTGTAGGACTATTGGGTACAAAAAAATATTTGTAGGGCTATCTTGTAAATTTAGTCTTTTAAGTAGACTTTTTGATATTTTCCTCGAAAAAAATCAATATTGTGAACGTTTCCAATGTCAACAAACTGAAAAAATATATCATTTTAATGTACAATTCACGCTATTGATTTTGAAACTCACGTTCACACTGCTGTGTACTGTTGTGAATGTTCATACTATTTTGAAATAATAACACATAAAACCAGATCTAATAAGATTATTAGATTCAAACTGATGTTATACTCTTGTGAATGTTCATACTATTCTGAAATAATAACTCGTGATACATTAGATCTAATAGAATTGTCGTAATGAATATTTACACTATTATTAGACTGTTGTGAATATTTTTACTATTTCGAAACAATAACTCATAAAACAACAGATTTAATAGAATTATCAATGCGAACATTCACACCAGTATATACTATTGTGAATATTCACATTATTTTGAAACAATAACTCGCAATACACCATATTTAATAGGATTATTAGTATGAACATTTACACTGTTGTGTATTATTGTGAATGTTCACACTATTTCAAAACAATAGTCGCAACACATCAGACTTTATAAGATTTTCAGTGTGAACATTCAATTATTACTGTACTATTGCTAATGTTCATGTCACACCCCATCTCGGGCCCCAATACCCGAGGTTAGACGTGACTTCGACTTGATGTTATTCAACCAACCACAAAAATACACTACTAACAATTGATATAGATTTTCAAAATATTTACTAACTCAAAATTCAGAGATATACATGTCCCAAAAATATCTCATAACAAAACTACAAAAAACTAAATCCTTCATGATTTACACTTATCTTGCTAACCTCAAAATACTACACCACCTTCTGACTCTATCTAGCGCCAGTAGTGGACCCGTCTCTAGCAGAGGTATCTGAGATAAAATATTTTATTGATGTACTGTTTTCATAATATAAAAATAAATTATGGGTCAAGTGCATTTATCAGAATCCACTTCCCCAAAACAGATTATAATCACAATATTATTTTCTAAACAGAATATAACCTCACTGAACAATAACAAAATTCACAAATATCATCAAGTTATAACAACAGAACATAAATCAACTAATAAAATCACTTCTATATAATAAAATACCAGAAATATACTTTTCTACTAGTCATAGAATCATTTCACTTCACGATCGGGAGTTATAACGATACTGTAACCTGTACAACTCTACAATCTAAGGTTATCATCAGTGTTAGGGTAATTCAATATCTCTAATAGTAGGAACCAACACGTGGTATAAATCACCATATCAGGATGACAATCATCATCGTCAACAATAACAACAACGACAACAACAACAACAACAACCACCACCTGCAGGACTTGCCCTTCTGTCAAGTCACAATACAACGTCCTATAGGACATACTCTCGTGTTAGGACCAACAACATTCCGTAGGACATGCCCTTCCGTCGGATATAGGTATAATAATAAAAACTAGTTCCGTCATTCAACATTTTACTTGATCTGTCTAACGTTATAAAATAGTTAGTTTTAATAAGCATCTTATTTTTCACAATTTAATACAAAAATATAATTTAACAATTTACATAAAAGACAGTACACTCACCTCGATAATCACACTGCTATTTTGCTACCGCTGAAATATTGATGTAATTGGCGTCGCTTATGGACTTAACAATAATAGAATCTAAACTAAGAATTTAACAAAATAAATCTAAAATGTAATTTTTTCCCATTCCCAAATTTTTTTAATTATACGAAATTTATTGAACACCTCATTTCTTAAGTTAATATTAATAACAAAATATTATAACAACAATTACAAAGTTTTTCTAATTGATAATTTAATCTTACAAAAAAAAAAATAGTTAAAAAAAATAATAAAAATTTAAAGTTTAGAATTTCTATTTTAAATTAAATTTTATCACAATTTAATTTTTTTATTTAAAATTATATATATATATATATATATATATATATATATATATATATAGAGAGAGAGAGAGAGAGAGAGAGAGAGAGAGAGAGAGAGAGCAAAGAAGAGGCAGTCATTCACCATACACTTTTACCATTTTTTTTTTTTTTTTTGTATAAATGTACAACGGAAAACAAACGTGGCACATATTGCCATCCTCTTTGCCACTTTTAAATGTGGATTTGTCACCTTAAATATGAATTTGACACCCATTACTTGTTTTTTTTTTTATTGTTATTATTATTAGTATTTTAAATATTTATTCCAACCATCCCTTAAAGTTAAGAAAATATTAGTTTATATCCCAAAACTCTCAAAATTGTATTTTAAATAACTTAATAGTCCTTAAACTTTTAAAAGTCAAAAATTAAAACTAACAAATTAATCCCTCCCAAATTATTTAAAACTAACTTTTTAATATCTAAGTAACCCCAAAAAATTTTAACACTAAATTTTTAGATATCATGACAACCCCTTATAAAATTTAAAGTAAAATTTAAATAACATAATGAACCTCATTATTTTCTAATTATTCTAAAATGTAACTAAAAATATGCATGTGCAAAAACTGGGTCATACAATCCTTCCCCCTAAAAGAAATCTTGTCTCGAAATTTTAGTTACCTTAATCCAATAATTACAGATATTTATTCCTTATCTTCTCTTCTCTTTCCCATGTTGTCTCTTCTACGATGTGACTGCACCATAGTACTTTCGCTAACAGAATCATTTTTGTTTGTAGTACTTGATTTTTATGATTTAAAATCTGCACTGACTTCTCAACGTATAATAAGTCTTCCTTCAATTCGATTGGTTGAGCAGTCAACACATACGAAGGGTCTGACGCATTTTTTTAGAGTATCGAGACATGAAAAATATTATGCAATCTAGAAAATTCTGATAGTAGGGCTAGTCGATAGGCCGCTGTACTGATATTTTCTAGAATCTCATATGACCCGATATATCTCGGACTGAGTTTTTCCTTCTTCTCAAATCTCATTATGCCTTTCCACGGAGATATACGTAAAAAAATGTAATTATCTATTTCAAATTCCAACTTACGTCTGTGTTTGTCAGTATAGTTCTTTTGTCGACTTTGAGCAATCTTCAACCTTTCTTGAATTGCTTTTATGTTTTCCATTGTCATCTGAGCTATGTCAGGCATTAAAAATTTTTATTCTCCAACTTCAGTCTAACAGACTAAAGTTCTGGATGTTCTGCCATACAATGCTTCTTATGGTGCCATTTTATTTCCCGAATGATAACTATTGTTATAAGCCAATTTCATCAATGTTAAATGATTATCCCAACTACCAGAAAATTCTAGAACACAACCCCTTAACATATATTTCAATGTCTAAATTGTACGCTCTGATTGGCCGTTAGTCTGAGGATGAAAAATTGTATTTAATTTTAATTTGGTACCTAGAGCAGCTTGAAGACTCGGCCAGAATTTTGACTTAAATTTTGGATCTCTATCCGACACTATAGAAACTGACGCACCATGAAATCTGACGATCTCGTCAATATACAATTTTTCATACTTGTCCAAGGAGTACGTGGTTTTTGCAGCTTTAAAATGAACAAATTTTGTAAGTCTATCAATAATCACCCAAATAGAATTATGTTTCTTTTGAGTATGGGGAAATCTCAAAACAAAATCCATTGTGATGTGTTCCCACTTCCATTTTAGGATAGGCAAAGGCTGCAATAATCCTCCTAGATGTTGGTACTCGATCTTTACTTGCTGACAGACAAGAAACCTGATAACAAATTCTGTAATTTCTCGTTTCATCCTATTCCACCAATAGTGTTCTCGCAAGTCCTGATACATTTTGGTACTGCCTGGATGTATTGTATACGCTGAGCTATTCGCTTCCTTCAAGGTATCTTTCTTCAAATTGACATTATTAGGCACACATAGTCTGTTGGCCCAAAGAGCAGTCCAAGAAGGGGGGTAAATTGGGTAATTACGGAATTTAAACAATTAATTTCTTTAAATACGTAATATCAAATAATCAATTTTCCTAAATTAATTACAATCTTAGTCACGCAGAGGATATGTGTTAAATATTAAGCGCACACCCAAATACAATATAATATAAAATAAACAATGCAACACATAATAATATATCTTGATTTGGTCAAACTAGTCTTGCCTACGTCCAGTTCCCCGAGCTCCACGGAGATTCGCAATCCACTAAACCCCTTTGATCCCTTTACCAGGTAAGAACCAAATCCTTACAATGATTCTTTTACAGGCACAGAATAAACCTTTACAAATTACCCTTTTCCCGGGCCAAGGATGAACCTTATCATTTTCCAAACCAAAGATTAACCTAATACTCTTTCACTTATACTTTTCACAGGGAATGATGAACTTTTACAATTTACTCAAAATAATAATTTAAATACCGAAAGAAATAAAACTAATTCGTTTTAAGGGAAAAAAAATAATCTAACCTTTTTATAGGATAAAGATCAAACCCTAATAATTTTTACTAGAAAAAGATTGAACCTAGCTACCTTGACTAGATACCACCCCAAACGTATCTAATCTACTCAAACTCATAAATACAAAAAATATAAGTTTGTCCATTCAAGGAGCTTCTACCACCTCAATACAAATATATTCGATTAATGTCCCGAATAATTACTACGTGATAGATATAATGTGAGGTAAATAAAATCTGATTAATTAATAAAGTGGGTAGCACAATTTAAAGCACGTAATAAGATAATCAAATAAAATCGTTTAAAAAGATTTTTCGGCTTTTAAGTTTAAAACGATTTTCTAAACAATCAAGCAATCAATAAAAATATAAATTCAAAGTAAATAACAAAGATTGGAAAGATCTTACTGGAAAACATCGAAGATAATGATAGTATCGCAATAGAACACAGGTCGATCAAGCCAAATCAAAATTAGATCAAGAACGAAGAATAAATCTCTCACAAAAATTTCAGAGTAAATATAACTCTTAGAAAAACTTGAACTGAATGTTCTTAATGTGTTGATCTCAATTCCCGCAAGTCTATATTAATAGACAAATATCAAGCTCTTTAACGACTAGTTTTTCAAAGATATACCTATAAAAGATACTCTTAGACCTCATATATGATAAACTTTCAATTTAGGAGTATTTCACTTAAAAATGACTTTCGATTCTCTCAAATAAGTCTACAAAATTATTCTCAATTTAAAACTATAAAGGTAGGAAGTATTAATTCATTTAGATTAGGAGAATCTCAAAGTATATTGAGCAAATCAATAAGGATGATAGAATGGATAGATAATATCTTAATTAGGTTCAAATCCCCCAGATCTCTCCCTTGAAATCCTAAAAAATAGATAGATTTTGACTAAGAGACCAAATCTCTCGATTTTTCAACTTCCTTAGTCAGTTGACCGAGCCCTATAGGTCCGAAATACATTCGTTCCTTATAGGCCAGTCGGTTAATCGACTGTCTCTAATTAGTTGACTGAGTGGATCAGTATGCTCAATTCCTTTGCCAATTCATCCACTGTTTCAAACGACTGACTGACCTCTTTAATTCACTTGATCGACTGAATTAGTAGCATCTCGTTTCAGCTTCAAAACTCGCTATTTGATTTGGTTGACCGATTGCTTTTCTTGATTGACTGATTTGACCAGATTACTTTACTTTTTATACTTTAAAACATGTTTTCTATTTAGGTCAATTATCAATTTTATTTTACATAAGGAGCACATTCAATATCTTAAATTAGAATATTAAACTCTATCATTGCATATCAAGACATACATCAAAATAACTTATTTAAAGTGTCGTGTGTGATCCTAGTTCGAGTTACATTAAGAGTATATAAGTAGAAAGTTGTTTTCACCTATTTTTTTTCAAAGTCTTCAAATCTTTTCATATATTCATTACGTCCATCTTGCACCCTTTATATTTCCTTCATGAAGTTTTCTTCTTAATCACATGCATGAAACTTATAGATCTAAAACATTTGATGAAATCATTAGTTCTATAAAAAAAATCAATACTTAATTGTTCATCAAAACCTTGGATTGAACAATCTCCCCCCTTTTTATGATGATAATTAACTTTGATATTTTCTTTAAAAAATAATGTAACCACGCTCCCTCTAAATTCGAGGACGGATATTTAAAGTCATTTAAGCATGATTACAAAACACAAACAAATAATGATAAATATATGCAATATACACCCAATTTAATTAATCATTATATTCAACATTAAGCCCAATAACTAACGTCTCCCTTTAATCAATGCAATGCTTAGGAGAACAAACAAATTCCTAAACATCAATTAACTCATTTAAACATTAACTTATCCCCCTTTGTTATATCAAAAAAGGGGGACGGAAACCGAAAAATACCATTCTAGGCATACATCGTTATGCCTAGCTATACGTAAACATCGAATTTTTTTCATGAATTGATCTTTCGCTAGAGGTTTGGTAAATATTTCGAAAAGCTAATCGGAGGTATGGACATACTCAATAGTTACATCCCTTTTCTGAATTTGATCACGAATAAAATGATGTCTAATCTCTATGTACTTAGTTTGTGAGTGTTGTGTCGGATTCTTACTTAAGCATATAATACTTTTATTATCACAATTAATTGGGACTTCCTCTATACATATTCCAAAATTATATAATTATTACTTAATATATAAAATTTGAGTGCAACAATCACCAGCCGCCATATACTCAGCCTCAGTAGTAGATAAGGCAATTGAGTTTTGTTTCTTATTAGACCAAGAAACCAAAGCATATCCGAAAAAGTGACATGACTCACTTATGCTTTTACGCTCAAATTTTCATCCGGCAAAATCAGCGTCGGAGTAACTAGTTAACTTAAAGTTACTCTCCCTAGGATACCATAATCTTAGGTCACTTATTCCTTTCAAATATTGAAAGATTTGCTTAACTGTAGTTAGATGCAATTCCTGAAGACAAGACTGACATCTAGGACACAAGCATACACTAAACATTATGTCAGGTCTATTAGCAGTAAGATACAGTAAGTTACTAATCATACATCGATACATTTTCTCATTTACGTTTTTGCCCATATTATCTTTGTTTATTTTCATAGTTGTTGTCATGAGAGTTTTGTACTCTTTCATGTCATTCAAGCCATACGTTTTCAACAACTCTTTAGTGTACTTGGCTTGATTAATAAAAATTCTTTCTTTGGTTTGCTTGATTTGCAACCCAAGAAAAAAAGTTAACTCTCCCATCATACTCATTTGCATAATCTTGGCAAACTCTTTACAAAAATCCTCATTAGTAGAATCGAATATAATATCATCAACACATATTTGTACTAATAGGATATCAGAATCATTTTACTTGATAATGAAGTTATATCGCTAAGACCTCATCGAAAATAATTTTTGATCAAATATCGGCTAAGTCTCTCATACTAAGCTCTCGGAGCTTGTTTGAGGCCATATAAAGCCTTCCGAAAATTTTAAACACATGAGTGAAAAGTTTATCACTCTCAAATCCTGGTAGTTGTTCGGCATAAATGTATGCGCGAGGATTCACAACCATCCTCCTCGCGGTAATTGGACTACTCACAAGTGTACGAGGACTAGTTTTAATATAATGGATCTTGTAAGATCGGATATCGTTCAACTGGGAATGGCAGGTAATTCGGTTGAGTATTGCGATTTCAATAGTTTCATATTATCTCGACTAATCAAATTTTGTTTGTTTTCTAATTAATATACTAAGATAAACGACAACTATGAAGTTAGTTCTAATTACACTAATTACTTAGGCATTGATTTCTTTCACATAATGCATAATCGAAGTCATTAAGTTAGCTGTAATGGTTCTCTATCTATTCCGACAATCTCTGTATCAATAACTCCTCCGCTACCTCTCCCGAGTGTAAGATGGGGGATTACACGACTTCGTGTCAACGAAGAAATCCCCTTCAACGTCTTAACAACCCTAGGTCGCGTGAGTCTTTAGCCAACGTCATGGATTGTATACGTTCTAACGCCCTCCCGGGTCGTTAGAACGTCACGTTCTATTTACCCTAGTCCAAATCCAGGGTTACCTCTTCCGAGTGTCAAACCCTGTATTCTCGGTTTATCAATACAAGCATAATATCAAGAATAATGGTAAACACAATCAGATTTAGGCAAACAACACATTAAAGTAACACTAATTCATTCAACTTGACAATTACATGATTTCAACTACACTTAAGTAACATTTAACTAATACTATAAGATTTTAACCATATACCATACAAAATAAAAGGGATTCAACATTCTTAGATATGAAAAAGTGATTACAAAGATAAAAACAAGAGAGAAACGATCAAATCTGGAAGTGAAACGATTCACTGTCGCTAATGATTGATCCACAAGTGATTCTTCTTTATCCGAATGATGAACCTCCTTCTTGATCTTCAAAATATAGCTTAGGAGATTTCTACTAGGGTTAGGGTTCTTCAACTCCCTGTTTTAGACGTGGGAAAGGGGTATAAATAGGCCTAGGGGTTAAAAAATATCTAAATAGATATTTTGGGTTGTTCTGCGAATTTCGCCTAAGCGGTAGAATATTCACCTAGGCGGAGTTTAAGTCGGTTAGAATTCTTCCTAGGCGATGGTTTCTTCGCCTAGGCGGAGGACTAACTTCTTGGGCCCCCTTTCTCTCTAACAGATTTTCGCCTAGGCGGTATCTACTTCGCCTAGGCGGATTTATAACAGTGCAGCTCTTCCAGCAGTTCAACACTTCTAGCGTTCTGATGGATTTCGGCCTAGGTAGTGGAAATTTCGCCTAGGCGGATTCAATACTTCAGCCCTTGCAACCTTCTGACGGATTTCCGCCTAGGCGGTGGAAACTTCGCCTAGGCGGATTTCAACTCTTCATCTTTTGCAACTTTCTGATGAATTTTCGCCTAGGCGGTGGATACTTCGCCTAGGCGAAATTGCGCTGTTATTTGAAACCTTCTTTTTTCATCTTTTTGGCTACCCATTTCTCCACCATTTCGCTCGGTTTGCCGATTGTTTACGTCCCTTCTCCTGACTAATAAAAATAGCTAAAAAGGTATTCAAACTCAAATAAAATACTCGAAAACTGAAAAATTTGGTTTAGAATTAGATAGGTATTTTACACCAATCAATAAACTTCTTCTGATAGAAAGTCATCCAAGAATGCACTCTTTGTATTCATTTGATATAATTTAAAATTTCGTGAACATGCAAAGGCGAGTAACATTTTAATAGCTTATAATCTAACCACAGGAGCATAAGTCTTATCATAATCAATTCTCTCTTCTTGATTATAGCTCTGTGCTACTAATCTTGTTTTATTTCTAATTACCATACATGTTTCATCATTTTTGTTGATCCTAAGGTTTTGATGGACAGTTAAGGGTTGGTGGAACTAACGTGTTTATTGAGTATTTCAGTTTAAGAGTTTCATTCAAGATAATATCGTGAAGTAATTATGAAGGATGCAGAGACAGACATTAAAGAGTATTGAAGATTCTAAAGCTATTAGGTGAAACCAACTTCAATCTATTTTACTCTTAATGTATCCTGATTAGGATCACACACGACAAAATTTAATGATTAATATTTGTGTGTTCAATTTGATAAAATTAAGGTCATAATTTGTGTTCAATTATTTGCTCCAATGTGAAATTGAAAAATGAAAATTGACTTAAGCAAGATTAGTGTTTAAAATTAAATATTAGTGTCAATTTAGTAAACGGAGAAAAAAAAATTAGTTGAAGGGTGTAAAACATTGAAGTTTGGAGTTAAAATAATTTGAGAGTAGGGTGTTCCAGCATTGATCGGTCAACTGAACATCAAACGATCGGTCAACCGATGAGGATGGGCTAGAAAAAGGATGAGTCTATGAATCAATCATTCAACTGACCAAGAGAGATCGGTCAACCAATGAACTGAAATGAAACTCTCTGTATTAATCGGTTGATCGACTATAGGTGATCAGTCAACCGACCAGGGCCAAACTTTGGCCTGAAAAAGCATCCTGAATCGATCGGTCAACCGACCCATGGGGGATTGGTCAACCGACCATTGTTTGAGAAATGTCTTGAGCTACAACCTGAATCGATCGGTGGATTGATGGCCTATGATCAGTCAACCGACTGTGTAGTTACAGGTTGGAGGATTTTTGGGATTTACTCAAAACTAGTCGTTAACTAGTTGTTTTTGGATTTTATGATTGAGATATTTTTGAGATTTGGATATATTAAAGATATAATACTCCTATTATAAGTGCATTTAAATGTCATATCTTTAGGAAACTAAAAGGGCCTGTTTCAAAATAGTTTAAATAGACCTGCATTTTTTGAGATCAATATCACATCAATCAAGAACTTTCAGTTCTTGAGCTTTCTCAGAGTTGTTATTATGAGATTATATCGAGAGATAAATTGTGTGAAAAGTTTTTGAGTTAAAGCACTATTTATTTTGGCGTCACCAATCTGAGCTGTCTAGCAATTCAATTTTCAACTTTTCGGTGGTATCTAGGTGATAGATTGATTTTATCTATATATTTCCAATCTGAATTTGATAGTTTTCGAGTTTTCTTTTAGTGTTTTCATTAATTTTTAGTTGTTTTATGTAGATCAGGTGTTATGGGCAAAAACAGTTGAAAATCAAGCTCGTCGATAGGACGTCGGTGAAGAAACGAGTGAAAAAAGAGCCAAGGAGTATTTTTTCCTGCTGCTCGCTACAGTGCACAAGCCAAAAGGCCATTGTCCTTTGCTTGCTGTAGCGTACAACCTTTTGGCTTGGTTTCTACTGTTTGCTCGCTACAGCAAAATCATGCCCACTGCCTTGCGCGCTGCAGCGCTGTTACACCAACTGACAACGCGTTTTGGAGATATTTTTAAGATCTTTTTTATTTCT
This sequence comes from Eucommia ulmoides, assembly GCA_016647705.1. Lineage (NCBI taxonomy): Eukaryota > Viridiplantae > Streptophyta > Magnoliopsida > Garryales > Eucommiaceae > Eucommia > Eucommia ulmoides. The sequence goes on from CM028326.1 coordinate 26,865,867, forward strand.
ATTTATATCCCCTTAATCCTCTATTGTCAAAGACGTTTTTTGGAGCCCTAGAATTAGACCAAGCAAGAGGAGATTATCATTAGAAAAGAGGAAACGTTTTTGGAGTGGACTTTGCGAAAGTAAAATCATTCACTCTTCAGATTTGGCTATCCTATTTTGTTTCTCTCTTTTATTATAATTTTTTTTTGGTTGTTTTGATGATGTATATCTCATTTGAAGTTGAATATTTTGTTATAACCATGTGTGGCTAAAAATTTATTGTCTACGGATTAATGTAGTTTATAAGTATTGTATTTGAGTAAATCTATGTTATGATAACGATTCTTCGTCCCTATTCTATTGTGTTTACCATTTTATCATTTCCATTGTATGATATTATATGATATTGTGGTTTATTTGAGAATACGGAGTTTGACACTCGGGAGAGGTAACTCCAGATTCGGACTAGGTTTAAACACTACACAAGTTTTAATGTTTCGGGAGATTATTAGAACGTGTGCAATCTATGAGGTTGGGCAAGACGTATGTAATTGTTGAAACGCTTGATAGGTATATCGGTGTTGACGTGGTTGCATATTCACTCATTTTACACTCGGGAGAGGTAGTGAGTGAGTTTTAGAAACCTAGATTGTTGAATAGGTTGATGACTATTAGTATAAACTAGACTAAATCAAACACGTATAAGTGAACGAAGTTAATCCCTAAATAATCCATTCCCATAGAATTTATTCCAAGTATTTTAGTTTAATTAGTTTTCATATCTCGAACACCTTTCAAATCTTTAATCCTCTAGATAGAATTAAGTTATATTAATTGTAGTACTTAGCTTGTTCTAACGATAAGTCACAGTGGACGATACTCAATCTTTGGATCTCTTTATTACTTGTTGATCTCATGCACTTGCGAGTAATTTAAAGTGCATAAATTATCGCCAACAAATTTTTGGCGCCGTTGTCAGGGATTTAAAGTTAGTAATTAAGTTGATATTACTACCAAATAGCTCAATATTAATTTAGACATTATTTTGTTTTATTTATTTTTTGTTTAATCTTTTTTGTTGGTTGTGGTGACTAACAGTGTATGCGACGTAACCGAAGTTTGGAATTCCTTGCTCTTGATCCAGAAATTGAACGTACATTAAGGAGGTTAAGGAAAGAAAGGAGAAACCAAGATCGAGAAATGGCCTATGGTGGTGATGACCGTGTACCATGACAACCGCTAGCGCCTCAATTACTACCGCAACAACCACCAGAACCTAAAGTATAACAACAACGGGGCTTTCGGGATTACTACAGACCCGTTATATTCAACAACTATTTAGGGATCCGGAGGTAACCAATCTAAGCCAACAACTTTGAATTGAAACCCGGTGTTGGCTTAGTGGAATACCCAAGAGGGGGGGTGAATTGGGTAATTAAAAAATTATCAGAATAATAACTTCAACAAATCAAGTAGTTAATTTTAATCCTAAATTAATTATTATCTTTATATCACAGGGAAATTATCAAATCAACTAAGTGCACACAAAACAACAATAATAAAATAAAGATTGCAGCATACCAGAAATTTATATTGGTTTACCAAGTTACTCTTGACTAATCCAGCCATTCGAGTCCTATGGAGAGTCGTACCCACTAATACTCAAGATCCCTTTAAAGATAGGAACAAAATCCTCACAAAGATTATTTTACAGGCTCAGAATCAACCTTTACAAAATCATTTTCACAAGCTAAGGAAGAACCTCTACTTTTTATAGGTTAAAGAATAATTTAATTCTTTTTAACACAGAGACAAAAGAATCAAAACCTCACCAACAGTCCAAATATCCTTTTACTCGGTAAGGATTAAATCGTTACAAAATTCACATAAATTAATTCTATTCAGGAAGAATTACTACCTCAATCTCTTTATAGGAAGAGACTAAAACTGGCTACCATTTGATTAAATACCTCCAACAGTATTTAATCCGTCACACTACTCACCAATACAAATTGATAAACAAATTATCTCACTCGAAACTTCTACCACCCCAGATAAATTAAAACTCGATTAATATCTCAAAACAAGTGATAGAAATATATGAGATAGTCAAAATCTGATTTTTAACAAAAAGATGGGTAGCACATAATTTAGCACGTAATCAGATTCAAAAAATTGTTTATGAAAATATTTTCTTCAATAAAAATAAAAAACAATTTCTAAAGATCAATTTCCAAAAATTAAACAAGCAATACAATATTGAAAGTAATTAGAAATATCTTACCGGGGAATCCACTGAAAAATAATTAGAACGTAGTTACTTCAGATACGGTAGCAGCAATGATTAATAGCCAATGATTCTTAAGATTGTCTCTTAGAATAACTCTCACAAAATCTCAATATAATATCTCTTAGAAAATCTCAAGTATGACCTTTTAATTTCTTAATTTCTCTTAGCCACTCTTAATGATATAAAAAACGTAAGTCTATATATATGAGATATAAATCACATCTCTAACGGCTAGTGCCCATATGTCATGACACTTAAATACTCTCTTAAACCCCTTATATCATTATAATTTCATTTTGATTCAATTTATTTAATTATAGCTTTTAAATCTCTCAATTAAGTCTCCCAAATATTTCTCAATCTCAATAGAAACAATTTTATGTACCAGATTGAGAAACATTAAAACTTAATGACACGAACCAAATCAATAGGAATTAAATAATAGGTGTAATATATCATAAAATCCCTAAAATCTCTCACAAATCCCAACAAAAAATGACTACTTTTATATATGAATTCAGAATTCCATAATATCCTGAAACTGACACACCAATCGACCGTTCGATTCAAGATGTAGCTAAGCCAAAGATTCTATGCCCATCGGTCTACCTATCTGTCGACTTAGAGATTTAGAGAGTTTCATTTCTCTTGATCGGTCGACTTACCTGTTGACTTAGAGATTCAGAGAGTTTGCCTGCTTTGTCCGATCGACTTACTAGTTAACTGAGAGATACAGAGAGTTTGCCTTATACGCTTCAGTCGACTTACCAATCAACCTAAGAATACTGAATCTCTTTTCTAAACTCATTTTTAACACATTCTCATTTACATTTTCGCCCCTTTGACCATTTTCTTTTCTTAATTAGCTCTTCTAAATACTTAACTCTAATTTTAATCAATTATAAGTATTTCTTTTTCAATTACACATAGGAAAAAATAATTTAACTAATTAGGATCCTATTAAAAACACACATATTTATAAAAATTATTTAAAAATCTTTTTGTGTCGTGTGTGATCCTAATTGGGATATTAAGAGTTGAAATTTAAACCTGAGTTATTTTTCCTAGGTTCTTCAAATTCTTCGACTTCTTAATCCTTCATCATCTTTATCATCAAATCTTCATCAATTAGAACTAATAAACTGAAACACTTAAACAAACCATTAGTCTCACAAAAAAACATCAACATTTAATTGTCAATCAAAATCTTAAGATCAATAATCTCCCATTTTTTTATGATAACAATTAATTTTGATGTTTTCTTCAAAACAATAATATAACTACACTCTCCTTGAATCCGAGGACGGGTTTTATAACGCTTTTAAGCATAAGAATTAATATTTAAAAAGAAATGATCAATAAAGCACAAATATAAAAATTAAACCCCCTTAAGATATTCAATAAAATATCAATTAATTCTCCTCCTTTGTCATCTTCAAAAACAAAATTTAGGGAAGGGTGAACACTCAATAATTCTACTTTAGGCAAACATATTATTTACTTAGAAAGAATAAACCTAAAGTAATCAAATCAGAATATTGATAATATATATTTATTTATTTATTTTAAAAACACATTGAATCAATCCAGAAAAATCAACTTTATGCATTAAAATCATTTTCAGCAAATACCATGTGGATCATCATTAGAGATAGAAGATTTAACTAAGTTGATCAAGTCTAGTTAATCCATCAAAATTCATACACTAGAAATCAAGTTTCACCACAATCCTAAATTAACTATTACAGACCAAAAATAATAAATGTGGAACTTGTCTGAATAACAAAATTTTAAAAATAATAAATAAGGTCTAATGGGGGTTCTATCCAGAAAAGTGATAATAAAGTCCTATCAGACTAATAGCTAGCTGCTGAGGATACAAAGCACCTGGATGAACAATTGGTACTGGAGTCATTTGCTGATGAAACGGCGTTGATAGTCCTTGTCACACCCCACCCCGGCACTTGTCACCCGAGGTCGGGCGAGGCGTCAACCTAACGTCACCTGACCCATCGACGCATATTCATCCATATGTCCATACGTACCTACTCGCGCTACTGTAAATTTTTCTTCTTTCTTTCCAACACTATATATAAAATTACTCTTTCCAAAATTAGGGAATATACTAGTCCCAAATATTCACAACTAAAAACACGAAAATACCTTAACCTTTCAGGGTTTACATCCGACCGGCTCACCTCTAGAACGACACTACCTCCAGACTCTACCTAGTGTTAGTAGTGGACCAACTCCTAACCGCAATACCTACACCCCAAAATTTCTTATCGGTGTATTGTCTTCATAATAAAAATATTACATGGATCAAGTATAAATAATAAATATCATGCCTTGAAATATAAAATGACGAAATCACATACCCGGTTCCATTTTCACCAATGAAATGAAATGATATACTAATAATATATACCACACTCCACATGTGGAGACAATTTCTCTCTATCCACATTGTAAAGAAATAATATATATAAAAACACCAAATAAAAATATAATATACCCACATACCATACTGAAATCCAGTTTCCTCTATCACAAATGAAATAAACAAATGTATATAACCAATATCTGATCCATACATTTGAAAATCAACCACCCGATTATTTTAGATCAAACAACCCAAATATTTTATATCGGCCCGTCCAAGTAATTTAGACGCACTAGTCTCACATCTCAACACATGATAAAATATCTCACCCGTCAACCAAAATAATATATATTTATACACCAATCATTTTAAAGTAATATGTATCAAAACTGAATCAATCCAGTTAAAGCAATATATATATATATATATATATATATATATATATATATATATATATATATATATATATATATATATATATATATATATGTCCAACCAGTTCCTCGTATACGACAAAACACCACAACACCCTCTGCCTAGCCATAGGATCGTTTTAACCTCACGATCGGGAGTTGCAACGGTACTGTACCACCTGTAGGATTTGCCTTCCTAATGGGTCACAACACTCTGCCAGACTATGCCAAGCAGATAATCACCACTCTGCAGGACTATGCCAAATAGATAATCACCATTCTGCCTTATTATGCCAAACAAATAATCGTCACTCTGTCGGACTATGCCAAGCAGATAATCACCACTCTGCCGGACTATGCCAAGCAGATAATTGCCACTCTGCCGGACTATACCAAGCAGATAATTGCCACTCTGCTAGACTATACCAAACATATAATCGTCACTCTGTCGGACTATGACAAGAAAATAATCACCACTTTATCGGACAATGCCAAACAGATAATCACCACTCTGCCGGAGCAGATAAATACTATGGCATAGTCAGACCCAACTCCAATTTTCATCTCAACAACAAATGACTTTGTCCACAATCAATTTCCATTCCTTTACAAAACCAATGCGATTCACAATTTCACAAACACCCAAAACCGCTTGATCCATATAAGTTACAAATTCGTCCAGTTTTAGGCAAACACATTTTTTCATCATATATATGAAAATAGATTTTTGTATTTTACTAGAAGACAATACACTCACCTAACTATCTGCTCTGAACAACTTTTACTGACTACCCTGTATCGTTACTCCGGTGCCTACGAACCTAATAGTGACAGGGCCTAAATTAATATTTTCGGTAAAAATAACCTAATCATGCAATGTAGGCCCTACATTCCATAATTTATCATTTCCCACATTTTATTATGAAATATTACTATTCGACTAGTATTGCTCCCTTAAAGTTTACTATATAAACTTTATTCATGTCAACGGTCTTAATATTTATTATTGCCATTTCGACATTTTAGGGCTAGTAATTTAATTTAACAATCATAAAATTTAATGAGAAACGTTACTCATTCCGAAACAGTTGTCAATTTCCTTAAAAATTTCTTAATTTTTGCTCTTGATCCCATCGCCTCGATGAAAGATCCACCGCTGAGGCGCACATCCTCATTTCCTTCTGCTATGCATACTGATCCTCCACCGTTGCAGCGAACGTCTTTCCGTAGCGACGAACAAGCTACAGATTTATTTTTTTGCTTCCTTGACCTTCCACCGCCGCGGCGACGGATCGCACCGTCGCGGCAAACATGCGACAAATCCCATTCTTGTTTCACTCAATTCCTACCGCCGCGGCGAACGCCTCACTACTGCGGCAATGGTCATCTTTCTCTCCTGCTCTGTTTTGAGCTCAGCCGCTACTCTCCCTCTTTCTTTCTCTCCTCAACAACTCCGATCACCGTCTTCTGAACGTCCATACACACACACACATTGATGGACACCACATACACACACCATAACAATTGAACATACATATACACACACACACACAACCATACACCCACCGGAGGAACACACCCACACCGACAACCCTTATGCATACCCACACGATCACCGGCAACAAAATTGATGAACGGCATACACGCAGACATACTGCTAAACACCCGCACACACAACAACACACACACAGCTTGCAGACCTTCTGAACACCCACACAGATGCACCAACCGGAAACTCACGGCGATGATCCCATACCACTAGAGCAGCATCCACTGCCGGAGAAACACACCCACACAAATAATCAACCAAAACACACACCCGCTTGCCGAAACAGACACACACAAGAAGCATACACACATATAGACAAAATATGCAACCCACCGTCGGTGAACCCTACACGATCAGTGACAGAACAACCCACACCGTCGGACTTCTCTCTCTTTTCCTTTCTCTCATCATTTCTCAATTGTTTTTCATTCTTCTTGAGGGTGTGGATATATATATATATGTGTGTCTGTGTGTGTTTATGTGTGACAAAAAGGGGCCGACCAAGTGGCCGTTTTCTCCTCCGCTCATTTCTTCCACCGCCTCTCTCTATATATAAAATAGTTAATTTATACCCACCTCCCCTCCATCTTTGTTAAGATATTAATTAAACCCAACGAATATTTTGATATTTTTCAAATTATAAATTAACCCCTCAAAATTTTAATTAAACAATAAATAACACTATTCACTCTGTTATTTTCGAATGTGCTCCAATGTGACTCAAATTGTATGTATAAGAAAAATTAAGGTTTTACAGTCCTAATCCAGATGGCCATGCTCCATATGGTCCTGCTGCAGTTGGTCCTCCAAAGGACTGTTGTGCTCCAAACATAGGATGTCCTGTAAAGTGTGGCTGAGCACTGTACGGCTGCTAGTATCCGTGATGAGATGACTGCATAAACTGAAATATTTGTTCCACATTCCTTGTGATTTTTCCAAATCTAACTTCCATGTTCATATTCATTTGAACCATTTTATTTTCTAGCCCAGTCATCCGATCATCCATTAAATCCGCATGTATCCTTAGATCATCAATCCGATCATGGAGAAAATCCATCTTCTGATCTATGCTCACTTCTTCTTCATTTTCTTCTTCCTTGCCTACATTATGCATTCTCTGTCTTTTCTGATTCCTCTTCTTTACCCATCTATTTCCTTTGTACTCATATCCCATTAACGAAGCGTTCCCAACATTTATCCATCCAGGTGTAATTGTCATAAACATTTGCTCATCAGGATCAATCATGACTCCAAAGTGATCAAACAACCTTTGGAGTGCATCAACATAGGGTAGTATTCCAGAGGGTTTCTAAACATGATACTTCATATGGTCTATCATGATATGAGCTAAATCCAATTTTCTCCCTTCAACAATCTCATTCATCAAATACAGATCAAAATAATTTACATTAGCATGACTTCCCCCTCTAGACACAACCGAATAGGTCAGCACCAAATAAAGGAATCGATGCTCAATAGATAATGATCCTGCTTTGTCTCCCTCTAAATCAAATTTCTCAGAAATTGCCCTTCTATTGAAATTTATCGAAAGCCAATGAGAGGTATTGTACGGAACTACACCTCCTCTAGGTATTTCCAAAATATCACATAATAACCCCTTATCAAACCGGATTTCTTTTCCTTTCACATAGGATAAAATTGAAATATTATTGTAAGTGAGATTGTTGTAAAACATTCTCACCCATACCGGCATCCACTCATTCCTTTGGATAACAAAATCAACCCACCCCAAATTCCTAAAATATCCTTTAATATCAATATTTTTCTATTTCAAATCAACAAAATCAATAGGTTTGCAACCTAAAACCTTTCAATTGACAAACTTCTCATTATATTTTTTCTCATCCTCTTCCTTTCGAAAAAATACATTGTCAAATGTAGCCCTATTAGCACGATTCTTGATTCTAGGATTTTTTCACACAAATCTATAACAACTCAACAAAATATCTCAAGAAATTTAGTCTAAACCAAGAACCAACCGAAACCCTAGAATTTAGAGAAGATCAACCTTGTTTTTCGCGAGTAATCAGCCTCCAACACACAGATCCGAGCCTTAGACCTTTTGATTCAACCAAAAATTCTTCTAATCCGAGCCAAAATAAACTAATTTTGTGAGATTTAGGCTTGAATAAACTTGGAAGATGAAAGGTTTTAGAGCTGAAGGGTTTTTAGTTTCGGATGAAATGAAATAAACAAGTCATAGTATTTATATCCCGACATGATTAGTCGACAAGGCAGTCGACAGATGAACGCAGCGTGACTCTCGATATTCCTACTTGAAATTGTCGGTTGACTCATGAGTCGACTACTCATTCTGAGTTGTTTGATTTTGTGTATTTAAATCTAATTTGATTAACTTAGCTAAATTTTTTACCTCTTATTTTGATCCACATATATTTAAAAAATATTAATTACTCACACATTTAAACACACACACACACACATATTGCAAACATCTAAATTTTAAAATGAACAGGCTCAATCTCCCTTACAAAATTAATAAACTTAAACTTAAGAAATTTTGACATACCTAAATCATCTTTGGGAGCAAGTGGTGTGTGTACCTTTGGTGGATTACTAATTTCTGACTTAGTATCATTTAGCTCCACTAATGCTTGATTTTTCACCTTAATTTATTCCTTCTTAGGTATAGCAATTCTTTGAACTAATTCAGTAAGAACTTCTTTACCTTTGTTTGGTGCTTCATGCTGCTTTGACACAACTTTGTAAATGAACTTTTTCTTTTACTGGTATCTTTCCATTGGTTGTGGATAAGCTATGTTAGCTCTCACATATTGAGCTTGTTGTTTCTGTACTCTTGTATTTGGCATGTGCTGATTCTTCTTATTAGGTACATTTAACCTTGGTTCCCTCTTTGGTAGGGCATATTCATTGTACCTTCTTGTCTGTTCAAATTTCTTTGTCGGCACGTAGTCTTCATTATACCTTTGTCTGAATCTCTGATTTGTACCTGCACCAAAATTTTCTCTTTTTGGTATCCAATTAATTCTGGATCTGACAGGGTAACCATGTAATAAATAACAAGAGTTTTCATAATGAACTAATTTACCACAGTAAAAACATTTAATAGTGTTACCATACCTCTTCGAATAGTCAGTGTTTCTTACGAGAGCATAATATTGTCTGCGATTTTGAGAAGCAACTTTAGTAACTATTGGTTTTTCAACAGATTTAGTACTCTCAACATCCTAGAATTTATCTATTACTTCTTTAAGCTCCTTTTGAGTCTTCTCAAGTAACCGTTCATTGGTGCTAACGTTTACCTGTAGACCAAAATTCTTTTTATGCATAAATTCAAGATCATTCTTAAGAATTTGGCACTCATTTTCAACATAATGGATTTTCACACGAGCTCTATCAAGCTCACACCTTGTATTGTCCAATTCAATACTCATGGCCTTATTCAAGGTTTCAAGATTTTTTCTTTTAAATTCATTATGTTGAAGATCATAAAAATCATTTTTCAAAACCTCAGTCTCATCCTCAAGATACTCAATTGTATCACACAACTTACTGATTTCAGATAAAGCATTTTTAAATTCAATATTTTAAAAATATTTGTCCAAATCCTTTGTCTTGAGAGATTTGACAGTACTAAGCTTCTTATTTTCAAGAGTAGAAATTTTTTGCTCTAGTTTAAAATTTTATTTTTCAAAAACATACGTAAGAGCAATAAGCATCTCAATAGCCTTATCTGCATTCTCATTATTGCAAATTATATCAGTCTCATGATCAAAACAATGACTATTAGAAAAAGCAGAATTAACAGTAGTACACATAACTTCAGAATCAAAACACTCCATGTGATCGTGTTTAGCTATACTGTGAAGTATATCGAACTAAAACCAGCTCTGATGCCAATTGTTGGTCCAGTGGAATACCAAAGAGGGGGGGTGAATTGGACAATTAAAAAATTATCAGAATAATAACTTTAATAAATCAAATAATTAATTTTAATTCTAAATTAATTATTATTTTTATATCACAGTGGAATTATCAACTCAACTAAGTGCACACAAAACAACAATAATAAAATAAAGATTGCAGCACACCAAAAATTTATACTGGTTCACCAAGCTACTCTTGGCTAATCCAGTCATTCGAGCCCCACGGAGAGTCGCACCCACTAAAACTCAAGATCCCTTTAAAGGTAGGAACCAAACCCTCACAACCATTTTTTTACAGGCTCAGAATCAACCTTTACAAAATCCTTTTCACAGGTTAAGAAAGATCCTCTACTTTTTACAGGCTAAAGAATAACCTAATTCGTTTTAACACAAAGGCAAAATAATCAAAACCTCACCAACACTCCAAATATTCTTTTACCCAGTAAGGATTGAACCGTTACAAAATTCACACAAATCAATTCTATCCAAGAAGAATTACTACCTCAATCTCTTTACAGGAAAACACTGAAATCGGCTACCCTTTGATTAAATACCCCAAACAGTATTTAATCCATCATACTACTTACCAATACAAATTGATAAGCAAATTATCTTACTCGGAGCTTCTACCACCGATAAATTAAAACTTGATTAATATCCCAAAACTAGTGATAGAAATATATGAGATAGTCAAAATCTGATTTTTCACAAAAGATGGGTAGCACGTAATTTAACACGTAATCATATTTAAGAAATTGTTTATAAAATATTTTCTTCAATAAAAATCAAAAACAATTTCTAAAGATCAATTTCTAAAAATTAAACAAGTAATACAATATAGAAAGTAATTGAAAATATCTCACCCGGAATCCACTGAAAAATAATTAAAACGTAGTTACTTGAGATCCGGTAGCAACAATGATTCTCAAGATTGTCTCTTAGAATAGCTCTCACAAAATCTCAGTATGATATCTATTAGAAAAGCTCAAGTTTGATATCTTGATTTCTTAATCTCTCTTAGCCACTCTTAATGATATAAAAAACGCAGGTCTATATATATGAGATATAAATCACCTCTCTAACGGCTAGTTCCCATATATCATGACACTTAAATGCTCTCTTAGACCACTTATATCATTATGATTTCATTTTGATTCAATTAATTTAATTATAGCTTTTAAATTTCTCAATTAAGTCCCCCAAATATTTCTCAATCTCAATAGAAACAATTTTATGTACCAAATTGAGAAACATTAAAACTTAATGAACCAAATCAATAGGAATTAAATAATAGGTATAATATATCTTAAATATCATAAAATCCCTAAAATCTCTCACAAATGCCAACCAAAAACCACAACTTTTAGATAGGAATTCGGAATTCCAAAATATCCAGAAACTGACACACCAGTCGACCGACCAGTCGACTGCTCGATTCAAGATGTAGCCAAGACAAAGCTTCTGTACCCATCGGTCGACCTATCTGTCGACTTAGAAATTCAGAGAGTTTTATTTCTCTTGACCAGTCGACTTACCTGTCAACTTAGAGATTCAAAGAGTTTGTCTACTTTGTCCGGTCGACTTACCAGTCGATTGAGAGATAGAGAGAGTTTGCCTTATATGCTTCGATCGACTTCCCAGTCGACTTAAAGATACTGAATCTCTTTTCTAAACTCGTTTTTAACACATTCGCATTTACATTTTCGTCCCTTTAACCATTTTCTTTTTTTACTTAGCTCGACTAAATACTTAACTCGAATTTTAATCAATTGTAAATATTTCTTTTTCAATTACACATAGGAGGAAATAATTTAACTAATTAGGATCCTATTAAAAATACACATATTTATAAAAATCATTTAAAAATATTTTTGTGTCTTGTGTGATCCTAATAACACTTAAATAAACTATTAGTCCTACAAAAAAACATCAATATTTAATTATCCATCAAAATCTTAGGATCACCACACGCCTTGATCAACATTGTTCAACAGAACCAATATGGTGAGAATCTTCACGAGGATCCAAACATCCATCTGGGTACATTCTTGGAGATATGTGACACTGTGAAGATCAATGGAGTCGCGGAGGATGTCATTCGGCTAAGGCTATTCCCATTTTTCCTTCGAGATAGAGCTAGAGGTTGGTTTCAATCCGTCCAACCGAGGAGTATCTCAACTTTGGAAGAACTAGCTCAATGGTTCCTCACTAAGTTATTTTCCCATCAAAGACATCACAATTCAGAGGTGAGATTGCTCAATTTTGCTAACAAGATTATGAAGCACTCTTTGAGGCAGGAGAGCGATTTAAGGATTTGTTGAGAAAATGCTCCCAACACGGGTATCAAGATTGGTTTCAAATCCAACTCTTCTACAATGGGTTGGATGGACAGACGAGAACGATCGTGGACGCTGTATCTGGAGGTTTTCTGTTATCCAAAACTCTTGACTTGGCTTATGCTATTGGAGAAGATGGTGGCCAATAACTATCAATGGCCAATGAGCAAAACGTGGGACGGAAGGCAGTACCTATTCTTGAGGCTGATCCTCTTGCTACCTTATCGACCCAAGTGTTAAAACTCACGAAGCAACTCGTCGCTTTCCCCACTAGAGACGCCTCTTCAAGTTGGGAAATGGAAAATGTGGCAAGTACTTTGCAACCAGGGGTTGATAGTGAGTTCGAAGAATGCCATTTTTCCAACAACTGGGCCTATACCTTTAGGCCTGCCAACAACATCCTAACTCATTATTACCCTGGGATTCGGAATCATGAAAATCTTTCTTATGCGAACAATTATAATACTTTGCGACCTCCTCCCGGATACTCTTCGCAATTACAAGGATTTTAGCTGCAGCAACCAAGTCGTCCTTTACAACAACAACCGGTGGAAAAAAAATAAGCCATTTTTGGAAGATTTGCTCGACTCGTTTATGAAAGAAACATAAAATATTATGGGAGAAACGTATAATCATCTGAACAAGCATGAGACGCGTCTTAATAACATTAAGATGATGTGCACTAATACTAATTCGACACTAAAGTCTTTGGAAACCCAAATTGTTCAGCTTACTTATGCCATAAAGGGGCAAACCTCGGTGAAGTTTCCAAGTGATATGAAAACTAACCCAAGGGATTGCAAAGCCATCGCTTTGAGAAGCGGAAAGGAAATCAAAGCAACAACACAAAAGGAGGACGCGTCAAAGGAGAAAATTGAAATTAAAAACAAATCTCATTTCGGATGAGGAGAAAGAAGCTCAAAAGGCAAATCCAGGTTCCACCTCTTTTCCGGACAATCCACCGATAATCACTCCACCTTTGCCATATCCGCAACGGTTTCAAAAGAAGAAATTGGATAACCAATTTGTACAATTTCTTGAAATTTTGAAGAAAATCCATATCAATTTCCCGTTCGCTAATACATTAAAGCAAATGCCCAATTATGGGAAATTCTTGAAGGACATAATGACTAAAAAGAAGAAATTGGAAAAATATGAGACCGTCAAGCTCACGGAGGAATGTAGTGCAATCCTTCAACGGAAGTTGCCCCAGAAGTTTAAAGATCCCAGAAGTTTCACCATTCTATGCACGATAGGGAAATCTCATTTTGAGAAGGCGCTTTGCGATCTTAGAGCAAGTATAAATCTCATGCCGTCATCTGGTGACGGAATATTACGTCGCTACTTTCACCGCAAGTGTACGAGTTAAGTTTTAGTATAGATTGGGAGAATTAGAATTGTCGTATCCACATATGGATTGGTTGAGATTATTGTCGAGTACCGTAATTATTATAATCTAATTTTATCTAAGCGATAAAAAATATAGTTTTTATAATAACATGTACTAATACTAAGTTAATTAATCTAATTATACTAATACTACTATATATGAGATGTTTAGAAAAAAAGATTATCTAGGAATTAACTTCATTTTCAAAAACATGTTTGATTTCACTTAATTTACAATAACGGTGTTTATCCTATCCGACAATCTCTATATCGTAAACTCACTTACCACCTCGCCTGAGTGTAAGATGAGTGAATATTCAATTTTGCGTCAACGAAGGAGTCCCCCTCAACGTCTTAACGACACTAGGTCGCATGAGTCTTGCCCCAACGTTATGAGTTGCACACTTTTTAACTCTCTCCCGGGTTATTAAATCATCGCGTTGTGTTTACCCTAGTCCTAATTCGGGGTTACTTTTCTCTAGTGTCAAACCCCGTATTCTCAATATATCTAAATAGTAGCGCGGGAAACACACGCTGCTACTTACACTCGCAAGTATACGAGGTCTAAGTTTTAATATAGTGTGATCGTTAAGATCGGGTTATCATATCCACAGGGATTGGTGTCGTTACTATCAAATACTGCGTTTGTCGTGACCTAACTTTATCTAGGCGAAAACAAATGTAATGAATTAATTAAACTAATACTAATATAACCTAAATTAACTACTCTAATATGCTAATATGTTTTAGGGTGAAAAATTTCCTAGGGATTAACGTGTTTACAAATACGTGTTCGATCTCGATTTACTCACGTTTACGTTGTTCGACCTATTTGACAATCTCGGTACGTAAACTCCACCGCCACCTCTTTCGAGTGTAAGATGGGGGAAAACATAACTTCGAGTCAACGTAGAAGTACCCCTCAATATCTTAATGACCCTAGGTCACGTGAGTCTCGCCCAGCGTCATTGATTGCACACAATCCAACTCCTTCCCGGGTTATTGGATCGTCGCGTTGTATTTACCCTATCGATAATCTCCATTCTAAAACTCCCTCGCCACCTCTTCCGAGTGTAAAACGAGGGATATAACGCAACTTCTAGTCAATGAAGAAGTCCCCCTCAATGTCTTAACGACCCTAGGTAGTGTGTGTCTTGCCCCACGTCATCGATTGTCCATGATTCAAACCCCGACCGGGTTATAGAATCGTGGCATTTGTTTACCTAATCCGAATCTGGGGTTTGTCAAAACCTCGTATTCTTAATTTATCAATCCAAGCATAATAAACAAACAATACGATAAATACAATCAAACTACAAAGAACAGTCACAAACGAAACACCGAAATCATCCAAACAACGTATTTATAAATATAGTGTTAATCCCTACTACAATCCATATTTAACTCATGGACATAGTCGTATAAACATGAAAGAACAAGCTAAACATGCTCACATGATCCTAAGATAAATAAATAAGGAAAAACAATCGAAGAACTTAGCCTCGTCCGAAGATAAATCGCTAAGAATGCTCTACGATCGATTCGCCGTCTTCTCCACTTCGGGACGTGAGCTCCACCTCTAAAATTCCTAACTATACCCTTAGATATAGCCTAAGGGGCTCAAAATGCCAAGGGGGCAAGAGAGTCACCGGCCAAGGGGGAGGAGAGGGGGTATTTATAGCAAAAATATCTCAACAATATCTAAAAATATCTCAAGACTATGCAGGGCAAATCCGCCTAGGTGGTGGATTCTTCGCCTAGGCGGAGTTAGGTCGGTTCGGTCTGATTGCCTAGGCGGTGGATTGGGAGAACATTCTGTTGGATTTCCGCCTGGGCAAAGAAAACTTCGCTTAGGCGAGCGGCTGTCAGTAGCCCATCTTCGTCTTCTGTTGGAATTCCGCCTAGGCGATAGAATCTTCGCCTAGGCGATTGTCCGTCAGTAACATTTTTCTCTTCTCAGCATCTTCACCGCTTAGGCGGTGGTCTGAACGCCTAAGCGGTGGGCCTATTTCATCTTTTAGCCTCCGAGCTTGTTTATCCACCGTAACTTCGAACCACTTTGGTTCGATCTCATCGTTTTAATTCTAATTTTCTATCTTTTTTCCCCCCCACACCTGATTTATACAAAAAGATAAAAACTAATTAAAACATAATAAAAATAACTATAAATGTACTCGAAAACTAATAAATTTGGATTGGAAATATATAGGTTTTTCACATCTATCAATACCCCCAAACTCAGAATTTGGCTAGTCCTCGAGCCAAACACACACACTAAAATAAAAAATACAACAAACTGAAATAAATAACAAACAACCTAAAAACAATCTAAACATAACAACATGCGAGTTTTAAATTCTTCTAACGGCCTATTTATTTTTCCCTCAACAACTGCCAGTAGTATCGAGTTCGGGCGGTAACACACAGCATATAATGTTCTAGAATTTCGACATGCAATAATGGTGAATGCTATTCTAGATCCTTTAAACGTGTTGGTGCGAGACTCAATAATATAACTATACAATGATCGGATTGGATTATCCCCCAACGAAATTCATAACTTAGACCGTAAAGGACTAGGATTTCCATAAGCTTGATTGGGGTCCACTCTCCACTAATGTAGGCTTGGTAGTTCATGAAGATTATTAGGACTTGGTTCGGTTTTGGTATATTTGGCCAAGGGTAATTTGGAATAGAAAACGGGTTAACGTTGTTAACGTAACGTTACCCAAGGCTCAACGCTTGGCACATTCACTCTCGAATCCCTATAGAAAGATTGGACAATCCCAAACATGCATTTAAGACCAACGTACTCACTTGTCAAAAGAAACGGAAATAAAAATCGTATTTACATTTGATTTTTTTTTTTATTATTATTATTTTTTCTTTTCTATATTTTTCTTATTTTTTTTTTCTTTTTAATGAACACACACCCAAACTTATTTGATTGTTACAAATGAAGGGGTGTGTGAAATACAAATGAAAAATGACAAGTGAGTACTCAAATACCAAACCAATTAGAAGTTCTCTCTAAACCCAACCGCTCACATCAAGAAGCCTTTGCAATGGCTAACTTGATTCACTCAAATGTGCCTTTAAATTCAACGATTTAGGTTTGGTAAAAGATCAACTGGCCAGGGTATTAGTTTATGTGTTCAGAATTGAATTTGCATTTAGGCTTCGACAGGGTAACGAGGGATAAACATATATCAAGGTAGGCTTCAAAGGCTCAAGCGACAAAGAGAATGCCTAAATCACGTCTCCTAAACTACCTCGCCTAGGATTTCGCCTCAAGCTTCCTCTCAATCAAGTTCTAGAATCCTTAATGTGTCATGAATTTGGTTAATCGATAATCGTCCTCACATAAATTGAATAACTATACATTGAGTCTATGTGCTCGTGCAAATTAGGCTTTACAATAATTTTTACCAAAAAGCATAGTCAAGCACACAGAATCACACATGCATGGGTATCACTCTTGACTTCGAAAACAACCAGGGGTAATTTTCATCATTGGGTGACGGCCCAGATGAACACAAAACTCAACATATAAACAACAACACAAAAACATAAACACATTCTAACCTAAACACACATACAATACGAAAAAAAATAATAACACATAAACTAACATACTACTACTACTACTCATCACCGTCGAACTCAAAGTACAGTGTCCTCAGCAATCCCAATCATCAATCTCAACATATGAAATTTAAATCATGTTGACGAAGGGTGTTTAGAACACTTACCTGGGAGGCGAGAGGATCTCGCCCCCGAATCAAGTCAGATGGGATGGATAAAAAAGAATTGCTTGGGTTGCCTCCCAAGAAGCGCGTGGTTTAATGTCCTCGGCCCAACATTCAGAATGCCCTCAAGATTGGTGAGATTTTGCTTTGGATGGCTCAATCTTTCAACGAAACGCCTTACCGGCTTATGTGTTTGGCCAAGCACAATAAACGGCTTGAAATCTCGTCAAAAGGGATGCATCAATACCCGTCGATCTAACATCGCCAAGTACCCTGCATTGGAAACAAAAACAAAACTACAAAAAAAAATTATATACAAAAAAATGCCTAAAGTAAAATTAAGTCATTTACACACAATATCAATAACAACAACCTCGCCAATCCTGGAAATACGAAACACTTGCTTCTCCTATCTAAAACTTAAGTCTCCGGAGCCGTTACCGCGTTTCTCCGACAATAACATCAAAATAATCCCCGACAACGGTGCCAAAAACTTGGTAGCGCGGGAAAAACACGTTGCTACTTACACTCGCAAGTATACGAGGTCTAAGTTTTAGTATAGTGTGATCGTTAAGATCGGGTTATCGTATCCACAGGGATTGGTGTCGTTACTATCGAATACCACGTTTGTCGTGACCTAACTTTATCTAGGTGAAAACAAATGTAATGAATTAATTAAACTAATACTAATATAACCTAAATTAACTACTCTAATATGCTAATATGTTTTAGGGAGAAGAATTGCTTAGGGATTAACGTGTTTAGAAATACGTGTTTGATCTCGATTTACTCACGTTTACGTTGTTCGACCTATTTGATAATCTCGGTACGTAAACTCCGCCGCCACCTCTTCCGAGTGTAAGATGGGGGAAAAAATTACTTCAAGTCAACATAGAAGTCCCCCTCAATGTCTTAACGACCCTAGGTCACGTGAGTCTCACCCAACGTCATTGATTGCACACAATCCAACTCCCTCCCGGGTTATTGGATCGTCACGTTGTATTTACCTTATCGACAATCTTCGTTCTAAAACTCCCTCGCCACCTCTTCCGAGTGTAAGACGAGGGAGATAACGTAATGAAGAAGTACCCCTCAACGTCTTAACGATCCTAGGTAGCGTGTGTCTTGCCCCACGTCATCGATTGTCCACGATTCAAACCCTGACCGGGTTATAGAATCGTGGCTTTTGTTTACCTTAATCCGAATCCGGGGTTTGTCAAAATCCCGTATTCTCCATTTATCAATCCAAGCATAATAAACAAACAATACGATAAATACAATCAAACTACGAAGAACAATCACAAACGAAACACCGAAATCATCCAAACAACGTATTTATAAATATAGTGTTAATGCCTACTACAATCCATATTTAACTCGTGGCCATAGTCGTATAAACATGAAAGAACGAGATAAACATGCTCACATGATCCTAAGATAAAGAAATAAGAAAAAACAATCGAAGAACTTAGCCTCGTCCAAAGATAAACCGCTAAGAGCGCTCTACGATCAATTCGCCGTCTTCTCTACTTCGGGATGTGAGCTCCACCTCTAAAATTCCTAACTATACCCTTAGATATAGCCTAAGGGGCTCAAAACGCCAAGGGGGCAAGAGAGTCACCGGCTAAGGGGGAGGAGAGGGGGTATTTATAGCAAACATATCTAAAAAATATCTAAAAATATCTCAAGACTGTGCAGGGCAAATCCGCCTAGGTGGAGTTAGGTCAGTTCGGTCTGATCGCCTAGGTGGTGAAGTAGGCGGTGAACTGGGAGAACATTCTGTTGGATTTCTGCCTAGGCGAAGAAAACTTCGCCTAGGCGAGTGCTGTCAGTAACCCACCTTCGTCTTCTGCTGGAATTTCGCTTAGGCGATAGAATCTTCACCTAGGCAATCGTCCGTCAGCAACATTTTGCTCTTCTCAGCATCTTCACCGCTTAGGCGGTGGTCTGGACACCTAAGCGGTGCGCCTGTTTCATCTTTTAGCCTCCGAGCTTGTTTATCCACCGTAACTTCGAACCGCTTTGGTTCGATCTCATCGTTTTAGTTCCAGTTTCCTATCTTTTTGCCCCCACATACCTGATTTATACAAAAAGATAAAAACTAATTAAAATATAATAAAAATAACTATAAACGTACTTGAAAACTAATAAATTTGGATTGGAAATAGATAGGTTTTTCACACCTATCACTAAATAAACATATAATCGAAATACAAGAACGATAAACACAATCGAATAGCGAAGAACAATCGTTAAAGAAACACAACTTAAACAAATAATATTTTCATAAATATTATTAATCCCTAGACAAAATCTATTTAGCTCATGGCCATAACTGTTTATACAACAAAAATCGAGCTAAACAGGCTCAAACAATAATCCACAGTTAAGAAATGAAGAGAGAAATAAAAGAAACTAGCCGTTGTCCGAAGATTTGACGCTAAAACCGTTACGAGATTGCCTCTTCTTCTTCACAACATGTTCTTCTCCTTCAAATTTGGTTGAGCACTCCCCAAAATACTCTCTACTCTATTCTAAACCCTAAGGGGTCTCTCATGGCCGAAATAGAGTGGAGGGAGAAGATATAGGGCTCAAAATATCTAAAATCTGTGTAGAGTGACTATCGCGGCGGTGGGCATGTTGGCAATGTCACCGCTGCTGCGGTGGATAAAGCAGTGGAAGCAGAGAGTTTCTGTTGTTTCAACGTTGTGGCGGTGGACCTCACCACTACGGCAGTGGATTTGCAGAGTGTTTAAGCCCTTCTTTGTATTTTGATCGCTGCAGCGGTAGGCTACAGGTTCTGAAATTTAGCTTTTTTGCTCATTTTCCACCGTTCTTCCACTGCTCTTTATCCGATTTGATCGTTTATAATCCGTTTTCATCCATTTTCACTCCACACACCTGATTTATAACAAAAAGAATAAAAACGTGTTAAAATGTAATAAAAATACTAAAAAACTAATAGGTTCGCTTTGAAAATATATAGGTAAATTACACCTATTATAATCTATTTTTTGGAAATTGGGATTTGGAGAAGCGAAGCCCACTACTATTTCTTTGCAAATGGCGGACCGTTCATTAACCTTTCCAAAAGAAATCATTGAAGAGTGCTTGTGAAGGTGGACAAATTCATCTGTTCGATGGATTTTGTCACGTTGGACTAACCACCTGTCGCACTAATCCTCCGAACAGGTCATAATATCAAAAACCACCCGCCGGACTAACCTTCCGGACAGGTCATAAAATAATCAACCACCTATAGGACTGGCACTCCTGACAGGTCATAATATCAACAACCACCTATCGGACTAATCCTCCGGATATGTCATAATATCCACAACCACCTACCGGACTAATCCTTCGAACAGGTCATAATATAATCAACCACCTATAGGACATGCCCTCCTAACTGGTTAAAACCATCCTGCAGGACATACCCTCCTGACGGGATCAAAGTTATGTCATAGTCGGACCAAAAATCACCCTCTGTATTTAGAAATCTACTTAGTCCATGTAAGTTGTAAAATCGTCTAATTTTTAATAAACATATTTTTTTCACAATTTATACGAAAATAAAGTTTGTATATCTACATAGAAGACATTACACTCACTTCATGTTCCGCACTGTAAAAATGTCACCGTCCAAAAACCTACCGGGACGCTAGTGTCTGTGAACCTAACAACGATAGGCCTAAATTAATATTTTATTTACAATAACCTAACATGCAATGTAGGCCCTAAATTTCATATTTCCTATTCCCCAAATTTTTATTATGAAGAATTATTATTTTGTCCGTCTCGCCACGTTAATATTTACTGTACCAATCTATTTAAGTTAACGATTATAAACATATTATTACGATTACAAAAATTATTATTACGATTGCGAAAATTTTAATACTTAACAATTTAATTTAATCGATAATGATATCCGATTAAAATTTTACCTGGTCCGAATCGTTCGCAGGCCGAGAAATTGAATTTTGGATTTTGGATTTTTATTTGATTTTTTTCCCTTATTTTCTTCCTCCTTTTCTGGTTTCTGTTTTTTGTGCCTAAACCTCACCGCCGAGGCGAACACCACCACTGCGGCGATGCTACAGGGGGTTCTGTTCTTGCTTCACTTTAGACCAATCGTTCCTCTCTCTATCCTCACCAGCTCCGGCGACTACCCACACACCAGCAGCGATCAATCGCGCACACACAAATACATACAACCTCCTGAATGCACACACCCACGAAATCGACGACCCCCTACACACCGTCGATGACGGAACAACACACCCATACACACTTACGCTGGAGGAACAATGGCGCTTACACACCCACACCCACACACCGGACGATCACTAAACAACACGCACACACACCCATAATCATCAACCAAACGGCGACGATCATACACACACACCGCTAGACCACCAACGACGATCACACACCCATATGCACGCCGGACGAACGGCGATTGATCACACACACACCCATGAAATCGACGGAATAGAACATAATACACACACAACTAACCACACATATGCACACGCCAATCACCTCCACACTTCGCCAGTAAATAGAACCGACCCACCTACACTTATATCGGTGATGAAACGGAATAGAGCGCACACACACACATACACGACGATCGGATACACACCCACACACAGTAGTGACCCCCACATGCCTGATCACCGGATGATCAATGACGATGACACACCCACACACACACTCCCACGCCGGAGAAACCACGACGAACAGAACCGACTACCGCTGCCGACCCACTTCTTCTTATTTTTTTTTCCTGATTTCTTCTTCTTTTGAGACTCCTAATCCCTATTTGCATGGATAAATCCCTATATATAAGCATGAAAATAATGGTGGTTCATGATCTCTTGCGTTTCCACGCCAATTTTCCTTTTTCAGTTTTTGGTTTTTTTTATCCTACGATTGTATGAATGACTACATGTGTGTGTGTGTGTGTGTGTTTGTGTGTGTGTATATATAATATCTTTTTCCCAAATTACATTAAACTCCCCTCAATTTTCTTTAGGTTATTATTTAAATCCCAAATTCTAAAATGAATATTTCTAAAATTGCTAATTGACCCCTAAACTTTTTAATTAAATTAGAAATAACACATTCTACCCTGTTATTTTGTTAATGTTCTAAAATGCAGCTAGAATTATGCGTATGCGAAAATTAGGGTCTTACAATCTTTCTCTCTTAAAAAAAAAAATCATCCTAAAATTTTAGCTCCCTTGATCGAATAAGTGCGGATATTTATCTCTCATCTCGTCCTCTCGCTCCCACGTCGCTTCCTCCACCGAACGACTGTGGCAGAGCACTTTCACTAATGGAATCATTTTCGTCCGCAACACCTGATCATTACGACTGAAAATCTAGACTGGCTCCTCAACGTATGTCAAATCTTCTTCCAACTCAATTGGCTGAGAAGTCAACACATGTGAAAGATCTGACACATATTTCCTAAGCATCGACACGTGGAAAACGTCGTGTAATCTGGACGGTTCTGGCGATAGGGCAAGTCGATAAGCTGTCGTGCAGACTTGTTCTAAAATCTCGTATGGCCCGATATACCTCAGACTTAACTTCTCTTTTTTTCCCCACTTCAAATTCCAACTCCCGCCTACGCTTGTCAGCATAACTCTTTTACCGATTCTGAGCAATTTTCAATCTTTCTTGAATTACCTTTATTTTGTCTGCTGTCATTTGAGCTATATTCGGCATCAACAATTTTCGTTCTCCCACCTCAGTCTAACAGACTGGGGTTCTGTATCTCCTGCCATACAACACTTCATACGGGGCCATTTCGATTGTCGAATGGTAGCTATTGTTGTAGGCGAATTCCATCAACGTCAAGTGATCATCCTAGCTACCAGGAAATTCCAGAACATAACCTCTCAACATATCCTCTAACATCTAAATCATACGCTCTGATTGACCGTCAATCTGAGGATGAAAGACGGTACTGAATTTCAGTTTGGTACCTAAAACAATTTGGAGACTCGGTCAAAACTTCGAAGTAAATCTCGGATCTTTGTCCAACACTATGGAAACCGGTGCACCATGTAACCGAACAATCTCATCAATATACAGTTGGGCATACTTATCCAGAGAGTACGTCGTCTTTACAGCAAGAAAATGAGCAGATTTAGTAAGCCTATCAACGATTACCCAAATGGAATTATGCCCATTTTTAGTACGGGGTAATCTCGAAATGAAATCCATCGTAATATGCTCCCATTTCTACTCCGGAATAGGTAGGGGCTGCAATAACCCACTTAGACGTTGGTGCTCGATCTTGACTTGTTGACAAACAAGACACCTGGTAACAAATTCATCAATTTCTTGTTTCATTCCATTCCACCAATAGTGTTATTGTAGATCCCGATACATTTTGGTACTGCCAGGGTACATTGTGTATGCTGAGCTGTGCGTTTCCTCCAAGATATCATTCTTTAGATTGACGTCATCAGGCACACACAGTCTATTTTCCACCATCAAAGCCTCATCGTTATCTCTGACACGATAGTCAGCTCTGTGACCACTATTTACTTCATCTCTGATCTTCCCCAATTGGGCATCCGACTTCTGCGCTTCACTAATACGGTCGATCAATGTCAACTTCAAAGTCAAAGTCGCAAGCAACACTGTCATCTGACCAACCACCAACTGAACTCATAAAGATCTCAACTCGACATATAGATTGGTATGAACAACTTGAATATGGGCAACTGAACCCGCCAATTTTTTACTCAACGCATCCACTACAACATCGGCCTTTCCAGGATGATTGTGGTATATAATCATAGTCCTTGATCAATTCTATCCAACGTCTCTACCTCATATTTAGATCCTTCTAAGTAAACAAGTATTTCAAATTATGATGGACGGTGTATATTTCACAAGTCTTACCATACAGGTAATGTCTCCAAATCTTCAGGGCAAACACAATCGCCGCCAACTCCAAATCATGCGTCGGGTAATTACGCTCATGATTTTTTAATTACTGAGAGGCGTATGCAATTATATACCATGTTGCATCAGTACACACCCTAGTCCATGATTTGACATATCACTGTAGATTACAAAGTCACCACCTTCAGTTGGAAGGAAAAGAATTGGCGCATATATCAATCTATTTTTCAGCTCCTGAAAACTCTGCTTACATTTTTCAGTCCACTCGAACTTAGATTCCTTGCGGGTCAATCGGGTCAACGGGGCAGCTATAATAGAGATTCTCTGCACAAATCGACGATAATAACCCGCCAATCCCAACAAACTTTAAACTTCGGTCACATTTTTCAACCTTTCCCATTGCACCATGGCTTCGACTTTCTTTGGATCCACTTGAATACCATCTCCTGAGATATCATGCTCCAAAAATACCACTCAATCCAAGCAGAACTCATATTTACTGAATTTGGCATACAATTGTTTCCCTCATAACGTCTGCAACACAATCTAGAGATGTTATGCATGTTCTTCTCTACTTTGGGAATAGATCAGTATATCATCAATGAACACGATAATAAACTGATCTAGATAAGATTGGAAGATTCAATTCATCAAGTCCATAAAAGCAGTAGGGGCATTCGTCAACCCGAATGGCATGACCAAGAATTCATAATGCCCATACCTCGTCCGGAACGCTGTCTTCACCATGTCACTATCTCTGACTTTCAACTGGTAATATCCTGATAAAAAATCTATTTTGGAAATCACCCTAGCCTTCTACAGTTGGTCGAACAAATCATTAATTCTAGGCAATGGGTATTTATTACGAACCGTCACCTTATTCAACTACCGGTAATCGATACACATCCTTAACGTGCCGTCCTTATTTTTTACGAATAATACCAGGGCTCTCCACGGAGAAACACTAGGTCTGATAAACTCGTGGTCTAACAGATCTTGCAACTGAATCTTCAATTCTTTCAGCTTGGTAGGTTCCATACGATAGGGTGGGATTGATATCAGAGCAGTTTTTAGAAGTAACTCGATAGTGAATTCCATCTCCCTATCCACAAGCAACCCTGGAAATTCTCTGGAAATACATTGGGAAAATCCCTGACCACTGGAATATCCGCCACCGGAACTTCATTCTGTCTAGTGTCAATCATATGTGCGAGGTATCCCTGACATCCCTTCTTTAGTAACTTCCCAGCCTCTAGGACTGAAATCAAACTGACAAGAGTAATGATTCCGTCCATTGAAAATACAACCTCTGACTCGCCTAGGACCCGAAAGATAACTTCATTTTTAAAACAATCCACTGTGGCATGGTAATCGGATAGCAAATCCATACCCAGTATCACATCAAAATCGTGAATACTCAAAGATAGTAGATCTACTAATAACTCTCTATCACCAATCCGAAGTGGACTATCTTTATACGCACGATCTATCAATACTGACTCACCTACCGGAGTAGAGATAATGATACTATATAATAGAGAAGTAGGAAATTCGCCTATGGGCATAATGAAGGTTGCCAAAACAAATGAATGAGTAGAACCGGGATCAATAAGTACATGTGCATCTCTATCATACAAAGACATGATACTTGTAACTACATCTGGAGTAGCCTGGGCATCCTGTCGGGTAGTAGCAAATACACGCCTCGCATCGAAGGTCTACCAGCAGATCCTCTATCATGCCCCTGAGTAGTGCTAGGGCCAACACTACCCATACTACTTGTAGAAGGTGTAGTTGTGACAGTAAATTTTGGATAATTCGGAGCTATATGACCCGGCTCATGACAACGAAAACATACAGGACTCGCCATGGGACAGTCTCTGATAAAGTGATCTGGTGATCCACATTGGTAGCATACAAATACCCTAGCTCAACTAAATGGTTGATTCCACCCCGACCGTTACTGGCTGACACTCAATCCAAATACACTATGTTGTCGCCCGGAGTATGACTGTCATGGACCATGGCTTCTAGCAGATTGGCCAATCGATGGGGCCCGAGCAGTTGGCGATCAAGATACTGTTCCCCGAGAAGTGCTACCTGGATATCTACTAGGCGAATCAAATCCACTCTTTTTGTACTGTTCGCGGTTCTCAACGGCTTCTTGAACACTCCTTTCTACCAACTTTGCCGTATTCACCAATTCAGTGTAACTCTTAATTTGTCTGCTCGTTAGCTTGGAACGGATTTCTAAATTGAGCCCTTTTTGGAATCATGTGCATTTTGCCTCTTCCGCTTTTACTAAATCAGGGACAAAACGAGATAAGGCATCGAATTTAACTTCGTACTGTTGGACGGTCATCTTCTCCTACTTCAATACTATGAACTCTTCCTCCATTTGGAACCAATAGGACTCAGGGAAATATTTCTCGTTGAACACCGCAACAAATCGATCCCAAGTGATCTCCTTGCCTGGTTTCGAAAGTAACATCTTCATCTCCTCCCACCAATGTTTGGCTTTCTCTTTCAGCTGGAAAGTGGCAAGAGGTACTCGGCTATCGTCAGTAATCCCCATGGCCTCAAATGCATGCCCCACACCTCTCAACCAGTTCTCGGCATCAGCTGTACCCGTCGTTCCTGTGAAAACTGGAAGATCCAACTCTTTAAATATTTTCAGAAGTACTGCCTGGGACGTAGCATATCTATTTGGGCCTTTTGACATTCTATTATTTTTTCCTGCTGCTCTGTCAATTGGGTAGCAGCCTGCAAAATCCTCTCGACGGCATCTAAACTTCCCTGCATCCTATCTTCCTACCTCTAGGGTTCCACCTGCCTCTAGGGTCCTACACTCCCAGAGCTTTCGTTTTCACACTCCATCGTCACTATCTGAAATAGAATTGAATAAACTGCTAGGCCAACCAAAAAAATAACAGTATTTAATTTAATAACAAAACTACCACTCGTGTGCCGAAACCACCTACCGACACCCTATTTTAAGGTCCACCAATGGCTCGACAAACTGACATGTCTACAGAACCTATAACCTAAGCTCTAATACCACAAATGTCACACCCCACCCCGTCACCCGTCACCTGAGACCGGACGTGACGTCGGCATGACACTTCCTAACCAAGAACAACAAAACACAACATATATACATTCAAACTCAGACGCACGCGTACCGCTATTAATATATTTTTCTTTTCCAAAATAATAACTCATACTCATTTTTAAAAATAGATATGGGACACACCCGTCCCAAATATATACGCAACAAAAATCACCAAAAATGTTGAACCTTCCACGGTTCGCCTCTAACCGGCCTACCTCCAACATGACACTACCTCCCGGACTCTACCTAGTACCAGTAGTGAACCCACTCCTATTCGCGTCACCTAAAATCAATTTTTTTTTATCGGTGTACTGTCTTCATAATAAAAATATTTCATATGAATCAAGTATAAGTATTTAAATACCACGTTTTCAAAATATAAAATTATATAATCACACACCGAAAGGAAATCCAATTTTCCTGTCACCACTTAAATAAACTCATATACTTAAAACACCAAATCCAAATATTTTAAGTCAACCAATGTAACAAAATAATGTATTGACACCAATCTATTTTTAAATAGCAAATCTAAGCCAATCAATCCAAGTAGTTCATCGTATAATAAAACACCCCACACCACTTTCCTACTAGCCATATGATCATTTTCACCTCACGATCGGGAGTTACAACGGTACCGTAACCTGTACAACTGTGCCATCTAAGTGACTACTAGTGCTAGGGCCATTTATTATTCCCAATGGTAGGGGTACTACCTGCAGGATTTGCACTCCTGACGGGTTTATCAACCACCTACAGGACTAATTCTCCTGACAGGTCATAATATCAACAACCACATACCGGACTAATCCTCTGGACATGTCATAATATCAACAACCACTCACCAAACTAACCCTCCAGACATGTCATAATATAATCACCCCCCTGTAGGATATGCCCTCCAAACAGGTCAAAATCATCCCACAGGACATACCATCCTGACGGGATCAAAGCTATGGCATAGTCGGACCAAAAATCACCTTGTATATTTAGAAATCCACTTGATCCATGTAAGTTGTAAAATCGTTCAATTTTTAATAAACACATTTTTTTTCACAATTTATAGGAAAATAAAGTTTGTATATCTACATAGAAAGACAATACACTCACCTCGTTCTCCGCATTGCAAAAATGTCACCATCCAAGACCTACCGGGACGCTGGCACCTGTGAACCTAACAACGATAAACCTAAATTAATATTTTATTTACAATAACCTAACATGCAATGTAGGCCCTAAATTTCATATTTCCCATTCCCCAAATTTTGATTATAAAGAATTATTATTTTGTCTATCTCGCTACGTTAATATTTACTGTACCAATTTATTTAATATTAACGATTGTAAACATATTATTACAATTACGAAAATTACTATTACAATTGCAAAAATTTTAATACTTTACAATTTAATTTAATTGATAATAATATCCGATTAAAATTTTACCTGTTCCGAATCGTTCGCAGGCCAAGGAATTGGATTTTGGATTTTTGGTTTTTATTTGATTTCCTTTTTTTTTCCTTTCTTTTCTTCCTCATTTTCTGGTTTTTGTTTTCTGCGCCTAAACCTCACCGTTGAGGAGAACGCCACCATTGTGGCGACACTACTGGGGGTTCTGTTCCTGCTTCGCTTCAGACCGATCGTTTCTCTCTCTCTCCTCACCAGCTCCGGCAACTACCCACACACCAACAGAGATCAACCGCACACACACACACACACACACACACATGCAACCGCCTGAATACACACATCCATGAAATTAACGACCCCCACACACCGTCGACGACAGAACAACACACCCATACACACTCACGCCAGAAGAACAATGCCGTTCACACACCCACACACACACACACTGGATGATCACTGAATAGCATGCACATATAATCATCGACCAAATGGCGACGATCACACACGCGCACACACCGCTGGACTACCAACGACGATTACACACCCACATGCACATCGGACGAACAGCAATTGATCATGCACACACCCACAAAATCGACGAACTAGAACAGAATACACACACGACTAACCACACACATGCACACGTCGATCACCTTCACACTCCGCTGATGAACAGAACCCACCCACCCACACTCACATCGACGACGAAACGGAACAGAGCACACACACACACATACATGTACGATGATCGCATACACACCCACACACAACAACGACACCCACACGCCTGATCACCAGATGATCAATGACGACGACACTCCCACGCCGGAGAAACCATGACGAATAGAACCCACCACCTCCGCCGACCCACTTCTTTTTTTTGTTTTTGTTTTTTCTTCTGATTTCTTCTTCTTTTGAGGCTCCTAATCCCTATTTGCATGGATAAATCCCTATATATACGCATGAAAATAGTGGTGTTTCATGATCCCTTGCATTGCCACGTCAATTATCCTCTTTCAGTTTTTGGTTTTTTTATCCCACAATTGTATAAATCAATATATATGTATGTGTACATATATAATATCTTTTTCCCAAATTACATTAACCTTCATGTAACACCACTATTTAATAGTTGGTTCATTAAACCAAAATTGTGGGATATTTAACCTTCATGCAACACCACTATTCCTCCAAAAACATTAACATTTAATTGTTCATTAAAATCTTGGATTCAACACAATATATTTTCAAACTTTAAGACTTCATCATTATCTTTAACGCGATAGTTGGTTCTCTGCCCATTCGTCACTTCATCCATGTTCTTCCCCAATTGAGCATCGGACTTCTGCGCTTCTATGATACGACCAATTAACGTCACTCTCAAAGTAAAGTTACAAGTAACGATGGATTCTGACCCACTACTAACTGGACTCATAAGGATCTCAATTCGACATATAGGTTAGTATGAACAACTCGAAGGTACGCAATCGAACCTACCAATTTTTGACTTAATGCATCTGCTACAACATTACATGATAATAGGTAGTACAATCATAATCCTTGATCAATTCCATCCAACGCATCTGTCTCAAATTTAGTTTCTTCTGAGTAAACAAATATATTAAACTCTGATTATCAGTGTATATCTCGCAAGTCTCACCATACAGATAATGTCTCTAGAGTGTCAGTGCAAACACAATCACCACCAGCTCCAAAACATGTGTTGGTCAGTTACACTCATGATTCTTTAATTGCCGAGAGGCATATGCAATCACATGGCCATGTTGCATTAGTACGCAACCTAGGCTTTAGTATGAAGCATCATTGTATATCACAAAGCCACTACCTTCTGTCCAGAGTGAAAGTATTGGAATTGATATTAGTCTATTATTTAACTCCTAGAAGCTTTGTTCATATTCATCAGTCAACTCAAATTTAGCTTCCTTGAGAGTCAAACGGGTCAACGGGCCAGTTATAACTGAAATCCCCTATACAAATCGATGACAATAACCTGCTAACCTCAGGAAGCTTCGGACTTCTATCATACTTTTCGGTCTTTCCCACTGAACAACGACTTTGAATTTCTTTGGGTCGACTTGAATACCATCACTCGAGATAACATACCCCAAAAATATGACTTTATCTAGCTAAAACTTAACTCACATTTACTGAACTTTACATACAACTGCTTCTCTTTTAAAATCTGTAGCATAATTTTGAGATGCTCTACATGCTCTTCTTTATTTTGGGAGTAAAACAATATATCATTAATGAACATGATGATAAATTAATCTAAATAAGGTTGAAAGATCCAATTCATCAGATCTATAAATGCAGCTAGGGCATTAGTCAACTCAAATGGCATAACTAAAAATTCATAATGTCCATACCTCGTACGGATCACTGTCTTCGACATGTCACTGTCTCTAATTTTCAACTGGTGATATCCTGATCAAGTATCTATTTTCAAAAATACCCTAGCCTTCTGCAATTGATCGAAGAAATCATAAATTCTAGGCAATGGGTATTTATTACGAATCTTTACCTTGTTTAGTTGCCGATAATCAATGCACATCTTGAGAGTACCAACCATCTTTCTTATAAACAACACTGAAGCTTCCCATATAAAAACACTGGGTTTGATACACCCGCGGTTTAACATATCTTGCAGCTGAATTTTCAATTTTTTTTAGTTCAGTAAGTGCTATGTGATAGAGTGAAATTGATATAGGAGAAGTACCCAGAAGTAATTCAATAGTAAATTCAATTTCCCTATCCACTGACAACCCTAACAATTCTTTTGGAAAGACATCGGGATAATCCCCGATTACTGGGATATCTCCCAGTTGTACCTCATTCTGACTAGTGTCAATCACATACGCGAGGTATCCCTGGAATTCCTTATTTAATAATTTCTTGACCTTTAGGAGTGAAATTAAACTGATAGGGATAATAATTTTGTCCCCCAAAAACACAAACTTTGACTCGCCCTGGACTCGAAAAGTAACTTTCTTTTTAAAATAATCGACTGTGGCATGATAGTCGAATAGCAAATCCATACCCAGTATCACATCAAAATCGTGAATACTCAAGGGTAGTAGATCCACTAACAATTCTTTATCACCAATACGAAGTAGACTATTTTTTTACACACTATCTATCAATATTGACTCGCCTACAGGGGTAGAGATAATAATACCATATAACAAAGAAGTAAGAAATTCCCCTACATGCATCATAAAGGTCTTCGAAAAAAATGACTGAGTAGAACCTGGATCGATAAGTGTACATTCATCTCTATCATATAAAGACATGATACTTGTAAGCATATTGAGGGTAGCCTGGGCATCCTACTGGGTAGTAGCAAATACACGTCCCCAAGTTGGAGGTCTACTGGTCGATCTTTTATCTCACCCTTGGACACCGTTATGACTAACATTGCTCATATTGGTCGCAGAAGGCATAGGAGTAGCAGCAAATTTCAAACAAAATGGAGATATGTTGCCCAACTCGTGACAACGGAAATATACTGGGCCTGCCATGGGACAATCTTTAACGAAATGGTCTGGTGAACTGCATTGATTGCATACGGCTGTCCTAACTAGGCTAAACGTCTAGCCCCTACCCTGCTCTTGCTAGCTTGAACTCTATCCAGGTACATTCTATCATCGCCTAAAATATGATTGTTGTGGGCCTAGACTTCAAGCAGATTGATCGGCTATTTAGGCTAGAGAAAGTTGCGATCGAAGGGCAAATCCCCAAGAGGTGCCACCTAAATATTTGCTAGATGGCTCAAATCTGCTCTTTTTGTACTATTCATGATTCTCAACGGTTTCTTGCACTTATTTCTCTATTAATTTTGTCGTGTTCACCAATTTTTCATAACGTTTGATCCGTCGGGCAATCAACCTTGAACGTATCTGCAAATCTAGCCCATTTTGGAATTGTTGTGAATGCTAATATTATTTCGAAACAGTAACTCGTAAAGCACCAGAAATTGATTTATGTTTTTTAAAAAAAAATTAATTTAATAAAAATGAAAAGAAACATCATTTGTATTGTTGACAAATAAAAATTTAAAGCAACATGTTCATACCCTATTTTAATTACCACCTCGCAAAGATCTACTAGAAATCTTAGATTTGTCAAATCTAGTTGCTTGGTGTTGTGGCATGAAAGGCTACGTGTCTTTGTTCTTCAACTCCATTTTATGCCATCTTCATGTTCTTCTGCTTGTCTCTCATTTTTTTTTATTGTACGCAAGATTTACATGAGAGAGAGTGATGTTAATCCCTAGTCATTGAAGAGAGAGAAAGAGAGATAAGTTGATGGCGCAAAATACACAAATTGACCAAACTTTCTGTTGTAGTTGTCCGTGATTTACGCGGGCATAGTAATGTCAGTTCCATACATTTTATCAATCGTCGAGGACTAATTTCTACATACTCTTTCTAAACGGTTTTCTATAAATAGAACTCTTTATTTGGTTAATTCCTTGTAGTAACTCTTAATATAGGGTAAAACAATAAAAACCTCTTACATATTTTATTTTAATTTTAATTATTGGACATAATAAAAGTTGGTTTTGTCTTTGCATTCAAAATATTAAGGTTAAATTAGGAAAACAAAATTAAAGGTTGATTTCAAAGGACAAAATAAACAAATTATTTTTATTTTTTTGTTCAAGGGATGTTAGTGTCTTATGACATAGTACTATAAGGGATCTGACAAGATCTTTTGATAATATAAAAGACTAGCACCACTAAACTGTTAAACTCTCCTCTCTCTATATTACTTCTTTAATTTAATTTTTATAAATTTAATGTTTCAGTAATATTATTGTTGGCCCAAAAGTCTACCCAAGAAGGGAGATGAATTGAATAATTTTAAACTTTAATCCAATTAATTAAGATCTATTCAAATTTTATGTGAGTTGACGTTTATATGGAAGCATTTATCTAGGCACACACACAAACAAATAATGATAAAGAAACTTGACACCAACATTTTATAGTAGTTCGACAAGTTACTATTGCCTACATCTACTCCCCTAAGCTTTTGCATGGAATTAATTCATTATTTATGAGTCTCTTCTTAGGTGAGAATCAAACCCGTACAATCCTGTTTTACTAAATTCCTTTTATAGTCAGATACACTCTCACTTAGATTAGGTGCATTTAAGTCTGAGCTATAACCTCACAAAAATACAAGAAAATCTTGTTTTTCTCACAAAACTTCTACCAACACTTATAGATATTAAATTCAATAATCAGCCAATCAAGGTGTGATAGAAGTGTACACGATTCACAAGATAGTCTATTTAGACATTCATATTATGCAAATATCGTTTTAACACAATGAAACACAGAATCAAATATTCCATTTAAATCAAATTGTTTTAACTCAGTGTAAAAAAAAATTCAAGACAGTGATTATTGAATTTTTCAGAAAACAATTTACTCAAAATCACAATTGGGGACACGTCATTTTGATCGTCCAAAAAAATGAGAATTTTAGTTCATTTTGTAATTTTTATTTTATTATATTTTAATTATTTTATTTTATTTACAAAAATAAAAAAATAAAAGGGAAAAAATAAAAAATAAAAGAGAGATGAGAGAGAAAAAAAAGAATAGAGAAGGAGTGGGAAAAGAAAAAAAATTAAAAGTTGTGAAAATATGGAAGTTGCAAAAAGTTCAACCCTAACCTTTCTCTAAAGACGTGTTGCAACTGGCCATTTGCTCAAACATCAATCTTGTTTTCTTAGCTCCTTTATTTATACTTAAAAAAATATATGCACGGACAGCTATCTGCACAGAGACAAGGGCCGCAAGGCGCGCAACGCCTATCCAAACATGCCATTAAAAAAGGAAATTGTAGAGAAGGAGAAAAAAAATTGGTGACTAGTGTTAGAATTTTTGGTGTTTTTTAACCCCCTACATTCCTCTATAAATAGGACATCATTCTCACTTGTCAGCGGGTCAAGAAAAAGTCATTAAGAGAAAAAAAAAACTTTGAGAGGAGAATTTTTTGAGAGAAACTTTAGAAAAAAAATTGGAGAGAAGATTTTGAGACGCAACGTACGTTTTCTTTGAACATTAACTTCTTCTTCTTTTTGTTATTTTCTTCAATTCTTAGGCCTTTTCACTACCGTTCTTCTTTTTAGCACTAGGATTTTTTTTCTTGAGTTAAAAATAATAAATTTTCTTGCAACAATTAAGTAGATAGGTCTTCTCTATAGATCCGATGAATATGGTAAGAACTCAAAATGTCGTTATAGACTTGTCCTTTTGTGGGCTTGATGAAGCGCCGCAAAAAAAATGCATTAACTTTTCTCTTCTTTGTTTTTTTATCTTTTTAATTCATTTTATTTTCTTATGCTATATATTTATTTTTTATGTTTGTACATGTGAAAGAAAAACAAATAAAAAAAAATTTAAAAAAAAAAAAAAGAAAAACAAAAAAGAGAATGGAATAAGCTAAAAAAATGTAGTAGCTAGTGAGACATTCCCGATTTTTAAGATATTTTTTTAGTAAAGAAAAAAAAAATCGGTTAAGTCCCTAAGGTAAGAGAATGTTTTTCATACCAATGTTCTTGATTTCCTAACATGTATGAAATTTAAAGAAAATGGGGTTAGGAAGACGTTTTCCTTAATTGGATCTTTAGTTAGGTTAAATTGGCAAAACAAAAAAATATAAATAATTTTGTTTCATTCATGTCACTTTTCATCGAGTTAATACTTTTCCAACTTTAGGCTTGAAAAAGGTATAAATCTTTCAAAAATCATGTTTGAGAAATAAAACACTTTTTTCAAAAAAAATATATATATATAGTTTTTTTTCAAAAAACAAAATATTTTTGTTCTTTCCTTTAAAAAATAAGCTCAATAAAAAAATATTCATAAATTATTATTTTTTTAAATATTTCCAAAACAAGTCTTCAAATCTTTTATTCTTTTTTTTTTTTTTTAAAAAAAAAAAAAAAAGAGTTTTCAAATCTTTTCATTAAAAGAAATAGAAAGTTGTTTTTTTTTGTTTTTTTTTTTTTTGGGGGGGGGGGGGGAGCATAGTCTATAATTTTTTTTCAAAAAAAAATAAAAATAGAAAATAGAAAGATCATTAAAAAAAAAAAAATTCAATTTTTTCAAGGATCCCAAAACTTTTTTTTTTTTCAAATATTTTCTTTTTTTAAAACCAACCTATATTAAATTGCCAACTTAACCTAATATTAGGATTCACCACATTAAATCTCCCAGTACATCATACTTGTTTATGATATCTGGAAATGGATCACCAGCCATGTTACTCTTGAGATCAGGGATCAGTGGGTTATTGGAGTTATCTCACTATCTCTCGGTTTGATTCTTGCAAAATAATGCATCGCAAGTGGTCCTGCTAGCGTTACACCTCCGATGTGAGAATCAATCAAGGGTATAGAGAGAGTATGGTAAAACAATAAGCGTAAGAGCTTAGTTATTACATAAGATTGCACGTCAAAAGCACATACCTCATACCTTTAGGGTGTTAACCTTTAAATAGAAGGGAAGAGACTCATTTGGAAAATCTATCATGATTCTTTGAACACCATTATGGTGATTGCGTGAATCTCAGCCCCATTACCATAGAGATGGTTGTGATTACAGAAGGAGATCGCGGAGTCGTTATCATGGGAGAGTAACAGTACCTTCCTTTCGAGGGTAGGCAACTTTAACCGCCTTTGGAGAGGGAGCAACATGGCACTCTCACCCGAGGAAGTGTAACTCGAGTCGGGTCTAGAGATGGGGCCTAACCGAGTTGGCCGATACTAGAGTTCTTAGGCTAATCGCGTACTCGAGGATACGTGGAGCTCTCATAGCTTCTAAACAAATGTTTCCTCATCATGTGCCTCCTATTCCTGGGTGCGCAATGATTATTGCCCTAAGAATATTTGGACGTTTCCATGAGAATCTGGTGTCTCGGTGTTTTGTATGCATACCAAGAGTAATAGATTTTTGTATGGGTAAAGTTCAAAAATAAGCATCATGTATTGATCGTACACATTTGAATCATTGTAAAAAGAGAAAGTCAATGTAATATCTATATTCGAAAGATTTACAGGATCATCAAGGTGTTAGGGTTCTTCGTCACCATTCTTTTTTGAGTAATCACCATTGTCGCCGGTTGAGATAGAGTAAAACAAGAGATAACAGAGCAAAATAGAGTACCGTGGTTGCGTGTTAGGGTTTTGAGAGAGATGGAAGATGGAAGGTTTTGAAAAGAGTGGTAATTATGCGGGTAAGTTTTCCTAAAACGGTCACTTCATTCCAACTTTTCTGACACGTTTAAAAATGGTGATTCAGGGATATAATCAAGTGTGTCGCTGAACATGTGAGTGTTGAAAATAATTTATGTTATATTCAACATTTTAATAGACAGACAGTTGTATTCATGTTGTATACAGCATCAACATGAGTGTTAATGTTATAAATAACACGAATGTACATTACAAGATAAAAAGCCAAAAACTAAGATTGATATATTATTTTAAAGAGCATGATTTCAAGATCATTATTTTATAATCACAACAATGATTAACAATCAAGTTTGGGAGGAATTCATCAAGTTATGTTTACAATATTTATATCGTGTCATATAGAATGTGTTTCGCTCTTTTAGGGATGCATCTAGTATAAGGAATGTAACCGTTTATTAATAAGGGGTAAATTAGTCCGCGATTTTACCAAAGTAGTGATCAGTACATAAAAAAACAAGTGGGTTCAATCGGTAGTGTAACCCTAAAAAAGGGATTGGATGGTCAACGCACCTCATTATTAATTTAATTGAAATATAGTTAAATAGAATTAATCACTTTTCATAAAAGTATTTCGCAATTCGTTAGGAGAAAAATAATAATTATGCACCAACCTATGTCAATAAGTGTTCAAAAAATAAATATAATATAGATATGATATTTTGCCCGTCGAACAAAAAATAAAATAATATTGGTGGTGATGCTATTATAAAGTCTTCTATCTTTTTTTTGTATAAATCATCCTATATCCGATAACTACATTGGGTTTCGACTAATCCGAATCGAGCCAAGTCAGACCACAAGGGTGACAAAACTCTCCCTACCAAGTTTTAATGCAGCTGCATTCTCAAATCTCGAATTAAGGATCTTGATTAAGTTAGAACAACCCCTCACCAGTGGATCTACATGCTCGGTGGTATAAAGTCTTCTATCTAATATGTTACTTTTTCCTTATTTTAAATCAATTTATTTTTTGTCTTTTTCAACTTACTTTTAAATACCTCATTGATATTAACCATATAAATTTAAGGGTGAATTTTAATCAAATCACTTTTCCTTTACAAAAGCAACAATCAAATCCCATGTTATTTGAGTCCCCTTCTCATTTGCTAAAAGTAAAGTCGGAGTCCTAACAGATTTATTTTCAAGTTGATTGACTAACATTACCCTTTTTTTAATGAATTTACCCCTAAATATTGAAGTCATTGCCGTAGAAAACTAATCTTATTCCCTTACTAATTCATATATTTTTCTTTAATTTTTATTTTGTTTTTATCTTTCTAATATAACTTTTTTAGTTAGCGTTCTTTCTTTTCTTTTTCATATTTTCTATTTTTTTCTATATTGTTTCTATTTTTGGTGAAGAAGAAACCAAAAAAAACAAATAATAAAATATAAAACGAAAAACATATCAAAAGTAAAAAATTGGAAACAAAAAATTAAAAAAAAAAACAAAATAATAACAAAACTAACAAATTAAATAAAATATAAAAACAAAAAAAAATAAAAATTTAAAAAAAACTAAAAAAAATATGGAAAGCAAAAAAATCAAATAATAACAAAAAAAAATAATAACAAAAAAAAATAATAACAAAAAAGGAGTTTGGAAAATAAATAAGAGAGAAATAGAGAGAGGGAATAGAAGGTTGAGAGGAATGAGAGAGAAAAAGAGAGATAGAGTATAATTTCTGAAAATAATTTCTCAAAAAATACAACAACAACAACTAAGCCTTTATCCCATTTATATAGGGTCGACTACATGAATCTGTTTACGTCATAGTAATCGATCAAGGATCATCCCCTCAGTCAAGTTTAATGACATTAAATCAATTCTAATAGTCTCGTCCAACGTCTTCTTAGGTCTA
This sequence comes from Eucommia ulmoides, assembly GCA_016647705.1. NCBI lineage: Eukaryota > Viridiplantae > Streptophyta > Magnoliopsida > Garryales > Eucommiaceae > Eucommia > Eucommia ulmoides. Next base: position 26,905,494 of record CM028326.1, read on the forward strand.
CATCTCCCTCTAGTAGCCCTCTGCACTTGAACTAAATCACATTTTCTGACTAGTGCTTCAATGGGTTTTCTATACACATGCTCAAACCATCTTAAACGATTTTCTCTAATTTTCTCTTTGATAGATGTTATTCTTAAATTCTCTCTGATAGTTTCATTCTTAATTTTATCCATTTTCATCTTCTCACACATCTACCGCAGCATTCTCATTATTGTCATTCCAATTTTCTATACATGTGTTGTTTTTACTACCTAATATTCTGAATTATACAGAAGCGCTGGTTTTATAGCAGTTTTGTAGAATTTTCCTTTAAGTTTTAATGAAATCCTACGATCACGAATCACTCTAACTACACTTCTCAACCTTAACCAACTTGTCACATCCCACCTCAGGCATCTGTCACCCGAGGCCAGGCGTGACGTCGACCTAACGTCACCCGACCAATCCACGAGTATCCAATCAGACATATATATACACACTCATGCTACTGTAAAATATATGATACCTGACCCGAAATTCCACAACCAAAACTACTAAAATACCTGAACCTTCCACGGTTCATATCCGACCGACTCACCTCCAACACGACACTACCTCCAGACTCTCCCTAGTACTAGTAGTAGACCAACTCCTAACCGCGGTACCTGAAACCAAAAAAATTTATCGATGTACTGTCTTCATAATAAAAAACGTTTTGTATGAATCAAGTATAAGAATTTAAATACCACAGTTCAAAACCAATAAATAATAAACACCATGTTTTGAAATATAATATAATCACATACCCGGTTCCACTGCCACCAATGAAATGAAATAGTATAACAATAATCCCGTATATCATAGTTGGGACCAATATTCAACTGCCACCATTGTAGAGAAATATTGTATTTAAACCACCAAACTCTAATAGAATATAATAAACACATACCACACAGAAAACTCCATTTTCCTGTCACCACATAAATAAACTCACATATTCATAACATCCCAACCAAACAGTGAAATTCCACCAAAATACTATATCTATCCAAATAGTGTAAATCAACCAAAATAATATATACACCAATCCATCCAATCCAATATAAAGTAATATATATAAATTTATCCAACCAGTTTATTGTTTACGACAAAACACCCCACCACCCTCCGACTAGCCATATGATCATTTAAACTGCACGATCGGGAGTTGCAACGGTACCGTACCACCCGCAGGATTTGCATCCCAAACGGGTCAAATAACCTCCTGCCAGACTAACCCTCTGGACAGGACATAATATCAATAACCTCCTCGCGGACTAACCATCCGGACATGACATAATATCAATAACCTCCTGCCAGACTAACCCTCCAGACAGGACGTAAGTTATGGCATAGTCCAATCAATAAAAACACCATTTATCTCCAAAACTGATTTAATCCAAATATCATTTTTCTACCCTTTTTGTAAAAACCAACGTAATTCACAATTTCATAAACACCCAAAACCGCTTGATCCATATAAGTTACAAATTTGTCCAGTTTTAATTAAACACATTTTTCCATAATATAAATAAAAATAGATTTTGTAATTTAGTAGAAGACAGTACACTCACCTGGTTATTCACTCGGCAAAACTTTCACCGACTACACACTACTGAGACTCCGGTGCCTGCGAACCTAATAGTGATAGGGGCTAAATTAATAATCTATTTTAAAATAGCCTAACATGCAATGCAAGCCCTAAATTTCATATTTTCCCATTCCCCGAATTTAATTATGCAAAATTGTCATTTCATTCATCTCGCTACGTTAGTATTCACTATACAATATTATTAAAATTAACGGTTACAAAATTATTGTAGCGATTACAGAATTTAATGCTAATATTTTAATTTGACGAAAATGATGATTAATAATTAAAATATTAACCAACAGAATCGTTACCTATTCCGAATCGTCCATCGGCCGTGAATTGGGTTTTTCGCATTTTATTGGGGTGGTTTATGTAAATTTTTGTTTTTTCCTTTTTCTTTTTCTTTTTCTTTTGTTGTTTTCCCGCTTTTTTTTTCGTTCTGCGTCTATGTCCGATTTTGGGGATCAACCGCCGATCACTGCTCCGACCACCGGACACCTGCAATCTCACACCACCGGACCTCAGAACAAAACACACACACACACACACACACACACACTCACGATCACCACAGCCACCACCATCAGCCAAACTCACGCCGCCGCCTGCACCCACATACCCACAACACACACACACACACATACACACACACACACACACACACACACACACACTAAGTCACGCACACGCACACGCACACACACAACGCCGCAGCGGTGACGGCTGAATGACCAACAAGAACAGCACACACACCCCGAAATACCTACACATACACGCATCCAAACCACCGCAACCCACGAAATTGACAACGTCCAGCGGCCGACGACACCCCCTCTCTCTCTACTCTCCACTCCGGTGACCACCATCTAAACACACAGAGAACTTATACACACATAGAGAACACACCCACATACTCACCATCGGCTTCACCCAACTCTACCATTGTTACCACCGTCAGACCAACTTACTGACTAAACCCACTACTCATACACCCACCAACAACGAAGGAATACACACACACCATCAACGACACACACACACAGAAATACACACACGCTCACAACTTTGAACAGCTCACACTCGCCGAATGACGGCGATGCCACACCTCCGATTACACCCATACGTTTTGATCAAATCCACATACACAACGATCGACACCCACACACGCCGATCACTCCCACCGGATGAGTAAAACACTGTCGAAACCCACACGATCGGCGACGAACACACACACTCTCCACAAACACTGTCGGCAACACATACACACATATACCCACTTCTTTCTCTCTCCATCTCTCGCTTACCGCCGGCCCAATTAACTGACGGCGACACACGCACACACACACACACACAACAGTTGAATCAACTACATACACATATTCATAACAATTGAACACCCACACACACCCAGAACACACAAACACACATAAACCCACATTCGCCGGAAGAACACACCGCCGACCACCCTCTGATTATCTCTCTCTCTCTCTCTCTAGATTTCTAAACTGGTTTCTCAATTTTTCTTGAGATTTCCTGATCATTACTGTATAAAGGCTATATATAGATAAGAAGAATTGGCCGTGTGCCCTCCTTCGTTGCATAATTTTCTTCCAAGTGTATTAGTGTGTGTGTGTGTATAGCCACCGACCTATTGAAGGTGAAATGAAGTCATTTTTTTTTATTGATATTTTATTTAAATTACATATGTCTCCCCTCAACTTTTGTTAAGTTTTCATTTTAACCAAATTCAAGATTTTAATATTTAAAAATTACAATTTGACCCCCTAAACTTTTAAATCGAATAATAAATAACGCCATCCACCCCGTTATTTTTGAAATATTCCAAAATACGACTTAAATTATGCGTATATCAAAAAATTAGGGTCTTACACAACCTACCTTGACTCTATGCGTAATATCATTCTCGATTTTTCCATTACTCTGAATCATTGAACCTAAATATCTAAAATGATCAACCTTTGGCACCTTCTTATTTCTAATTTTGACCGCAGCAACATCTATTCGGGTATTACTAAAATTGCAATACATGTATTCCATTTTGCTTAGACTAACCTTCAAACCTTTAGACTCTAAAGCTTCTCTCCATCTTTCTAACTTAGTATTAAGACCTATTCTACTTTCCTCAATTAATACTATGTCATCCGCAAACAACATACTCCAAGGTACTCCATCTTGAATATGTTTTATGAGCTCATCCATCACTAGAACGAATAAGGACTTAAAGATGATCCTTGATGTAAACTTATATTAATAGGAAATACACAAGTCAATCCTCCTCCTATTCGAACACTTATGACTATACCTTCATACATATCCTTAATTACTTCGATGTACACATTGGACGCATGTTTTCTTTTCTAGCACCCACCACAAAACTAATCTGGATACCCGATCATAAGCCTTATTTAGGTCCACAAATACCATATGTAAATCTTTCTTCTTTTCTCTATATTTTTTTGTTAATCTCCTAAGTAAATAGATAGCTTCAGTGGTTGATCAGTTGGGCATAAATCCAAATTATTTCTCTTCTATGCTCGTTTCATGTCTTATTCTATATTCTATCACCCTATCCCAAAATTTCATACTATGACTCATGAGTTTTATACCACGATAGTTCGTGCAACTTTAAACATCCCTTTTATTTTTATAGATAGGCACTAAGATACTCTTCCTCCAGTCGTCAGACATTCTCTTACTCCTCAAAATCTCATTGAAAAATCTAGTCAATCACTTTATCCCAATATTTCCCAAACTTTTCCATACCTCTATAGGGATTTCATCTAGCCCTATTGCTTTTTCCAATCCTCATCTTTCTTAGTACTATTCTAACTTCATAAGCCCTAATTCTTCTATAAAACCTATGAATCCTATATGAAGATAAGCTAGGCAACTCTAGTCTAGATTTTTCAGCGTTGTTCTCATTAAATAAATTATAAAAATAACTTCTCCATCGTTCCACAATCTCTTCAACCTTCACCAGGACCTTTTCATTAGTATCTTTGATGCATCTGACACTTCCAATATCTCTAGTCTTTTATTCACATCGCCTAGCAAGTTTAAATATATCCATCTCTCCTTCTTTTGTGTCTAACTTTTGGTACAATTTATCGTACGCCCTAAATTTTGATTCCTTAATTACTTTTCTCGCCTCCGTTTTTGCATATTTATACCTATCCAAACTCTCCCTACTTTGACATTTTTGTCATTCCTTTTAGGCTATTTTCTTGTCTTGAAGGGCTTTTTGGACCTCCTCATTTCACCACAAACTTTCTTTATATCGTGGTCCTTCTCCTCTACAAACTCCTAAAATTTTTTGTCCTATCTCTTTAATACAACTAGCCATATCACTCCACATTTTATTCACATCCTCATGTCTCTTTTGTCACTTATCATTGTTAATTTTATCCTTAAACAACTCTATATTTTCACCTTTTAGATATCTCCAACGTATCCTTATATGCCTACTTATCTTAGACTCTCGTTTCTACCACTAAAATTTCTTAAAAATTATATAGGCAAAATTGTAGTTTTCTAATTTAAATTAATAAATTATTAAAGAATGAAAATTAATTCTGTTATTATTAATCTAATTAAAATGTCTTTAAATAATTTCTTAAAATTTGTAGGCAAAATATCATTTCCATATTTACATATATAATTAATTTTAATTATTTAATTATTTAAAAATAAAAATTATTTCTATTATTGTTAATTTAATTGAAATTTCTTTAAATAGTTCTTCAAAAATGGTTCTCTCTCATCAATTAGGTATATATAAGATATATAAAGTTCAATATAAATATATATTTTATATTTGTATCATATTGTAATTTAATCTACACCCTTTTTGTCACTTAAGACATTAGATTGTTAGAAATTTTTTATTAAATATAAGCTAACATTAATTAAATTAATTATTTTATAAACATGGATTAATTGATAGTTCATTATATAAGCAGTTCAATTAAATAGTAATCACATTTTGATTAGGATTGTGACATCTTTTGTGTAGAAACTCAGTTAAGTAGCAAATGTAGATTTTGGGTCTCATTGAAGCTCGTTATGGGAGGGCCCAATGAGAAACTAGTATTATAAATACTAGGTCTCCTCTCTGATCTAGATTTAAGGTTTCTTACCATTGAGAGCCACCATAACTATCAATATAGATCATAGAGAGGAAGATCTAGTGTGTAATTCGCTACGACGATCAATCATCTATAATGGTTGAAGTAGATATGCTTTTGGCAATCGTTCTCAAAATTGTTGAGTCATTTTAATCATGTATGATTAAGATCTTTTATTAATTTTTGCAATATTGTGATTATGAGTTTTAATCAATATGTGGTATCAGAGCATCATATATGATTTAGGATCTACAATTAGAAATTGAAAATAATTTTTTATTTTTTTATTTATTTTTGGATCCGAATCTTTAAGCTATGATTTCGTATGTTTTTTTTTTTTTTTTTTTTTTTTCAATTCTTCTGCCAGTAAAACCCTAGGTTTATTATTCAATTGGATTATGTGAAATGGATTGCAAGTCCACACCATTCTATTCAAGACTTCCAGGCATAATAACTGAGGAACAATACCATTATCTTGTAAGTACCTTGCAAAAGGTCCCTTCTGTTGTCCGGCATCACCATACTTTCTATAATACTCACTAACTCAATCAGATCTCACAATCTTGATGACTTTCCCTAGCTATCTCTCAGCTTCAATTTGGAAGACTTTGAACATTTCAAGAGCATTTGTCTTTTCTTTGATCAAATAAATATAGTCATATCCGGAGAAATCATCGATGAATGTAATGAAGTACTTGTTGCCACATAAGGTAGTCCAGTAAGGCATATTTATGTCTGTGTGAATAATCTCTAACAAATTCTGAATTTGATTGGCACCATTTTTCTTGGTCTTTGTCAATTTTTCTCTCACACAATCAACACAAACTCCCAAGTCATCAGAATCAAGAGGAGGAAAAATCCTAGAACATCTTTCCTTAGTTAAAGATCTTTTAACAACCGTGTTTTCAACTTCTTAAGAACAAGCAGATAACAAAGACAATCTATAAAACCCATCAGATAAAACACAAATGCCAATGACTTTAGAGTCATAAATCATCTCAACTCTTTTATTTGCAAATGTGAAATAATATATAGCTTTATCAAGTACTGAAAGGGAAATCAAATTCATTCTAAACGATGGTACACATAAAATATTGTTCAAAACAAGCAGAAAACCTTAATTTAATTCTAAAACAACAGTCCCAATATGCTCAGCACCAATCTTGATATCACTGCCAACTTTAAACTTTGACTCTTTCTCACTTAACTTTCTCAAGTTTCTTATCCCCAGTAAAGAAGTTGCAACATGAACAGTAGCACCATTATCAAGCCACCATGAATCTAAAGGAACATCAACTAAATTGGATTCAAAAAGGACATAGGCAAATAATATACCATATTCTTTCTTCTTCTTCTCTAGCTAATTCTTAAACTTAAAGCAATCAAGCCTCTTATGACCCTTCTTGTTGCAGTGATAGCACTTAAGGACTATGTTCTTGGCATCTCCATTTCTCTTATAATGCAACCTATTTAGAATTTCAATTATGACATTACTATTGTTCACAGTAAAAAAAAATCATTTTCACAAAAAAATGCAACTAGGTCAATTATGAGTAATAGACAAAATGCTCAAATAAGCGTAAACAATACAATATAAGAATCAATTGTGTTATTGTAAATACTCTTTTGGGCAGAGTCTACAATAAACAACTATTATCTAAGTATGAAGATTAACAAAATAAGAAAAAATTATAGATTTAAAAATCCATCCTCTTTGGACAAATTTACCTTCAAACCCATATCTTTCCTTCCAAAGATAATGAAACAAATAATCCTTCAAAATTCATTCCCTTTGAGCAAATAAATTTATCAATTTATTTATCTCATACAACATCATCATGCAATTAAATTAATTTACACAATAACCCCCTTTTGAGTAGATGAATGTACAAATTAATTTTAAAAAAAATTCCGTCAACAAAATAGAAACTCAAAATCTTGCAAACTTTGATAGTTAAATCACTTTGAAGAAATAACCTCAACAATTCACAATCAAACGTTCCAAATTAAAAAAATTAAACAATATTGTCCAACACAACAGTGTATATTAGTGACATATATGCATATGACCAAACAATATGAAATACATCATAAAATGTACTTTTAGTGATCAACAGCCAATTATAGTTACAAGAATTTAAATAATAATTTTTACTACACTTTTAAATTAATTATTAAACTAGTTTATGTAACTTAAAACTAAGAAGGAGAGTACACATTAAAAAAATTAATCTAGAGAAAGTCAGTACTGCACTCCTATTCCATATAAACTAACACAATTTCTGGTAAATTTTTAACAGAAAAACATACTAAAAAATAAAGCTAATTAAATCACATAAATAAGAAATAATTAATTAAAAAATATTTTTTTTATCCTCAAAATATAAAATAAATTATCTAGAAAAATATATGACAGAAAAACGAGTGCACAAGAAAAAAGGAACCCAATAAAATTGTTTCTTTGAATTTTTTTTTTTTAATATTATAATTAAAATTAACAAAAACATTGTTAAATACTAATATAAAAAAAACAAAGGACCCTAAAAAAATTATTTTATTTTTAGGTATCAATTTAGAAAAATAAACAATTAGTTGTGCAAGAAAGTAAATATTGGAAAATAAGGGGTCTAAAATGAACTTCAAGATGGTTTCGATATTTTCATTTTTAGAGAGAAAAACCTTAGACTGTTCGCGGCTGGGCTTTCGCATAGCACGCCAACGTCATCTGGATGGAGACCTCTAGTCCCGATATTGTCGAATGCACGACATTCACGGAAGGGGTAAAATTTGTTCACCCCGAAATGATGTTGGCATACAACCTTTTACCATCATTCAACTGGGATGCCTCTAGAATGAACAACGTCCAAATGATGGATTTCATCCCGAAGACTACAAAGTTGGGTTGCGTTTGGCAGTTCATCACGATCATCGAATTTCATGTCGACGCTCTGGTAGTGGATACCTTCACTAGAGACTTCGCTAAGGGGGGCATGCTGGCGTACATGGAGAGGATACAAAGAGAGAGAGAGAGAGAGGTTTTTTGTGGCTAATAATTATTATTTTTCGGAGAGTGCATAAGAAAACAAAAGGAACAACTCCCAGGGTGTTGAATTTATCGTATATTTTAGAATCAGGAATATCAATGTTCACATATGAAGAATTTTCCAGAATACTTATGGGGTGAAGCCATCAAAACGGCAACCTACATTATGAACCATGTTCCTAGCAAATCAATGCCTAAAACACCGTTTAAACTGTAGATGAATAGAAAACCCAGTTTGAATCATTTCAGAGTTTGAAGATCTATAATCCTTTTATGAAAAAGTCAAATTCGAGAACTACTAAATGCTACTTTATAGGGTATCATAGTCACTCAAAAGGATACAGGTTTTATTGTACGACTTATGGAACTAGAGTTGTTGAATCTCAAGTGGGAAAGTTTTTGGAGTTGAATGTTGTTGATGTTATCCTCTCTCAATTCGATGAAAGAGTGGAACTCATTGATGTTGTTTATTTACCTTTGCCAGTCTCAGATGTTATTTCTTATGATGGAGTCATTGATCGAGGGATTCAGTGAAGAGTAGATATTGTCATTTTCCCTACTACTGAAGTAACACCTATTGCAGATGATATTCCTCTAACCAATGAACCTGCGAATGAGTCTTCTTCTGAAGTACAAGTGAGGAGATCACAAATAACTAGAAGGGTCGTTATTTCTAACAACTATTATGTTTACCTTGAAGAGGGAGAGTATAACATTACAGAAGAAATAGACCCAACTACTTATCGTGAAGCCCTCAATAGTAATCAGGTAAAATGAGTGGTTAATTACCATGGGAGATGAGATACATTCTATGTCAAATAATGATGTTTGGAAACTTGTTGATCTTCCCAAATGATATAAACCCATTAGATGCAAATGGGGATTCAAGATCAAGAGAGACAATAAAGGGATTGTTAAAAGATTCAAGGCCCGATTAGTTGCTAAGGAGTATACACAGCAAGAAGGCATTGATTTCACATAAACTTTTTCACCAGTTTCCATCAAAGATTCTTTTAGGCTAATTATGGCATTGGTAGCTCATTTTGAGTTAGAGCTTCACCAAATGGATGTCAAGACAGCTTTTCTTAATAGATATTTGAGTGAGAAGATCTACATGTCACAACCTTAAAGATTTAAGGAAAATGAAAAAGAAACACATGTAATGCAGATTGAAAAGGTCCATTTATGGTCTCAAGTAAGCTTTTTGTCAATGGTACTTGAAATTTGACAGGATTGTAACGTCCTTTGGTTTTGTTAAGAACAAGTTTGATTAGTACGTCTACATAAAAATCAGTGGGAGCAAGTTTATTTTCATGGTTCTCTAAGTTGATGACATCTTGCTTGCTAGTAGTAATGTGAATCTCATGAATGATACCAAATGTCTTTTGTCTGTTAATTTTGACATGAAGGATCTCGAAGAAACACCTTTTGTGCTAGGTATTGAGATTTATCGTGATAGATCTCGAAACCTCCTTTGGTTATCTCAGAGAGTCTATATCAATCATGTGCTTAAAAGGTTCAATATGAAAACGTGCAAAGTTGGTGATGTACCTGTTGTGAAAGGAGATAAACTCAACAATAAACAATGTTCGAAGAATGATTTGGAAAAGAATGCCATGAAGACTGTTCATTATGCCAATGCAATTGGTGGCCTGATGTATGCACAAATATGTACGAGACCCGATATCGCCTTCATTGTTAATGTTCTTGGTAGATATTTTTTAAACCCTGTGTATGATCATTGGGTGTCTACAAATAAAGTCATGAGATATCTACAAAGAACGAATGATTTTATACTTGTGTATAAGAGGGTTGGTAATCTTGAAATAGTTAGATACTCAGTTTCTGATTTTTGTGGTTTTTTAGATAATCACAAATCTACTTCAGGATACATTTTTGTGCTAGCTGGTGGAGCTATTTCATGAAAAAGTGTCAAGCAAAGCCTAATTGCATCATCGACAATGTATGTTGAATTTGTAACTTGTTATGGTACATCCTCTCAAACTATTTGGCTAAGAAATCTGATCTCGGAGCTACAAGTTGTTGATTCCATCCCCAACCCATCGTGATTTATTGTGACAATAATGCAGCAGTGTTCTACACCAAGAATAATAAGATCAGTACGAGTTCCAAGCATTTGAAAATCAAGTACCTCACAGTCAAGGACTTAGTAAAGAAATAAGATATCATGATTGAGCATATAAGAACTGAGTTCATGCTAGTTGATCCTCTAACCAAAGGTTTAAGACCCATAACATTCAAGGAACAAGGTGTGAATATGGGCGTTATTGAGTCTTTTGATTCTTTGGTTTAGTGGGAGCCTTTGTAATTTCCTTTATTTCGATGATTATGTTGTATAAACATTAATCACTATTGTTATGCGATTTACAAAATTGAAATCTTTTTTATGATCATCATTGTTGGGTATTATATTATTGCATGTCGTATTATTTGAATTGAATATATAATATGGTATCTTAAGGTATTGTGCGCCTCAAGAATTACAACTATATATTTTATTGCATACTATATTATTTGAATTGAACAGACAATATGGTATCTTAAGATATTATGCCTTAAGAATTACAGTTGTATACTTTTGATTATTATAAGACACTATTTTAAGATCTCGTGGTGAATTGTTAGTGACATATGACTTGTTAAAGTCAAGTAATTTCATTTTGTTGAGAAATTGCAGCAATTTTATTTTGTTGAAAAATTGCAATTACAATTTCATTTTGTTGAGAAATTGTAATGAGGACTAATAAAAAAATAATGCATATAAATAATGATCACATGTTGGCATTGATTTCTTACTACACTACTAGACTTACGATCCATGTCAATATGGTTATAAGTATTCATGACTATAAAGAGTCTTATATTTGTTAAGATTAACATATAGACCATCATAATCCAATATTAAGATGATGTTGGACTAGATAAATTTATCAAGATATTACTTATAGACTATCATTTCTTTAAAAGGTGTGACCACACAAAATAATTTTTTTTTGTTATTAACGCGAGAGTCTTGTTTTCAAAATTAAATTTATAAGTACTTCAAAATCAATTAATGTAACCCAAGTGGGATAATGTTGAATTTCTTTATTAAATATGGACTAATATTAATTGAATTAATTGTTGTATAAAAATGGGTTAATGAATTGTTTATTATATGTGTAGACTAATTAAATAGTGATCACATTTTGATTTGAGTTGTGACATCTTTTGTGTAAAAGCCCAGTTAAGTGGCAAGTGTAAATTTTGGGTCTCATTGAAGCCCATTATGTAAGGGCCCAATGAGAAACCAGTATTATAAATACTAGGTCTCATCTCTAATCTAGATTTAGGGTTTCTTCCCATTGAGAGTCACCATAACTATCAATCTAGATCATAGAAAAAAAAGACCTTGTGTGTAATTCGCTACGACAATCAATCATCTGCGATGGCTAAAACATGTATACTTTCGGTAACCGTTCTTAAAATTGTTATATCCTTTTAATCATGAATGATTAAGATCTTTAATTAATTTTTGCAATATTGTGATTATGAGTTTTAATCAACACAGATAACCGTGAAATGTATAAGAGTTTTGTATATGTTCTATTTTATATAATAAACTAGTATATAACCCGTGCCTGAAGACATGATTTTAAAAAATAACTTTAATATGAAAAATTGTTTTTTTTAATTGTGACTTCAGACATGGGTTATGTGCTAGTAAAAAATATAAAATAAAAAATCATAATTTATACATGTATACTTGAGAAGTAAAAATAAAATTTTAAAAAAAATATAGTTTGACTTAAACAAAAAATAAAAGAATACAATATGAGAAGTAGGGGAATTTTTTTTTGTTGTTGTTGTCAATGGTGGAAAAAAATAAAATAAAAAATAAAATATGTGTTCGGATCCTTAGTGATCACTTGTAAAAAAAATTACACACACAAAAATAGAAAATTTTAGAAAGAAAAACATTGTGAACTAAATCAAGTAAAACATAAAATTAAAGTAATTAAGAATCCAAAAAACCTTTAAATATCATAAAATAGATATAGTATAAAAACTTAATATCAAGTACAATTAATAAATATAATTTTTAATCATGCAAACTATACATAGCGAAGTGCAACTAGGAATCAATTGCTTAATATTTATTTTAAAATATAAAATAAAATAAACCACATTTAAAACTATAAAACAAATAACCATTTATTTAGATGATCGTAATCACAAAATGTCATTATTGAAGTCAATTAATAATTGTTTAAATACGAAGAACTCAACTTCGATATATAACAAAAACTATAATAAAGGTAGTTTAAACATTCAATCTAGCTTAAAATATGCAATTCTACTAATTTAAGGATAATAATTAGTGTTTATTATACATTAGGATGGGGTTCGAAGAAATCTAAAAGGCAAGAACAAAACAATTTCCTCAATAATAAATTTGTATCATTTGATTAAAATTTTCTGTCATTCTTGATTGCATCGGCATTCAATGTAACATTAAGATTATTAGTGCATTTATCATTTTAAAGAACTTTTTTATTTTTATTTTTATTTCAATGAGTTCTGGTTATATTAACTTCGGTTGGGCTGTTATTATAAGATAAATTAAATATAATATAAGTTGGTAAATAATGACACAAGATAATCATATGCTAAAAAAATATATAGATTACTATTAAATTTAAAATCAAGAAACTAAAAGTTATAGACCTCAAAATATTGAAAATGATAAATTCTTTGAACGTAATCAAAATAACAAACAAACCTTGCACCATTAAACTACCATAGTTATACATTCAAATCCTGATAGTATTGCCTAATCGTTACCTCCAAATGGAGAAAAATAAAAGACATGGTATCCCATTGAAAGAATTTTTCGATCACAATCTCACTTCTAAAATTAACTTATCTAGCAACGAATTCCTACAAAAATAATAATTAAAAAAAAAAAAGTCATATGAAAATCAAACTTCTTAAATTAACAAATAAAGAATGGAAGTTCTCATGTAACCCTTAATTGAAAACCATAAATTAGAATAATCAAAAGTAACTGAAAAATTCTCATACTTTTCGAGTAGAAATTACATGATAGCAGCACAATTTTTTACTCTATTACTAAGAAATTACCTAATTATCTCACTCTTGGAATCTCTCATTCATTCTCTCAAAACCAAAACTAAAATAATCTATTACCAACTCTACTAAATTTAAAAAATAATCTATTACAACATCTATTGCAATTTGACTTTAATTTAGTTCAATTGAATATTTTGTCAAGAAATTGGATGAAATAAATTACTTTCGGAGATATTTTTTGTTATTTCTCTTGTCACTCTATCTTGTTGCAATTATAAAAAATTATTCTTGCTCCAAATGTGTTCCTCTACTCATGTATCTATTTTGATTTTTATAAATCTTGTATGAACATATGAAAAAATAAAAAAATAAAAAAAATTACACATATTTTAATAAACATTCTTAAATTTTTATAAATCGTGTGTTGTATTTTTAAGAATTTTATTGAATTTTCATTAAAATATAGGAGTAAAAGTTTTTGTTGTCTACACTTATGAGATGTATTAATGCAAAAATAAATTTGTGACAAAAAATATATTCTCATAGCTGTAAAAAGAGAAAGAAGCAAAAAATTATGAAAATACCCCCAAATTATGGATCCATCTGATTTTCGTAACAAAATTTTTATTGGCCAAATTGAAGATGACTTACAATATAAGGAACCAAATGTGTCACCTTTGAAATTCTCATGGTCCATTTAAAAATTACCTAAATTTAAACCAATTTTTTTTTTTATAAAAGTACCCATATACTAATGGCATTTTATCTGATTTCGTTAACAAAATTTGTAATTGGGTTGTATGTGAAACAAAAAAGAAACTTGAGAGACTAATGTGTGTAACTTTGTAAACCGCATGAACCATATAAAGACACCCCAAACTTTAGGGCCCAAAGTATTATTTTTCTTAAATATATATTGACTAATATCTGTAATTTTTCTATTTTCATAATTAATACCTAATAATTAAATGAAAACTAGATATTTTCTATTAGCAAATTTAACTAAAATTAAAGAATAAAATATTTTATATTAATATTGAATTTAATGTGTGATCTGTAAATAGACCTTGGTGACTCAATCTATGCCTTAAAATATGTTGTCAAAATATATTAGGCAAAATATATTCTGTTACGTTTTATATAATAGATTTTCATATGATAATAACCCTTATTTATTTATTTGTTTATTTTAACGAAGATTGTATACTGGTTCCAGCTGGGCCTTTGAATTTCTGCTGCAATTAAAGACCTACTAATGCCTGGGCCATGTTCTTAATTTTAACCTTAGCCAAAGGGAACAATAAAAAACCTAGGATAGACCACAAGCCAATCCCTTGGGGCTACAAGTGGTAATATATGTCTTTTCAATTATGCGCTAACAGCCGCCCTATTTTTATTTAAATTATTATTGGATAAAAACTTTAAAAATAGATAAAAAGCTAGGTCAAGTTATTCGAGTCCAAGTTATAACAACTCTGACTAAATAACTTATAGGGTGATCTTGGGCTTCTCTCAAACTCAAAACCTAACTTATTAGGTGAAATTTTTCTTCATACTTATAACCTGACCACCAACTCCTTTCACATTTGATATGGAATATACCGAATAATCTACTCCTCACACATCGAGCCTTTGGTCAGCTAACCCTCGATCAGTCTCTCTATCTATGGCTATTAGGCCACGATTTTTATAACATGGGCTTTGATACTAGTGTAAGATCTCAATCGTAGCACGTATGTCATTTTAGTTGCATTTTAAAATATTTGGAAAAAATTCAGGGGAATTTGAGTCAATTAAAAATTCAAATTAAAAAGTTTAGGGGTTAAATTGAAAATTTAGGAAAAACATTCTATCCAAAATTAGCATTTAACTTTTTAAATTGAAACTTGAAAGGGGTGAAATTTTAATTTTTAGAACTCTTAAAGAAGTTGATATTAGACTAAAAAGAGGATTTTAAGAATTAGGGGGGAGAAAAAGTAATTAAACAAAAAGCTTTATTTTAATATATATATGTATATATATATATATATATATATAAACCCATTTTGTGCGTGTATGCTGTGTGCCATGGAGACCCGCCGGAGGTAGAGAAGAATCGGGAAGTGGGAGACGTGGCATTTTTAGATCAACTCTTCAGCCCACTTGATACATGCATTATATACTTGCATGCAGACTCAATCTGAAGGGAGGAAAGGAGAAGCACGAAAAGAGATAAACAGAGAGAGAAAGAGAGAGCAGGGTCGAACAGTCGGTACTCGTTGCCAGCGATGGGTTAGAGAGAGAGAGCTCGCCGGCGACGAAAATTCAAAATAGAAAATAGAAATGCAACGGGGGTAGGTGTTCGTGTTCTTCGTGTGGGTGTGTGTGTCGTCGTCAAATTTCAGAAAGAGAGAGAGAGCGGGTCACTCCGGTGGGTGTGGGATCGCCGTTCGTCCGATGGTGCGTAATCATCGCCATCGTTCGGTAAAGTGTGTTTACGTGTTTTGTGTGGTTTGTTCAACGTCGTCGGTGTGTGATTGTTCAGTCAGATAGGTGTGTCGGTGTGGTCGTCGTCGTCGCCGGAATGGAGAGTAGAGAGAGAGAGTGTCGTCGGCCGATGGACGTCGTCGATTTCGTGGGTTGTTGTGTTAAGATGGTGGACGTGTGCGTGTGGGTGTTCTTTAGTGTTGACGGTGTGGGTGTGTTCCTCTGGTGGTGTGTGTGTCGGTTGTGTGGGCGTGCGTATGGGTGTCGTCAGTGGGCATGGGCCGACGGTAATCGTGGGGCTGTGATCGGAGGTGTGGCGTCGCCGGCGTGTGTTTTGTCAGGTATGTGTGTGTTGCTGTTGCGGTGTGTGTGTGTGTGTGTGTGTATGTGTGTGTGTGTGTAGAATGGTGCAAGGGGGCCGGCGGACGGTGGCAGGAGGAGTGAGAAAGTTCGTCGGTGGAACTGAATCAGACGCAGGGAACAGGCACGAAAAAGAAAAGAAAAAAAAGAAAAAAAGGGAAAAAAATAAATTATTTTGCATAAACCACCCCACTGAAAATCAAAAACTCATCTCGTGGTCGCCAAACGATTCAGAAACAGGTGAAATTTTAATCGATTATTAATTTTCGTTAAATTAAATTTTATTTAGCGTTACAAATCCTAAAATCGTAATAATTTCGTAACGATTAATTAATTTTAATTACGTGGTACATAAAATAATAACGATTCGGAATATAGAGTCTGCATTTCATGATTTAGATGTTTTAGATAAGATATTAATTTAGGCTCTGTCACTATTAGGCTCGCAGGCACCGGTGTCCCGATAGAGTGTGGTCAGTGAAGGTTTTGGAGAGCGATTAACGAGGTGAGTGTACTGTCTTCTTGCCAAACTATTTATATATATATATATGTATGATGAAATATTGGTTTACTTAAACTATATAATTTTATAAATTATATAGATCAAGTAGGTATTTGGGTAAGTTGGTAAAATGAATTTTCAGGGTATTGTATTGGTTTCTAAAAGAGAGTGGAAAGTAACTGATTTTCTAAGAATGTTTGGTTTTTCTAAAAACTATGGTAGAAGAAATGGTTTTTATTAAAATCGGTGGTACAAAGGTGGAAAAATGGGTTTTACTGAAATTGGTGGTACTTTTAAAAAGGAGAGTGAAAAATATGATTTTGGAAATTCTCCCCGAAAGGGGTGTGGCTTATATTCTCCCCATAAGGGGTGTGGATTTTTTACAATATGGATTGAAAATATATTTCTTCTCATAAAGGATGTGGATTTTTAACTATACTAATGATTTTGACGATGCCATAGTTGTTCTCCCCGCAAGGGGTGTGGTTTTTCCCCGAAAGGGATGTGGATTTTATTTCTCCCCGTAAGGGGTGTGACTTCTTCCTATGGGATGTAGATAGTTCTCCCCGTAAGGGGTATGGATTATAGTTCTCTCCAAAAGGAGTGTGGATATTTCGTTGGAAGGCATTTCTACGGATGTTACGGTACCGTTGCAACTCTCGATCGTGAGGTTAAAACGATCACTATGGCTAGCCAATGTGTGTTGTGGTGGAGTGGTGGTTTGAGATGTGTGTTTGAGATGTGATGTTTTACTTATATTGGGTGATTTATTATTTATTATGGTGCTTGGTGTTATTTTACTTGATGGGATGGAATGGAACTTATATTTATTGCTTTATTTTCACTGCTTATATTATGGAGAATTTTATTAGTTACGTGTTGTTTCTATACTCATGCTTGATCCATTTAGATGTTGTAGAATGAGTTATTATTTTAAAAATATTTTTACTAAGAAGGCAATACACTTGTAGGTAAAATAGCTAGAAGTCGGTCGGTCCCCTACTGGCGCTAGATAGAGTTATGCGGGTCACGCAAAGGAGTCATTTGGGGAAAATTTTGGAGACGAGATATCATAAATGAAATCAAAGTGAGGTTTAGGGGATTTGTTTGATTGTATTTATATTCGGGACGGTGTATCCCTATCAGATGGGACTATTATATGTGTTATATAGATTTACAATTTTGTTATTGACGTATTGAGGTTGGCTAATCAGTTGGGCGATGTCATGTCTACGTCACGCTGGCCCCACATTACGGGTGTCCGGGGTGGGGTGTGACAATTTTGGTATCAGAGCCTAGGTAATAGGTTCTGTAGACTTGCCAGTAGTTGTGTCAATAGAGGATCATGAGATAAGAAGACGTGTCAGTCGTCTAATCAGTAAAGGACTTTGGGATAGGGTGTCGATAGATAGTGTCGAGCTAGTAGTGGACCGTGTGATAGGGTGTCAATAGGTGGGTTCGGCACACGAGTGATAGTTATTGCATTGCATTATATGATATATTGGCATCATGCATGATTAGTTGTCTTGTTGACAATTAATGGGTACGACGAAGTGTGATGCTGCTTGTTGGTGGTTTGGGTGGTGGTTGGTAGTGGTAATGGGTAGATTGCGATTGTGGGGGTGCTAGTGGTTGGAAATATTAAATTATAACTGATAAGTAATTCTATTCATAGTATTTGACATTGGGATTCCCTGTCGGTAGTACGTAATATTTTTATTGCTGAACCAACAGTATGGTAGAGCGTACTTATTTCGTCCAATGTTAAGTTATTCATTGAATTGAAATCGGTTGACAATACTTTATTTATGCAATGTCACGACACACTACGTTACTATTTGAGATACGCAGATTCTATCAGAAATGTGTGGGTGTGCTCATGATTTTAGTGGAGAGGGAGGTTCATATATTTAAAGCAGAAAAAGACGACCCTTCGGCGGTATGAAATAAAAATCTGAAATAAAACGGAAGAGATAAGATGTAGACTAATCTAGAAAGGATTTACTTTGGAAATACTTTTTTGGTTGACGGGCAGGCAGATTTAAAATTTATACGAAATGGGCAAATGCAGCGTGAATTAATAGAGAATGATGTGTAGGAAATAGCCGAGAACTATGAGTCCGTGTTAATAGTTAGTGCGTATAAATATAGTTCACTTCGAATTGGTGGTAGGAAATTGTCGGTAGATCTATTACCCTTGAATATTTATGATCTTGATGTAATACTTGATATGGATTTGTTGTTCGACTGTCATGCCACGGTAGATTGTTTTAAGAAGAAAGTGACCTTTCAAATCTCAGGCGAGCCGAAATTTGTATTCTCGGGAGACATAATTATCACTCCTGTCAGTTTGATTTCAGTCTTAGAAGCCAGGAGATTATTGAAGAAAGGATGTTAGGGATACCTCGCGCACGTGATTGACACCAGTCAGAAAGAAGTTCAGACGATGGATATTTCAGTGGTCAGAGATTTTCCGGACGTATTTTCCAGAAGAATGGCCAAGGTTGCCAGTAGATAGGGAGATGAAAGTCATTATTGAGTTGCTTCTATGAACTACTCCTATATCGATTCCTTCTTATCATATGGCGCCTACCAAGCTGAAAGAATTGAAAGTGCAGTTGCAAGATTTCGTTGCAATATTTATTAGATCATAGATGTATCAAACCTAATGTTTCCCCATGGGTAGCCGCAGTTTGTTCTTGAAGAAGAAGGATGGCACGTTGAGAATGTGTATCGACTATCGGCAGCTGAATAGGGTGACCGTCCGTAATAAATATCCGTAACTTAGGATTGATGACTTGTTTGACCATCTCTAGAAGGCTAAAGTGTTTTCCAAGATAGATCTTCGATCGGGGTATCACCAATTGAAAGTCAGAGACAGTGATGTGGCAAAAATGGCGTTCCGTACAAGATATGGACACTATAAATTCTTGGTTATGCCCTTCGGATTGACAAATGCTCTTGCTGCCTTCATGGACTTGATGAATCGGGTCTTCCAACTTTATCTGGATCAATTTATTATCGTATTCATTGACGATATATTGATCTATTCCCAAAGCAGAGACAAGCATGCAGAACATCTTCGAATTGTGTTGCAGACGTGGCGGGAGAAGAGGTTATATGCGAAGTACAGTAAATGCGAATTTTGGTTAGATTATGTAGTATTTTTGGGGTATATTATTTTAGCAACGGTATTTAGGTGAACCCAAAGAAAGTTGAAGCTGTTGTTTAGTGAGAAAGACCGAAAAATGTGACTGAAATTCAATTTTTTTTAGGATTGGCAGGTTAATCTCAACGGTTTGTGCAGGGATTTTCTGTTATAACTGCCCCGTTGACTCGTTCGACCACAAGGAATCCAAATTTGAGTGGACTGACAAATGTAAATAGAGTTTCCAGGAGTTGAAGAATAGATTAATATCGACACCAATACTATCCCTCCCGTCGGAAGAGGTGGTTTTGTGTTTTAGAGTGATGCATCCCACCAAAGGCTAGGATGTGTTCTGATGCAACACGGTCATGAAATCACATGCGCGTCTCGACAACTAAAGAATCATGAGCAAAATTACCCGACACATGATCTGGAGCTGGCAGCAATTATTTTTGCCTTAAAGATTTGGAGACACTACTTGTATGGCGAGACGTGTGGAATCTACACCAACCACTAAAGTTTGAAATATCTACAGAAGGAATTAAATTTGAGGTAGAGACGTTGGATAGAGTTGATTAAAGACTATGATTGCACTATCCACTATCACCCAGGAAAAGCTAATGTTATAGCAGATGCGTTGAGTCAGGAATCGGCGGGTTCGATCGTGCACATTAGAGTCGTTCATACTAATTTGTATGCTGAATTGAGATCTTTGTGAGTTCAGTTGATGGTTGGTCAGACGGCAACGTTACTTGTAACTTTGACTTTGAGGCAAACGTTGATTGATCGTATTTTTGAAACGTAGAAGTCAAACGTTCAATTGGAAAGAATTCGGGATTAAAAAAATAAAAAATAAAAAAATAAAAATAAATAAAGTAATAATAATAATAATAATAATAATAATAATAATAATAATAATAATAATAATAATAAATGATATATTGGAGGAAGCGCATGGTTCAGCGTATGCGATGCATCCAGGTAGTACCAAATTGTACTGAAATTTACGTGAACATTATTGGTGAATCGGAATGAAACAGGAAATTGCAGAATTCGTTGCCAGGTATCTTGTTTGTCAGTAAGTTAAGATTGAGCATCAACGTCCAAGTGGGTTGTGGCAATCTTTACCTGTTCCAAAGTGGAAGTGGGAGCATATCACGATGGATTTCGTTTCGGGATTACCCCGTACTCAAAAAAAAAAAAGGGGGCATAATTCCATCTGGGTGATCGTTGATCAGCTTACCAAGTCTGCTCATTTCTGACCGTAAAGACAACGTATTCTCTTGAAATGTATACCCAATTGTATATCGATGAGATTGTTAGGTTGCATGGTGCACCGATGTCTATAGTGTCGGGTGGAGATTCGAGATTGATTTCGAGGTTTTAGTCGAACCTCCAAACTGTTTTAGGTACCAAGCTAAAATTTAGCACCGCTTTCCATCCTCAGACAGACGGTCAATCAGAGCGTACGACTCAAACGTTGGAGGATATTGAGGGGATGTGTTCTGAAATTTTCTGGTAGCTGGGATAATCATTTGCCGTTGATGGAATTCGCCTACAACAATAGCTACCATTCGACAATTGAGATGACCCCGTATGAAGCGTTGTATGGTAGGAGATGCAGAATCCCAGTCTGTTGGACTG
Organism: Eucommia ulmoides; assembly: GCA_016647705.1. Lineage (NCBI taxonomy): Eukaryota > Viridiplantae > Streptophyta > Magnoliopsida > Garryales > Eucommiaceae > Eucommia > Eucommia ulmoides. The sequence goes on from CM028326.1 coordinate 26,927,508, forward strand.
AGGTGGGTGAACGTAAATTATTGATGTCGGATATAGCTCAGGTGACAACAGACAAAGTAAAGGTGATTCGGAAAAGATTGAAAAATTGCTCAGAGTCGACAAAAAAGTTATGTAGACAAGCACCGGCGGAAGTTGGAGTTCAAAGTGGGGGATCATGTGTTCTTGCGTATTTCTCCGTGGGAAAGCATAATGAGGTTTGGGAATAAAGGGAAATTGAGTCCAAGATACATCGGACCATATGAAATTTTAGATCGAGTTGACACTACGAAGTATAGGCTTGCATTACCTCCAAAATTGTCTTGACTACATGACGTTTTCCATGTATTAATGTTCTGATTTGTGCCAGACCCTTCTCATGTGTTGTTTTCACAGCCAATTGAATTGGAAGCACATTTGACCTACGTTGTGGAGCCAGTCTAAATCGTAAATTGTAAGAACCAAGTGTTGCGGACGAAAACGATCCCATTAGTCAAAGTGTTATGACACAGTCATACAGTGGAAGAGGCGACATGTGAGCGAGAGGACAAGATGAAAAACGAATACCCACTTTTGTTTGATTCGATAATAAAATTTCAGGACGAAATTTGTTTTAGGAGGGAAGAGTTGTAAGACCTCAATCGTAGCACGTACGTAATTTTAATTATATTTTAGAGTAATTGAAAAAAATTCGGGGGAATTTAAATCAATTAAAAATTCAAATTAAAAAGTTTAGGGGTTAAATTAAAAATTTAGGAAAAACATTCTATCCAAAATTAGCATTTAACTTTTTAAATTGAAATTTAAAAGGAGGAAATTTTAATTTTTAGAACTCTTAAAGAAGTTGATATTAGACTAAAAAGAGGATTTTAAGAATTAGGGAGAGAAAGAGTAATTAAACAAAAAACTTTATTTATATATATATATATATATATATATATATATATATATATATATATAAACCCATTTTGTGCGTGTGTGCTGTGTGCCATGGAGACCCGCTGGAGGTAGAGGAATCGGGAAGTGGGAGACGTGGCATTTTTAGATCAACTCTTCAGTCCACTTGATACATTCATTATATACTTGAATGCAGACTCAATCTAAAGGGAAGAAAGGAGAAGCACGAAAAGAGATAAACAGAGAGAGAGAGAGAGAGCAGGGTCGGACAGTCGGTGCTCATCGCCAGCGATGGGTTAGAAAGAGAGAGCTCTTCGGCGATGAAAATTTAAAACAGAAAATAGAAATGCAGCAGGGGTAGGTGTTCGTGTTCTTCATGTCGGTGTGGGTGTCGTCGTCAAATTTCAGAAAAAGAGAGAGAGCGGGTCGCTCCGGTGGGTGTAGGATCATCGTTCGTCCAGTGGTGCGTAATCATCGTCGTTGTTCTGTAAAGTGCGTGTACGTGTTCTATGTGGTTTGTTCAGCGTCGCCGGTGTGTGATTGTTCGGTCAGATAGGTGTGTCGGTGTGGTCGTCGTCATCACCAGAATGGAGAATAGAAAGAGAGGATGTCGTCAGCCGGTGGACGTCGTCGATTTCGTGGGCTACTATGTTAAGATGGTGGACGTGTGCGTATGGGTGTTCTTTAGTGTTGACGGTGTGGGTGTGTTCCTCCGGTGGTGTGTGTGTCGGTCGTGTGGGTGTGCGTATGGGTGTCGCCGGTGGGCATGGGCCGACGGTAATCGTGGGGTTGTGATCGGAGGTGTGGCGTTGCCGGCGTATGTTTTGTCAGGTATGTGTGTGTTGTTGTTGCGGTGTGTATATGTGTGTGTGTGTGTGTGTGCAGAACGGTGCAAGGTGGCCGGCGGACGGTGGCAGGAGGAGTGAGAGAGTTCGTCGGTGGAACTGAATCAGACGCAGGGAACAGGCACGAAAAAGAAAAGAAAAAGAAGAAAAAAGGAAAAAAAAAAAAAAGAATTTTTTTTTGCACAAACCACCCTACTGAAAATCAAAAACCCATCTCGTGGTCACCAAACAATTCGGAAACAGGTGAAATTTTAATCGATTATTAATTTTCGTTAAATTAAATTTTATTTAGCATTACAAATCCTAAAATCGTAATAATTTCGTAACGATTAATTAATTTTAATTACGTGGTACATAAAATAATAACGATTCGAAATATAGAGTTTGCATTGCATGATTCAAATGTTTTAGATAAGATTTTAATTTAGGCTCTGTCACTATTAGGCTCGCAGGCACCGGTGTCCCGATAGAGTGTGTGGTCAGTGAAAGTTTTGAAGAGCGGTTAACGAGGTGAGTGTATTGTCTTCTTGTCAAACTATTTTTATATATATTTATGATGAAATATTGGTTTACTTAAACTGTATAATTTTATAAATTATATGGATCAAGCAGGTATTTTGGTAAGTTGGTAAAATGAATTTTCGGGGTATTGTGTTGGTTTCTAGAAGAGAGTGGAAAGTAACTGATTTTCTAAGAATGTTTGGTTTTTCTAAAAACTAAGGTGGGAGAAATGATTTTTATTAAAATCGGTGGTACAAAGGTGGAAAAATGAGTTTTACTGAAATTGGTGGTACTTTTAAAAAGGAGAGTGAAAAACATGATTTTGAAAATTCTCCCTGAAAAGGGTGTAGCTTATATTCTCCCCATAAGGGGTGTGGATTTTTGACGATATGGAGTGAAAATATATTTCTTCCCATAAAGGTTGTGGATTTTTAACTATACTGATGATTTTAACGATGCCATAGTTGTTCTCCCCGCAAGGGGTATGGTTTCTCCCCGAAAGGGGTGTGAATTTTATTTCTCCCCTTAAGGGGTGTGGATTCTTCCCATGGGATGTAGATAGTTCTCCCCGAAAGGGGTGTGGATTATAGTTCTCCCCAAAAGGGTGTGGATATTTCGTAGGAAGGTATTCCTACGGATGTTACGGTACCGTTGCAACTCCCGATCGTGAGGTTAAAACAATCACTATGGCTAGCCAGTGTGTGTTGTGGTGGAGTGGTGGTTTGAGATGTGTGTTTGAGATGTGATGTTTTACTTATATTGGGTGATTTATTATTTATTATGGTGATTGGTGTTATTTTACTAGATGAGTTGGAATAGAACTTATATTTTTTGCTTTATTTTCACTGCTTATATTATGGAGAATTTTACTAGTTACGTGCTGTTTCTATACTCACGCTCGATTCATTTAGACGTTGTAGAATGAGTTATTATTTTAAAAATATTTTTACTAAGAAGGCAGTACGCTCGCAGGTAAAATAGTTAGGAGTCGGTCGGTCCCCTACTGGCGCTAGATAGAGTTATGCGGGTCACGCAAAGGAGTCATTTAAGGAAAATTTTGGAGACAAGATATCAGAAATGAAATCTAAGTGAGATTCAGGGGATTTGTTTGATTGTATTTATATTCGGGACGGTGTATCCCTATCAGATAGGACTATTATATGTGTTGTATAGATTTACAATTTTGTTATTGACGTATTGAGGTTGGTTAGTCAGTTGGACGGTGTCATGTCTACGTCACGCTGGCCCTACATGACGGGTGTCTGGGGTGGGGGTGTGACAGCTAGTATGGGGTCGTCTATGGCCCCTCACAATCCCAAAAACTAGCTCATGAGTTGGGAGGACAAATGTTCAGTTTTGAGTCTATAAACAAAAACAAAAATTGTTAGGCATATATCAAACTCAAAATCAAAACTACCGATTTTTTAGAAAACGGTTTTAAAAGCGAACCGTTTAATTTTATGTAAAACCAAATAAAAACCATGAAACTGTTAAAAATTTTTAATTTTATATAAAAATTATTGTTTTTCTTTTATATAAACAAATTAACCCTATATATATATATATATATATATATACTCGGAGTTAAAATGTAAATAAGCTAAAAAAAAAAGTGAGGGCAATATATGTAATAAAAATATATTTAAAATACCGATTACGCAGTTTGGTTATGCAATTCGATTTTACGGTTACTATCTCAAAATCAAAATCAAAACCAAAACGGTTTTGATTTTCAATTCCGAAACCAAAATCGTAAGCAAAATCATTTAATCAATTTTAAAACCAAACTGTTTGGTTCTATTACCTGTCGATTCAGGTTAAATTGTTATCTTTACTTATGAGATAAGATTTTTCCTCACACTTATAAATTAACCATCAGCCCCTTCCACATCTGATGTGGGATAAACCCAACAAACTCCCCATCACATGTTGGGCATTTGGTCGACTAATCCTCAATCAATCTCTCCATTATAGCTATTGGGCCAGAGATATTATAACATGAGCTCCGATACTAGTGTAGGGTGGCATTGGGTCTATTCTCAACCCCAAAAATTAGCTAATGAGGTGAAACTTTCATTCACACTTATAACATAACGACCAACCTCTTCCATATCCGATGTGGGATAAAACCTTTGAAATTTCTCTAGATCGAAAATATTTTTTTTTCACGTAAAACTATAATTGATTTTTTTTTAAAGAATATTTCAGGGTGTTCCTGTGGCAAGTTCCTTATTTTACTCTTAATTTTAAAAAAGTCTCATATGCAATTGTAACTCGTGTTTTAGTCTCGCGCATTAAAAAAAATGCAGAAAACCCAATACATGCGTTGCACTCTCGTAGTTACATGTATTTAACTTGTGTGTAAAATATTACACAAATACATGTAATTTATAACTTAAAACTAATATTACATAGGCGTGAACATATGAGGGACTAATACGCAAGCAATTTAAGAGACTAAATGAAAACTTATGTTTTAAATGAAATTAATAACATATTACACCCATTATTTGGAACTAATAACCAATTATCCCTAAAAATATAAGAGAAACCTTTTTAGAGGTCCCAAGATTTCAAAAATTACTTTCTAGATCTCATCTCATGTGTAAAAAAATTATTATTACAGGACCCCATAAAGTGATATTTTTATGGGATGAGACATTTGGGGGAATTTCCCAAAACATAATTGTTTTTAGGAAAATTATTTTTTGGGTCTCAAAGTATGGGGTGGGTGTTTATGTAAATCCTAAAAATTGTTAAATTGCATATTTAGTCCCTCAACTTTCAAATTTATTTTAATCCTGTAAAATTAAAAGCATTGTTAATGATTTTAGACGAAAAATAGGTCGTACTCAACACATGGCCTTTTAACGAGGATATTTCGTCATTTCAGCAATCTACTAAATCTAAACTTTTTTACCTAAATTTTATTTAACAACGATTCTTCAGAAAAATGAGAGAAAGAAGTATGATTCGTTATTAGGGAAAAATGTCTTATATTTAGTTGAGTGATGAAATAATGAAAATATCACCATTAAAAGAGTACATGATGAGCACGACCTGTTTTTCGTCCAAAATCGTTAACAACGTTTTAAATTTTGCGTGTTGTAAACAAATGTGAAACCTTAAGGACCAAATGTGCAATTTGACAAAAACTACCCTATACTTTAAGGATTAAAAATATATTTTCCGCTTGTTTTTAGAGTGTAATTTAAACTGAATTCATTTCATAGGTCCGCTCAATATTAAGAATTTGGCCATAATCTTCAATAATTGTCCTTTACAACAAAAAGCAAATTGAGAATTTGTGCATAATCTTCTTCTTCGTCATTTATTGCGAAAACCAAAAAATAAAAGGATTAAATTGAAAGTTTGGTACCAAATGCAATACTTTTTAATATTTTTTTAGATTTTGGCACTTTGTACCCCTAAAGTTTTATAAAAATATTATTTTAGCCCTTATCCTTTCAATTTAAACACATTAAATCCTGAAGTATCCAAATCGTCTCAAATCAGTCACTTCATCATTTTTTTATAACGGAATTTACCCACGTGAGTGATTTCTTGTTTGATACGTGGCTCATTTCCGTCATAAAAAATGACAAATTTACCTATTTGTACTGATTTGACACGATTTGGATACTTTGAAATTGCATGTGTTTAAATTGAAAATACATGGTCTAACAAGTACAAAGTACAAAAACCTCTATTTTGTTTTTGTTTAAATATATTGGACGATGAAGTAATTAAACAAAATTTGGAGGCCAACCCCCACCAAACCTAACCCCCTCCTGACTTGGTAAATAGTTTGTTCCATGGCTAGTAGCCTACCACCACCGCTAACAAATTATCAAGAATCTTTCATATATTTATAAATTTGAAAGTAAAAAATATTTCCGCGTTAAATATTAAATATTAAATTTTGAACATTTGTTGAGATAAAATCCATTTGCTTAAGCGTTTTTGTTTCATTGTATTTTGAAACAGAAATAACAATATGCTTAAATTCTAAGAACAGTTTTAGAATTCGTGAAAATTAGAGAATTGTTTTTAATTAAAATTCCAAACAAACCCTTCTTTTTAAAAAAATAAAATAAAAATGTTTCCATTATTTTCTGTCTTTCTTCCATAAAATTTAATTTATTATTATTGTGTGTATGACCTCAGCTTCCAAAATTATATATATCTAATATAAATATAAGAGATATAGACATTTCTCAATCGTATGATATATCAAGAGACAAAAAACGATTCAGATAAAAAAAATATAACATAAATATAAAATGTGCATTTATATTTAATCTTATATATCTTAGGAAATAATAGTTTTTTTTTTTCTATAATTGAGTACTATTTACATAAATATTAAATTAACAATAATATAAAAATGTATGAAAATTTTGGAAATTAAATTTATGAAAATTATAAAAATAATATATGTACATTAAATTTAAAATAATACTGAAATATTTATTCATATTATATGTAGATGTAATTAATTTTTAGTTTTAATAATTTATTGATTAAATTTTATTTGATGTAAATTATAATACGTGACTTTATATATAAAACAAAACTAACAGTCATTTTCATGGGTTCCTGCTCTGTTAACCAAAACTTTATATTTGCGTATTTTTCTAACCCTGTTTTTCTATATATAACTCCCGTGAGCTCTTGCCCCATTCCCACTGATATAAACTCTAGTAATCACCAAAAAGCAAATATCAAGTTGAACTACTTCTTCAAAAGGTACCTTTTTTTCTTCTTAATTTTTCTGTATTATGTTAAAATTAGCTTTCATGTGATATATACTCAGTTTTGGCGCACAATTTTCAATTTTTCTAAATCATAATTTTTTATATTCGGGTCCGGTATTCTTCTATCTTCGAAAAATCCTTTCTTTCTCGTCTGCTCAAGGAGGTGCAGAAACGCCTGCGCAGATGACAGGTGACAGTCACAAGAATGACGAGAAAGTAAAATGTATCAGTCGGCATTCGAGGACTCCTTTGAATTCAGTTGCAGTTTTAAACTTCAAATTTGCTCTCCAAACACATACTTAATGTCCAATTTGATCCAAATTTTGCATTCTTAACATGTAAAAAATATTGCACCAAACACACAACAATATCTACTCCTACAATCTACTTTTTTTTCGTCTACAAATTGTTGTTCTTTCCTCCTCCTCTTTCTCTCCTAACTAAAACTTGTGATTTTTGGTACTTTTAGTGTTTTTTTCTTTTTTCAATCAATGGAGAACACAAGCGAAAAGGCCGTTCAATTCAACGTAAGCCAAGGCGAATCTACACTCGTTCCTCCAGCAGAGGAAACCCCAAAGGGCCTCTACTTCCTCTCCAACCTTGATCAGAACATAGCGGTGATTGTCCGAACAATTTATTGCTTCAAGTCAGAGGAGAAAGGCAACGAGTTGGTTGGCGAAACGCTAAAAAATGCTCTCTCGAAAGCTCTCATTCACTACTACCCTCTCGCGGGAAGGCTGACTATAAGTCCAGAGGGGAAGTTGATTGTGGATTGCTCCGGTGAAGGGGCAGTTTTTGTGGAGGCGGAGGCGAACTGTAGTATCGAGGAGATCGGCGACAACACTAAACCCGATCCCGTGACTCTTGGGAAATTGGTTTACGACATTCCCGGGGCGAAAAATATACTTGAGATTCCTCCCATGACGGCTCAGGTGTGGTGTTGTCTTTTTCTCTTAATTTTTTTGTTCATATTCAGTTATTTTGAATGGTTATAAGAGTTGGTGTTTATTCTAAAACACCTATGATTTAGTGTTAAATTCCGAAAATTAGTCTACATGAAGTTAATAATTATGGCATTTACTTATTTTTATTTAAAACTAAAAAAAAAAAAAATCAATTTATTTGATATCAATAAAAGAAAAATCATTTTTTCGTATTAAAAATTTTCTAATGTATTTTTTTTTTTTTTTTAACAATTGACCCTTCTAAATTTTAGTTCTAACATTTGGTATTTTATTTTTCATAAAGGGTTTTGTAATTGAGGCCGCTTAATATAATATTAGAAGTAGGTGACCAAAATCGAAATATAATATATATATATATATATATATATATATATATATATATATATATATATATATATATATATATATATATATATATATATATATATATATATATTAAAAATTTAGGAAACTTGAGTCCCCTTGGTCACTTCTTAAATTTGGGTAATGTTGAGTAGCGATGACTTTTATATGTTTATTTTTTGTGTTATAGGTTACAAAGTTCAAATGTGGGGGATTTGTTCTAGGCCTATGCATGAACCATTGTATGTTTGATGGGCTCGGCGCCATGGAATTTGTGAACTCGTGGGGCGAAATCGCTAGAGGCTTGCCCTTGACGATCCCCCCATTTTTGGACCGAACCGTACTCAAAGCCCGAAGCCTGCCAAAAATTGAGTTCCCCCACCACGAATTCGCGCAGATTGAAGACATATCAAACACGTCTGACCTTTACAAGGAAGAAATGTTGTATCGATCCTTCTGCTTTGATCCCGAAAAACTCGAAAAACTCAAAATCAAAGCCACCGACCCATCTCTGCCCAAGTGCACCACGTTCGAGGCCCTCTCGGCATTCGTCTGGAGGGCCCGAACGCAAGCGCTAAGGCTAAAGCCCAATCAACAGACGAAACTCCTGTTCGCAGTCGACGGACGATCGAGATTCAATCCCCCATTGCCAGAAGGATATTTTGGAAACGGAATTGTTCTGACGAACTCCCTCTGTAGCGCTGGCGAGCTAGTTGACGAATCACTCTCATTCGCAGTCAAGTTGGTTAAGGAGGCGGTTAAGACGGTTACGGACGGTTACATGAGGTCAGCCATTGACTATTTTGAAGTGACAAGGGCAAGGCCCTCATTGGCTGCAACACTATTGATAACCACATGGTCAAGATTGTCTTTTCACACCACAGATTTTGGGTGGGGAGAGCCAATAGTGTCAGGACCAGTGGCTTTGCCTGAGAAAGAAGTGATTTTATTCTTGTCTCATGGGAAACAGAGAAAGAGCATCAATGTGCTCCTTGGGTTGCCTGCTTCTGCCATGAAGATTTTTGAAGAACTTATGCAAATCGCCTGAATTTATATTTATATTTTAATTCTTGATTGATTATGTCATTATTATGTATTTTCTGTAATTTGTTTTACTAAATGAATTTGTTCTCTCATGATTGAGCAAGACGAAGATGTGGGATTTACGTCCTTCAATTGTTATTTATTAAATCTTATATTATGCATCTTTAAAAAAAAAATATCCATTTGCTAATCTAAATAAAGACTCGGCGCATGTGCCTAGTGTTTGTAAAATGCATTTTCTAGGAGGGTGTGATAAAAATTGCTCCTGATTTCTGGTTAAACATACACCCCCAGACTTTTGGGCGAAGCCATGGGTTGGACGAGGTCTAGGGCTTGATGCTCCCATCAATTTGAGTTTTTGACACTTTTTCAATCCAAATTATTAACTTGTTACAACTTTTTATGGCAAATAGTCATGTCTTGCTCTTTACTACGTTTAGAGGACTATTTGACGATTTCTAACCTTTTCCTCCTCTAACCCCATAAAATTTTCACATTAAAACAAATATATATTATATGCTTGCGTGTTGTTAATAGGGAATTTTTATGCAATCCTTTATTACAAATCCCACAAAAATAATGGTGGTAGAATATATATATATAATAGACATAAAGCCTCCTAAAAATAGTCACATGATGTGACAAGTTATTGTTGACTCCAAAAAGTACAATTTGCCCAAAGATTATCATTTTAAAAGAGTTCGAGGATCAATTACGCTTATAGAAGGTATTTGACACCTCAAAACGTTCGTCCAAAGACAAATGCTTATCCAATTAAGTCTAAGTAACTTTTAAGTTTGAATCTTTTGTCTGATTTTGAAATTTTTTCCTAAAAAATATTTTTGGTGTTTTTGAAATAAAATGGGACAAATTTTTCGTATTTTTTAGAAATATCGTCCCGGTGTGATTTCTTATCAAATATGAATGATTTAACAAGAATGACCTCCTCAGGGTTCATTTCGACGATTTTTAGTTTCAAGTTACTTGGGCAAAACTGAAGAAAATATTTTTTATGTATGCACAATTTTTTTTTATGGGAAAATACTTGATCAAAATAATTTTTTCATGAAGAAATCCTTTTGTTTTGAAAAGTGAAAATGAGTTTGTGAAGAAACAAAGATTTTTTTTTTTCCTTGAAAATACTTAAAAACAAACTTAAAAACATTTCAAACAATGACAAAACATTTTTTAGAAGTTATTGTTTTAAAGAAATTTCTTTTGAAATATAAAGAGGAGCTGGTGAAAATGAGGAAATCCGTTTTTTGTTTTTAAAAGAACTTTTCTTTTGGAAGAAAATATTTGATAAAAAATGAAATATACATTTGTCAAACTTTCCTTTTGGAAGAAAATATTTGATAAAAAAATAAAATACAAATTTGTTTTTGCCAATTTAACTTTAACTAAAAACTGTCTTGGAGAAAAGTCTCACCTACCATTTAAGTTTCACGCAAGTTGGGAAATCTAAAAATGATAGTTTGGAAAACTCTCTCCTCCTCAGTTTTCTTTAGTTAAGACTTCCCCTCGCCCCTCCCTTTTTTTTTTTTTTTTTTTTTTAGTGAGAGCAATAAATATGTACAGGAAAATAAACTGCGGAAATTTAAATCGCGAAAAGGCACAAAACATAAAAATAAAGTACAAAAATCTAAAGCGCGGAAAAGCGCAGAACAAAAAAGTAAATAACAGAAAAAGTAAATTGTAGAAAAGTAAAGAGCGGAATGGTGCAAAGCAACAAAGTAAATAACATAAATTTAAAGCGCGAAAGGCGAATAATAGAAAAGTAAATGAAAGAAATTTAAAACGCAGATAGACACAAAATAGTAAAGTATAGAACTGAAATTTAAATGCAAAAAAGTTAACCGTTTTTTAAGTGTTCTCCTGGGAACGTCCTCTTCAATTTTGTCCAATTTTTAGGTCCTCCTTTAAAGTAGTAAAATGAAAAGAAAAAAGTGTGTTTGAAGACTAGTGAATGTGACTTACCTTAGTGGCTAAGAAAGTGTCACACCCTATCCCGGACACCCGTCACCCCAAGGCTGGCGTGAAGTCGACATGACCTTCCCTGAACAACCAACCAACTAGAAAACCATGACATATATATACAAACACATACAGACACACAACCATATACATCCTCTCAATCTGGGATGCATCCGTCCCTGAATATATATACAACAAAAATAGTAACAACGAAATAATAATATTGAACCTCCCACGGGTTCGCCTCAGACAGCTTACTCCCAAAACAACACTACAGTAGGACTTTATCTAGTGCCAATAGGGGACCAACTCCTAACCGCTGCACCTGAAACCAAAATTTTTATCGGTGTATTGTCTTCATAATAAAAATATTTTTGTATATAGATCAAGTATAATAATAATTTAAATATCACATTTCAAATAATAATACAAAAATTCACATACCACCTAGAAAACTTCGTTTTCCTGTCACCACAGAAATAAACTCATAGATTTATAACATTCCAACCAAGTAGTGAAAATCCACCAGAATACTATATTTAACTAAATAGTGTAAAGAAACCAAAATAATAGATATACCGATATATATGGACACAACAATCCAGTGTAAAATAATATACATAAATTTATCCAACCGGTTCACCGTATACGACAAAATACCATACCACCCTTCGACTAGCCATAGGATCGTTTTAACCTTACGATCGGGAGTTGCAATGGTACCGTACCACCCGTAGGATTTGCCTTCCTAACAGGTCACAACAATGCTCTGCCGGACTATACCTAGCATATAAACAACGCTTTGCAGGACTATGCCTAACAGATAATCAACGCTCTGTCGGACTATGCCTAGTAGATAAACAATGCTCTGTAGGACTATGCCTAACAGATAATCAACACTCTGTTAAACTATGCCTAGCAGATAAATAACGCTCTACAGAACTATGCGTAACAGATAATCAACATCCCTTTCAGGAAGAAATATTATGGCATAATCGGACCAAACATAAATTTCCACATTAAAAACAAACAATTTGGTCCACAATCATTTTTTCACCTTTTTAGAAACTAATTAGATTCAACAAATCATTTTCCGCCCTTTTAAAACCAACGTAATCTACAAAATATTTTTCCACAAACACCCAAAATCGCTTGATCCATATAAGTTGCAAATTCGTCCAATTTTAAATAAACACATTTTCCATAATATATACGAAAATACAATTTGTAATTTACGTAGAAGACAGTACACTTACCTCGATATCCGCTCTGGAAAATTGCTACTGACCACACTCTATCAGTACGCCGGTGCCGACGAACCTAATAGTGATAGGGCCTAAATTAATATTTTATTAAACATAACCTAATCATGCAATGCAGGCCCCAAATTTTACCAATTTCCCATTCACCACATTTTATTATGAAAAATTATTATTTGTTAATTTTTGCTCCGTTAATAATTACGGTACACGATTTATCAACATGGACAGTCACAAAATTTATTACCGTAGTTACGAAATTTTGATGCTAGCAGTTAAATTTAACAAAATTAGAAATCGGTCGAAGTTTTACCCTTTTACGAATTGTCGACGTTCTACAGTTTTTCTGTTTCTGGTTCACTGTCGCGGCGACACGTTTCTTCTTTCCGTAATCTGCTTACTGACTCGTCATCGCCTCTGCGAACGCTACAGTGGCTCCGTTTCTACTTCAGTTCACTACCTCACTGCCTAGGCGATGCTCCACCGCCGCGGCAAACACTCATCTTCATCATTCTGTTTTTGGTTTGCTCCTAACTAATTACCTCTCTTTCTCTCTTCTCACCAACTCCGACGTCTCATGCACCTCGCCCCTTCCTCACAACCAGAGCACACACTCTCCCATACACACCGGAGCACACACATGCATACTCCCGCTCACACCTACTCTGCCGGATCGCCAACAACGATCACACCCACATGCATGATGACACACACACACACGTCATTCCAACACACACACACATTTTGCCGACGACACACACACACCCCACATGCACGACAGAAACTTGACGACTGATCACACACATACATATACACAACAATCACACATACCCACACGCCGATCACACACACACATACAGAGAACACACACACAACAGCAGCGGCGACGCCGAACAAGGCATACACACACACCATCATTGTCTGAACAGAGCAGAGCACACACATTTACACACAGCTATCATACATACACGACAAACACACACCGAACGGCAACGCCTCACCCACACCCGCCGGAGAATCACAATGCTGGCCGTTCTCCGATTCTCTCTCTCTCTCTCTAGATTTTTGTATATCTGATTTCCTCCCTTTGAGATTTTTGATCATGATGTTTGCATGGATCATTTTATATGTATGATTTAAGTGGTTACAATTGATTTCCCACTGCCACGTCGCCCCATTCATCTCTCTCTCCGTCTCCGTCTTTACAGCACACACACGCACGAATATATATAGGTTTATATATAAAAATATTTTGTTTAATTACTCTTTTCTTCCCCTAACTTCTTTAAATCTTCTTTTTAGTCCAATTCATCATTTATAATTTTGTTAAATTGCAATTTCACCTCCTAACATTTAAATATTTATAAATTAGGTGACAATTTGCATCTCAAGTTTAGAATAAATGTTTCTAAATTTGCAATTTGACCCATAAACTTTTAATTTAGATATGAATTAATAAAATTTTACCCCGTATTTTTCCAATTGCTCTAAAATGCAACTAGAATTATGTACGTGCTAACATCTGGGTCTTACAGAAAGTTTTCTCACTTCTTCTCTTTCTTCTTCCTTCATTCTCCTCCTCATTTCTTTGTTTCTCTCTCTCTCTCTTAGAAGGAATAGGGGAAATATCTAGGGTGTTTTCTTTGTGATTTTTAGAGAGATAGGACTGTTTGGCAGCATTTTCGGAGCCTAAATGCAAGATTTTTTTTCATGTGGTTTGGAAGGGAGGAGGACTGCCCTTTTATAGGCAATTCACCCTCCTTGTGCACTGGTCAATGCGCCAAACTTATGGGCCACTTGACTAGTAGTCTCATGATGAAAGCCACCTCCTACTCGGATTTGACACTTTGTGGCCCCTATTTTGGGTATAGTGTGTTTAGGCTTCTAAACCCACCCCATTAAGTCTTACTATATATGGAAATGTCTTGTCTAATTCCACTCCATTGAGGAATCCAAGGCTCCATCCTATTTTTGGGAGGTGCACATGAAACAATTCGGGTGTTATGGGCATCATTTTATCAATAAAAAAAGGAAGTTTTGCTTTTTCTTGAAATTGACTTGAAAATCATGAAATTAAAAAAAAAAATCCAAAATATTATTTGAACATTCAATTAAAAAAAAAAATGAAATTGACCACCAATTTCATGAAATTGAAACACAGTTTTTGGGGTCAAAATGAAAATATCTACAAAAAAACTATTTCTTGAAATAAAAGGTTGGAAACCAAAATTAACCATTATTAAAAATGATATTCCTTTGAAAACCACTTCCAATTTAATTAATTTGGCCCAAAAATAACTTTTGAAAATTTTAATTTTGACCAAAAATTTTTAAAATTTGTTGGAATCAATAGGGATTTCGTTGTTGTTTTTTTTTTTTTTTTTTTTTTGGTATTACTTTTATGGAAAATTTTAAAATGAAATCTAAAGTTAAAATTCGTCCCTTTAAGCATTGAGTTAAAGTTTCTCAAAGTTTCATTTTAGACTTGAAATTTTTTGTAATGCATAATTAAGCGGGTCAAAATGCAGTGTCTACACCAACTAACGTGAAACTTTAAATGGTGGATTTAGGAAGGTGCTTCCCCAATTTAGGTTTTTTTAAGTTTAGGTTAAATTGGGAAGTAAATTCTACCAAATATGCATTCCATTTTCTATCTTCTTTAAAATTTTCTTTCAATAAGAAAGAGAGAAATCTTACTGTAAACTAAAAAGGGGATTTCTTAATAAAAAAAAAAAAAAAAAGGATTTCTAAAAAAATAACTCTATCTTCATTTAATATGTTTTTTAAAATGAATTATTTTTCTAAGAGTTTCAAAAAAAAAAAAAAAATCATTTCCTTGACCTCAAAAAGCAAAACTAAAAAAGAAATTCTTCAAAAAAGATTTCTAAAAAAAGATTATCTATCTTCATGTATTTGCAAAAAAATTGTTTTTCGGAGGGTTTTAAAAAATTATTCCCTTGTTCTCAAAGTATTTCTCAAAACTAAAAAAATAAAATAAAAAAGGGGATTTCTTAAAAAATACGAGTCATAAAAAAATAACCTATCATCGTTTAATGAGATTTTTTTTTTTTTTTTGAAAAATAAACATATTTCTTAGGATTTCAAAAAAATTATTTCCTTGTTCTCAAAAAGTAAAGCTAAAAAAAATGCGGAATTTCTTCAAAAAAAATTATTAAAAAAAAAAACTCTATCTTCGTTTAATATGTTTTTAAAAAGAATCGTTTTTTCAAAGAGTGTCAAAAAAACAAATCTTTCTTTTCAAATTATTTTCTTGTTCTCAAAAAGTAAAACAAAGAAAATGGGTTCTTCAAAGAAGATTTCTAAAAAAATATCTATCTTCATGTCTTTACGAAAACTCATTTTTATAAGGGTTTCAAAAAATCATTTCCTTGTTCTCAATATACTTCTTTTCTAAACAAGCAAAACTAAAAAAAAAAAAAAATGATGATGAAATTTCTTTAAAAAAAGAAAGGATTCCTAAAATAATATCTATCTTCATTCAATTTGTCTTCGCAAAAAATATCGTTTTTGTAAGGGTTTCAAAAAAAAAAAAATCTTGTTCTCAAAGTATTTCTCTTCAAAAAAAATAAAAATAAAAAGGATTTCTTTAAAAAAAAATCTAAAAACATTACTATCTTCATTTAATATGTTTTTCTCCAAAGGTTGCTTTTCTAAGGATTTCAAAACAAAAAATCCTTTCCTTTTTCTTAAATTTTTGTTTCAAAAAAGGAAAATATAACTAAAAAAAAAAAAGGGATTTCTTAAAAAAAATCTAAAAAAAATATCTATCTTCTTTTAATACGTCTTTAAAATAATTATTTTTTCTAAGGGTTTCAAAAGAATCCTTTCCTTTTTCTAAAAATACTTCCCCTATAAAAAAGAAAAACTAAAAAAAAAAAAAAAAAGATGTCTTCAAAAAGATTTCTAAAAAAATAATATAAAATAAAAATGATTTCTTCAAAAAAAATCTAGAAACGTAACTTTGTCTTCCTTTAATATGTCTATTAACAAATAAAAAAGGCAGTTACTTACATACAGCTAGCGGTATTGCTGCATGCCATATAGCTCAACCATAAGATGAGTCAGGTGGCACCATCTGAACCGTTGGTGTCAATTCCATGTCATTTTTCATGAAAAATAAGGTGGTTTTGTCTTACCCAATCACCAACTGGTAGCAGGTAAGTTATGAGTTTTGCCTCAAAAGTTACAAGTTTGTCTAAATTCTTGTAACGTTAATGGAACGGACTTGTAACTTGCAAAAAAACCTAGTTACAAGTTTGTTCCATAAAAATTACAAGTTACTAAATAAACCTGCAACTTTTATGGACGAAACTCGTAATTTTGCAAAATCACATTGCTCACCATTTCTCTCTCCTAATTACGAGTTCCTTCCATAGAAATTACAAGTTTCTAGACAAATTTGTAACTTTTATGAAACAGACTTGTAACTGCAAAACTACATTGCTTGTCATTTTTCTCTCCTAATTACGAGTTTTTTTCCATAAAAATTACAAGTTACTAGACAAATTTGTAACTTTTATGGAACGGATTTGTAACTTTGCAAAAGCACCTTGCTCATTATTTCTCTATCCTAATTACGAGTTACTTCCATAAAAGTTACAAGTTTCTAAACAAACTTGTAACTTTCATGGAACCTACTTGTAATTTTGCAAAACCATCTAACTCACCATTTCTCTCTCCTAGTTATGATTTGCTTCCATAAAAATTACAAGTTCCTAGACAAACTTGTAAATTTTATGGAACAAAATTTTGAATTGTGAACTTGCATGTTAATTATCACATATTTAGAAATATTAGCGGCTAATTTGTGAAAAATTAAGTGACTATATTGTTATTAAATTGATCTATTATTTTCCTGATATGAAAATTCAAGTTGTAAATTGAAGTATTGAAATAAATGATTAAAATAAGTAGAACTAATTGAATAAGTTAAATTATTATAAAAATATTAGGGGCTAATTTTGAAATAATTATTTCATTGAATTCTTATTAAATTTAGTGTGTTGTTGATATCAAATTCAACATGTAATTGGTAAATTGAAGTGTTTAATTGGACGATTAAATAAGTAGTGGATTATAAATTGAATAAATATTCTTTATTACAAAAATATTACGGGCTAATTGGTAAAAAAATTAAGTTATGTTAGTTTGATTCATTTAATTTTATTAAATTAATTATGTTTTTTTTTTAATTCAAATTCAATAATTAATTTTAAATTTGAATGTTTGATTGTATGACTAAAATAAGTAGTAGAACATTATTATATTGTATTATATATATGAACTTTTTCAATTGGGAAATATGTTTAAACCCTAAACCCTGAACCCAAAACCCTAAAACGTTGAATCATAAACCCTTGAGTCCTAATTTCAACATAAAAGATTACATTTGTACTAATTATGGTGTAATTGAATGATCGTACAATTAAATAAGTAAGTATAATACAAATTGAATCAATATAAACATGAGGGACTAAACTGTTAAAAGTTGATATATTGAAATGTTATTAAATTTATTACATGTAGATATCAAAATTGAATATTTAATTTGTAAATTTAAGCATTTAGTTGGACAATTGAACTATTAGAACAAAAATTGATGTAATATTCTCGATTGCAGAAATATTAGGGGCTAATTTGTAAAAATATAAGTTATGCAATTGTTTTTAGATTTATTAAGTCTTTATATAAATATTGAATAATTAAATTCATATCCAATTGTTGAATTGTATGATTAAATAAACAAAATATAAATCGAATAAATATTTTCTATTATAACAGTACTGGGGGCTAATTTTTAAAAAATAAAACTATGTCATTGTTATAAATTTGGATAATTTCACTATATCAAAATTTAATATGTAATTTATACATTGAACAATTCAATTGGATGATCAATTAAGAAGATTAACATAAATTGAATAATTATTTCCTATTATATGAATTTCTTTAATTGAGAAACATGTTTAAATCCTAAACCCCAAACCCAAAAACGTTGAGTTGTAAACCCTTGACTCCTGAACCCTGAGTCATAATTTCAATATAAAAGATTACATTTGTACTAATTATGGTGTAATTGAATGATCATACAATTAAATAAGTAAGTAGAATACAAATTAAATAAATATATAAATATGATGGGCTAAATTGTTAAAAGTTATTCCATTGAAATGTTATTAAATTTATTATATTTATTCCAAAATTTAATATTTCATTTTTAAATTGAAGCGTTTAGTTGGACGATTGAACTATTAGAACAAAAATTGATATAATATTCTCGATTGCAGAAATATTGGTGGCTAATTTGTAAAACAATAAAAGTTATGAAATTGTTATTAAATTTATTACATTTCGATACCAAAATTTAATATGTAATTTTTAAATTGAAGTGTTTAGTTGGACAATTGAACTATTAGAACAAAACTTGAAGTAATATTCTCGATTGCAGAAATATTAGGGCTAATTTATAAAAATATAAGTTATGCAATTGTTATTAGATTTATTAAGTCTTTATATCAATATTGAACAATTAAATTCATATCCAATTGTTGAATTGTATGATTAAATAAGCAAAACATAAATCGAATAAATATTTTATATTATAACAGTACTAAGGGATAATTTAAAAAAAAAAAATAAAGCTATGTCATTGTTATAAATTTGGATAATTTCACTTTATCAAAATTTTATACATCGAACAATTCAATTGGATGATCAATTAAGCAGTTTAACATAAATTAAATAATTATTTCCAATTACATAAACTTCTTCAATTGGAAAACATGTTTAAACCCTTAACCATAAACCCCAAACCCTAAAACGTTGAACCGTAAACCCTTGAGTCCTAAACGCTGAGTCATAATTTCTACATAAAAGATTACATTTGTACTAATTATGGTGTAAGTGAATGATCGTACAATTAAATAAGTAGAATACAAATTGAATCAATATAAATATGAGAGACTAAATTGTTAAAAGTTAATCTATTGAAATATTATTAAATTTATTACATTTCGATACCAAAATATAATATTTAATTTGTAAATTGAAGCATTTAGTTGGACGATTGAACTATTAGAGTAAAAATTGATGTAATATTATCGATTGCAGAAATATTAGGGGTTAATTTGTAAAAATATAAGTTATGCAATTGTTATTAGATTTATTAAGTCTTTATATCAATATTGAACAATTAAATTTGTTGGTGTCGAAAAATGGCAAGCACCCATAGTATGGTCCGAAAAGGTACGGTACGCATGATGTAGGTGAAGAACTGGAGAATCTGAAACTTTTGACACTTTGGGGGTAGTTGCAATCCGATCCAAGCCCTTCAATCTGACCTGAGATCCTGTTCAGACTCTGAGATGAATTCCTCTCGGACTCTATCCTCATCTTCGGGCTGAGCTTTACTCCTACGCTCCAAGCACCTGCACACAGACTCACCGGGGTTGTGCCCGGTGAAGCCCCTTCAGTGTAAGAGTAAGAATCTAGGGAAAAGGGCTAAGAATGCTCTAGTGTGAGTAGAAAGTGTGTACCTTTGTCGTCATGGATGCCATGGAGTGTTTATAGGCTCTAGCTTCAATTAGCGCCGCAAAATTAGGGAAAAGAACTCGGTTTAATTAACCTAATTCGTCTGATAGCCAATGAGCCTGTGGATTAAGGTCCTAAGCACCTAGACTGGGATTTTAGGCCAATTTGCAGAAGTCCATGGGCTGACCCACTTGTAATGGAGAGTAGTAGCCCGTTTTTAGTCCCTCTGGATGGTTAGGAGGTAGAGAGGGTGTCGAAACAGCTTCAGAGGCTTCAAAACGGTTTTAAGAGACCCCAAATACGGAGGATCCAAACTGAGAGTGTTCGAACGCGTCAGCTCGACACGGCGACCTTCAAGACGGAACAGGGGAACCACATTTTGGAGAATCCGAGCTGGGAATGCTCAGACTCGTCCGAGCTACAAGTGCTTAGACTCGCCAACTCGGCACACAACTCCAATCTTCATTGAGGATTTGTATCTTGAGCAATCCAAACTGAGAGATCTTGAGTTCGTCAGATTAGCAAGGTGATCATCAGCTCGGCTCGATCAAGGATGTCCTCTTATTCTGGTGGATCTAAGCTGCGAGTGTTCGGACTCGCCAGCTCGGAGGGTACCTTTAAATCCCTTTGGTAGTTCCCAAATTGAACACGTCCAAGCTGTAAGTGTTCGGACTCTCCAACTCGGAGGGTCTCTTGAAATTATCTTGAGGGTTCTTATATTGAGCAAACCCGAGCTGCGAGTGCCCAGACTTGCCAGATCGGAGGGTGTTCAGAAATTCTTTGAGGCCTCCAAACTTGAGCACATCCAAGCTGCGAGTGCTCGAACTCGCCAGCTCGACGGATATCTTCAAAAACCATAAGAGGCTTCCCAATTTAAGTACATTTGAGCTGCGAGTGCTCGTACTTACCAGCTCGGAGGATATCTTCAAAATCCATCTAAGGCTTCCTAATTTGAGCACATCTGAGCTGTTAGTGCTCGGATTCTCCAGCTTGGAGGTTATCTTCAAAAACCATCTA
Organism: Eucommia ulmoides; assembly: GCA_016647705.1. Classification (NCBI taxonomy): domain Eukaryota; kingdom Viridiplantae; phylum Streptophyta; class Magnoliopsida; order Garryales; family Eucommiaceae; genus Eucommia; species Eucommia ulmoides. Next base: position 26,948,636 of record CM028326.1, read on the forward strand.
ACGCTTCTCAATTTGAGCACATCCAAGCTACGAGTGCTCGGACTTGCCAGCTCGGAGAATATCTTCAAAAACCATCTTAGGCTTTCCAATTTGAGCACATCCGAGCTGTGAGTGCTTGGACTCGCCAGCTCAGATAATATCTTCAAAAACCATCTTAGGCTTTCCAATTTCAGATAATATTTTGAAAGAAGCTTATCGTCGCGGTGGTGAAAATACAGAGAATAACTTATCCTTGCTGAACATCCACTGCCGCGGTGCGAGACCCACTGACGCGGCGTTGGAGATGCAGGATGTCAACCTAATCCACCGCCTTCTTCACCGCCGAGGTGATTAGCCAACTGATCTATTCACTGCCGCGGCGGTTAATCCTACTGCCATGGCGGTGGCCTCTACAGCAGATTAGATATTTTGCATATTTAAACTCTTTTCCTCTCCCTTCCTCTTACACTCCCCGGCCATTAGAGCCCTTAGGGCTTAGTTTATAGTAGAGAAAGAGTATGAGGAGTGTTCAAAACGGTTTTAGCTGCTAATCTTCGGATATTGGCTAAGTTCATCCGTTTTTCCTTTTATTTCTTAACTTCTATGTTTGTTTGAGCATGTTTAGCTCGATTTCAATGTTTATACGGTTATGACCACGAGTTAAACATAGATTATTTATGGGATTAATATTATTTATAAAAACATAGTTTTGTTTGAGTTGTGTTTCTTTAGGATTATTCTTCGCTATTTTGATTGTGTGTGCCGTATTATTTGTTTGTTATACTTAGAATGATATTCGGAGAATAGGGGGTTTGACAAACCCCAGATTCGAACTAGGGTAAACAAACACCATGATTCAATAACCCGAGAAGGAGTTGGATTGTGGGCAATCAATGGCGTTGGGGCAAGACTCACGTAACCTAGGGTCATTAAGACGTTAAGGGGGACTTCTTCATTAATCCAAAGTCATGTATTCTCCCGTGACCTAAGGTCGTTAAGACGTTGAGGGGGATTTCTTCGTTGACACGAAGTCACGTTATATCCCTCGTCTTACACTCGGGGCGAGGACATTAAACCACATGCTTCTTGGGAGGCAACCCAATGTCAAATAAATTAAATTCATCACAGCCGAAATTATTCGGAGGCAAGATTCTCTCGCCTCCCAGGTATGTGTTCTAAACCCCCTTTGTCAGCATGCTTAAATTTCATATGTTAAGAATGATGATTAGGTTCACTGAGGACACTGTCCATTTTAAGTTCGGAGGTGATGTGTAGGATATTAGTATGTTTTACTGTTTTCTTGTGTGCATGTTTGTTTAGGTTAGTTTGTGTTTGTTTGTGTTATTGTTGCATGCTGAGTTTTGCATTCATCTAGGCCGTTACCCGATGATGATATTACCCCCTGATTGTTTTCGAAGTCAAGGGTAATACCCATGCATGTGTGTTTTGTGTGCTTGATAATGTTTTTTTGGTAAAAGTTATTATAGATCCTAATTTGCACGAGCACATAGACTCAATGTATAGTTATTCAATTAATTTGAGGATAATTATTGATTAGCCAAATTCATGATAATTTAAGGATTCTAGAACCTAATTGAGGGAAAACTTGAGGCGAGGTAGTTCAGGAGACGTGAACAATTCAATTTTGAACACATAAGCAAATACCCTAGCCAGCTGATCTTTTTCCAAACCTATATCGCTGAATTTAAAGGCACATTTGAGTGAATCAAATTAGCAGTTGAAAATGCTACTTGATGTGAGTGGTTAGGTTTAGGGCGAACTTCGGATTGGTTCGGTATTCGAGTACTCAATTGTCATTTTTCTTTCGTTTTAACCACACCCGTGAAATCATGCTAATCGAATAATTTTGGGGGTGTGGTATGTTGGAATATATATATATATAATTTACGTTTCTTTTTTACAAGTGAGTACTACGTTCTTAAATGTTTGTTCAGGATTGTTTCTAATTTATCTATGGGGGTTCGAGAGTGAATGTGTCAAGCGTTGAGCCTTGGGTAACGTTAAGTTAACAATTTTAACCCATTTTCTATTCCAAATTACCCTTGGCCAAATATTCTATAACCGAACCAAGTCCTTCTGATCTCTATGTACTTTCAAGCCTACATTAGTAGAGAATGGACCCCAATCAGGCGTATGGAAATCCTAGTCCTACACGGTCTAAGTCAGTATTTCGTTGGGGGATAATCTAATCCAGTCGTTGTATAGTTATATTATTGAGTCTCGCACAAACACGTTTACAAGATCTAGAATGGCGTTCACCATTATTGTATGTCGAAATTCTAGAACCACATGATATGTTTTACCGCCTGAATTCGATATGACTGGCGGTTGTTGAGGGAAAAATGACTAGGCCGCTAGAAGAATTTAAAACTCGCATGTCGTTATGTTTAGATTGTTTAGGCTGTTTGTTATTTCTTTTAGTTGTGTTTTTCATTTTCGTGTGTGTGTTTTGCTCGAGGACTAACCAAATTTCAAGTTTGAGAGTATTTGATAGGTGTGATCTACCTACATGTTTCCAAATCGGTTTTATTAATTTTAGAGTAGTTTTTATATTTATTTTATTACATTTTAATTAGTTTTTATACTTTTTGTATAAATCAGGTGTGTAGGGCAAAAAGATAGGAAACTGAAGCAAAAACGATAAGATCGAACCAAAAATGATCGAAGAATGGTGGAAAAATGAGTAAGGCGGCAATATTCTAAAAGAAGCCCACCGCTGTGGTGTCCAGACTTCCAGCGCGGTGGTGAAAATGCAGAGAATGACTTATTCTTGCTGAACATCCACCGCCACGACGCTGGAGATGCAGGATGTCAACCTAATCCACCGCCTTCTTCACCGCCAAGGCGATCAGCCAACCGACCTACTCACCACCGCGGCGATGGCCTCTGTAGTAGATTAGATATTTTTTTTAGATATTTTGCTTATTTAAATGCCTCACTTTTCTCTTTCTTCCTCTTGCACTCTCTCGCCATTAGAGCCCTTAGGGCTCAGTTTATAGTAGAGAAAGAGTATGGGGAGTGTTCAAACAAATCCAAAGGAGAAGATTACCACGTGGAGAAGGAGAATTGATTGGTAGATGATTTTAGCGGCTAATCTTCGGATATCGGCTAAGTTCATCTGTTTTTACTTTTATTTTTTAACTTCTATGTTTGTTTGAGCATGTTTAGCTCGATTTCAATGTTTATACGGTTATGACCACGAGTTAAACGTGGATTATTTATGGGATTAATATTATTTATAAAAGCGTAGTTTTGTTTGAGTTGTGTTTCTTTAGTGATTACTCTTCGCTATTTTGATTGTTTGTGCCGTATTGTTTGTTTATCATGCTTAGAATGATATTTGAAGAATATGGGGTTTGACAAACCCCAGATTCAGATTAGGGTAAACAAACGCCACAATTCAATAACCCGAGAGGGAGTTAGATTGTGGGCAATCGATGACGTTGGGGCAAGACTCACGTGACCTAGGGTCATTAAGACGTTGAGGGGGACTTATTCATTGACTCGAATTCATGTATTCCCCCATATTACACTCAGGAGAGGTGGTGATAGAGTTTTAGAAATGAGATTGTTGATAGGGTAAACACAACGCGACGATCCAATGACCCGGTCGGGAGTTGGATTGTGTGCAATCAATGACGTTGGGGCGAGACTCACGTAACCTAAGGTCGTTAATACATTGAGGGGGACTTCTTCGTTGACACAAAATCGCATTATATCCCTCGTCTTACACTCGGGAGAGGTGGCAGGGGAGTTTACGAACTGAGATTGTTAAATAGGTCGAACACCATTATTGTAAACTAAACGAAATCAAACACGTTTAAGTAAATAAAGTTAATCCCTAGATAATCCATCCCATAACCATCTCGTATTAGTATAATTAGTATAGATTAAATTAGGTTATATTAGTATTAGTATTAATAAATTAAATTACAATTGTTTTTAGCCTAGATAAAGTTAGGTCATGATAAACGCGGTACTCGATAATAACGACAACCAATCTCTGTGGATACGATACCCGATCTTAACGATCATACTATACTAAAAATTTGACCTCCTACACTTGCGAATAGTCAATACGCGAGCGCATAACAAACGCTTCGCCGTACAGATATCTTCAAAAACCATCTGAGGTTTCCTAATTTGAGCAGGCTTGAGCTGCGAGTGCTCAGACTCGCCAACTCAGAGAATATCTTTAAAAACCATCTAAGACTTCCCAATTTGAGCATGTCTGAGCTACAAGTGATGGAACTCGCCAGGTCAGAGAATATCTTCAAAAACCATCTGTGGCTTCCCAATTTGAGCACATTCGAGCTGCGAGTGCTTGGACTCGCCAACTCGGAGGTTATCTTCAAAAACCATCTGAGGCTTTCTAATTTAAGCATATCCGAGCTGCGAGTGCTCGGACTTTCCAACTCGGATGATATCTTCAAAAACCATATGAGGTTTCCCAATTTGAGCACATCCGAGCTACGAGTGCTCGGAGATCGTAGCTCGGACATTTCTTGACACTTTAACATGCAGATGTGTCTCTTAACATGCGCGATCTCCATGACCAAATTTATCTCCATCAGCTACCCCCTAATCCTGAGCGTCCATACGCAGAGATAGACAGTTGGGACTCAGAGCTCTCAGGCCGAAAAATTCGTGGCGGTTGTGTTTTGGGAAGCTTCGCTCATCACCAACATTTGGAAAATAGATGGCACACGCTTTGCTTAATGCCTATGAATGCGGCGTGTGGATGGCACGTGTGTCATCCTAGGCTTACTATGGAAGCCAAAAGGGTGACCGTCGGATGGATACAACATGGCACTAGGCACTAGGATTGAGGAAACGGTGATCATTGGTCTAGGCGACTCTTCGTATGGGCACATCCCCTTTTATATATATATAAAAAAAAAAAAGGTCCTTGGATTCATTTAACACTTGCAAATTTTGAGAGCTCTGTCTTCTCCTAAGCTCTGGTATCTTTTTTCTCCTTTGACCGAACAAAAAGAATATCATTTTCTTCTTCTTCCCTTTCTTCCTCGGGTTCGACCTCTGGCTTAGAGTCCAGTTCTTTGGAGCGGACGTCCACAATCTCCTAGTCTCTTAGGCTTGAGCGTTGTTCCGCTCATGGTCAGTATCCACAAGACCAGAGGCGTAGTCTTGTCTATTCTGGTCGATTTCATGATGGTGGTGAGCAGAGGCGATGAGAGCGGCGGAGCGTCCTCGTCCCGTGATCTCAGTGCTGGAGCTCCTCCTGGTACCATCACGGTAAGTGAGTTTTCCCAAGTCGTTACCTTATCCCGACTCTTTCGTGAAAACGAGGTGCACAACTCGGGGTCGAAGAAACTCTATGTTAAAGTCTCGATTATTCCCAGGCCCAATAATTGGGCGTGTTTGCTACCAACGGGTTATATGACCATCTATAAGCACCACTTGGAGATGGGTCTTCAATTCCCAATCCACTAGTAGGTTCGAGCCATCTATACGAAGTATAGTCTGTGTCTATCACAAATTTCTCCAAACGGTATGAGGGTCATCGTGGCGGCATACCTCATTTTTTGGGCCGAGTGGATCGAGCCAAGCATAGAGCTCTTCAAGGCTCTTTTCTACCCAAAGTTAGTTCCTTGAGGTGCTGGGTGGTGCTACATCTTATTCAGGCCAACCTTTCTGAAGGACCTAGACTCTTCTATTCACAACTAGAAGCCCAAGTTTTTCTATCTCGGAGGGAGAGATTGGCAATTCGGCCCGGACGATGAAGGGAAGTATCCCATTTGAATGGAATGGGAAAACATCAGTAAGACTGTAGCCCCTCAGGGGTATTTCAGGTTCTCGAACTTTTCTCAATACTTGGGCTAATTTTCTTTACTTTTGCTTTTTGCATAAAGAAAGAGAGACCCAAGAAGTACAGGCCCGACCCGAAAAAGAAAATCATCAAGTAGAGGGACTGGGGATGGCCTTCAAGAAGGTGAAGACTCTGATCAATTCCCACCTCTTCAATATTTTCTAGTACCTACCACTGGGCACTCTACCAATCCTCGAAATACCAGAAGACTCTGAGAATTGTAAGTTGTCTGGGCCCTGCTAATTCTTTGTACTTTGCGAATATCTACCTTGGCTCAACCGTGCAGCTCATCTTATGAAAAATTGGATGCTGCTGACCTGATCAACGAATTTCTAAACACTTTATTGAATGTTGCAGCTATAGACAAGGCGATGTCAGTTTAATGGCTGAGGGAGCACAAGAAGAAAGAGACATCTAAGGCGGCCAAGGTCGGCGGCTCTTCAAAAGTAGGAGGCTCCCAGGCTGGCATGGCAATACCGCTTACTCCACCACCATCCCACACCTAGAAAAATAGTAGCGCCCTATGACGCCAGCCCGGATCCATCCACCCACACTTCCAGGGGTAGTGATCAGGGACCCTTCGATATTAAGATCAGGGTCCCACGAATCTCTTTCTGAAAGCGGTGACATTTTTCCCTTCGACTTGTTTGGCAAGGAGAAGATGAAGGACAAGAAATTGATGGCCAACGAGGACATAGGGAACCTCATGCACTAGGCCCTATGTGACCAGATCTCTGTATAGACCCTACTTCCACATTCAATTTGAATTCCAATTCTTCAAAATTTTCTAAGTGTTATCATTTGTCCGATCTTTTGCAGGGCATGCTCTGGATGTCTATTGTGCTCGATAAACTGTTGGACAGTGCTATGGAGGAGTCCTAACTCTAGACCGAGCTAAACAAGGCCGTTGGAGAGGTGACCCGGCTAACCGACGATCTCTAGCTCGCCCTTTAGGCACAAAATAGTCTTCAGGCTAGGTGCACCCTCGTCATGACTGAGCGGGATGATCTGGAAAGAGAGAAAGTCGAGCTTAAGTTTAGGGTGGAAGACTTGGAGAAGAAGATAAAGAATGAGGAGCTGGTGAGGGTAAAGGCGGTTCGCAAAGCTGAGAAGGAGGCCGCTGAAAAGTACTAGGCCAACAAAGAGTTTGAGGATCTGAAATATGAACTTGTTGCTGAGTATATGGACGACGGCCATAGGCAGTGCTTTACTACCTCCGACGTTATTTTCCCGAGATAGGCTGCGAACAGGTGAGGATGGAGTTCCTTATTGAGGGCCAGCTAGCTGTGGAAAAGGTCGTCGGGGAGGTCCAACCAGAGTAGGCTCTGAGGGCTGAAGCGGATGAGGACGATGAAAAAGATGCCTAGGGAAAGGACGGAGATTACAATAATGACATCCACGCCGGCGTCGTAGACGTTGAGGGTGTCTCTAACGAAGAGTAGGTTCCGTCGATCCTAGGACGATCTCGGGGTAGCGCCAGATTCTCAGCCCAGCCTTTTTTGATAACTTGACATTTTTTCTTCTTTATTTTTTTATTTTTTTTTATTTTGAAGTAATCTTGCACTGACTTTGTGTAAACAAACATGAACCCCTCCAATGTAAGCCCTTTTTTTTTTTAACAGAACACACACAGACTGACTTTTTTGGATAATTTATTGTGTTGAATATTTATTTTCTCTTCTCCCCCTTTTTAGGATAGAGTAGATAAGAAGATTTTCAAAACAATCAGAGCAGGTGTGCTCAAGAGCTTGTGGTCGGCCAATCTCCCACATTTGGCATTTCAAACGGCCCTTAATTTTCTTTCCAAAACTCTCAATCCGTGTTGAGTGTCCGGAGATGAGGGTTTTAATCTCTTCCCACTTTTGAATGTGTCCGAGATTAAGGTGATCAGGCTTTTTCTCATACTTGGAAAATCAAGAGGAATGAATGCTCTAAGGTTTTTCCATTTTGGTATGTCTGACCTATGGGTGCTGAAACGTCGTAGCTTGGACGTTTCTTCACACTTGGGAACTGTACCCACACTCTGCCCCTAAGCCTGGAGCAGGAGTAGTGTCACTGCTCGTGTTACTGGCTAGAGAGTTGGTTCTAAGAGATAGTCTTTGTTCCTAGCGGGTTCTCTGTATTTTGGCTCATCCCTGAGCCTTTTCGGGTTATCTCAATATAATCCATAGGCCAGTAATATCCTCTTTAAGTCGCCTGACCCGTGGTCGGCTGTAAGAGGATATATATTGAGCCTTAGGCCCTCAGATCCAATCGATTCTGCCCTTTGTGGGTGACCTTGGTCTACCCCTGGGTTTGGACTGTCAACCTTTGGGGGGGGTCTGGTTGGCACTCTTGATGAGCCACGCCGGAGTGTTGCTTGGGTAGAATTGTCTATGGGCGAGAAGAATGTTGTTTCGTGGATAGCCATTTCATTGATATGAAAATTCGTTACACTTAGTAGAAAAATTGAATGTTTACAAAATAACCTAATCTCTATAGAAGTATTGATTGAGATGGTCGGCATTCCAAAGGTGTCGTAGTGGGACCCCTTCTTCAGTCTTGAGCTCGTATGTGCTCGGCCTTGTGATTCTTGTTACATAGTAAGGTCCTTCCCAATTGGGAGCTAATTTTCCAGTGTTTTGTTCTTTAGTTGCCAAGGTGACCTTTCTAATAATGAGGTCGCCTACTTCAAAATGTAAGGGACGTACCCTTCTGTCATAGTAACAAGTTGCATGTTGTTGATAAGTCGCTTGCTGTACTTCGACGTTTTCTCTTCGTTCTTTTAGCAAGTCTAGGTCAAGAGCTAACATGGCATCATTTTCTTCTTGGTTGTGATCCCTTCTAGTTGTTTTTAGGGTTGGCAATCCGATCTTGGCAAGAATCATTGACTCTGATCTGAACATCATTGTCAATTGTGTTTCTCTAGTTGGGGTTCGTGAGGTAGTGTAATATGCCTAGAGAATAGGGTAGAGATCGTCCACCTACCGACCTTTTGCTTTATTGAGTTCTATCTTCAAACCATGCAAGATTGTTCGGTTGGTGACCTCGACTTGTCCATTAGCCTGGGGATGGCTGGGTGACGCGAAATAAGTTCAAATTCCGAGTTCGACGCAAAATTCTGCAAATAGACCATTGTCGAATTGAGTGTCGTTGTCGAATATGATGGCCTTTGGAATTCCGAATTGTTATATCATTGATTTCCAGATGAAGTCCCAGATCTTTTCTTTTGTAATGCGTGCTAGGGGCTCTGCTTCGACCTATTTGATGAAGTGATCAATGGCGATGACCAAGAATTTTCTTTCGCCCGTGCCCTGGGAAAATGGGTCAAGCAGGTCGATTCTCCACTGAGCGAATAGCCATGGACTTGTCATCGGGACCATATTTATCAGAGGCACATGAGGGTGGGGGCCAAATCTTTGGAACTTGTCCCATTTTTTTATAAATTCAATCATGTCCTCAAGCATCTTCGGCCAAAAGTACCCTTATAGAAGTAACTTGCTGGCAAGGGCTCTACTCTCTGAGTGGTTGCCACATATCCCCTCATGGACTTCTCTCATGACATAATCAGCTTCCTCTGGCCAAAGGCATTAGGAATAAGGGACCGAGAATGAGCGTTGGTATAGGACCTCTTCCAAGTACTGTCGTATCGATCCATCCAGGTGGGCTGGTTGTTAAGTTCACAGATTGATGCCACCTTATCAGATATTGCTGTGCTCAGAGTATCTAGGTACTCGACAGGCACGCTTCGCTTCAGGGTCCCCTTATCCGCCAAAGCGAGGTTGGCTAAGGTATTGGCGTGTCTGTTCTCTTCTCGGGGTATCTGGGCCACTTGGATTTTTTCAAAGTCATTCATTAGTGTCTTGACCCTCTCTAGGTATGCAATCATACTTGGGTCCTCAGCTAAGTATTCCCAGTTAACTTGATTGACGGTGAGCTGGGAGTCGTAGAAGACTATCAGTGTTTTTGCATTAAAGTCTCGTGCTAAAAGAAGATAGGTGAGGAGGGCCTTGTACTCAGCCTCGTTGTTGGTTGTCCTGAACCCCAGTCTCAAGGCGTATTCGATCTCTTGTTTGTCAGGGGCCAGGAGGACCAGTCCCGCTCCATATGTTGTTAATATTGGATAATCCGTCAGTGAAAAGCTTTCATGCATCTGAATCGAAGTCTAGATTTGAGCTTGCCGAGGTTTCTATGGGCTTAGCTCCCAGGTCATTAATACTTATTTCTGGATCATTCAGAAAGGTGAGCTCGGCGATGAAGTCGGCCAACACTTGGCCTTTGATACCGGTCCTAGGTCAGTAATCAATATGGAATTGGTCGAGCTCAAGGCTGTACTTAATCAACCAGTCCGAGATGTCTGGTGAGTGCAAAATTTTGTCGCAACGGTTGGTCGGTTAGGACGATTATAGTGTGTGCCTGGAAATATTACTTCAGCTTCCTTGAGGCCACCAACAGATCATATGCAAGCTTTTTAAACTTCGTGTACCTCCTCTTGACATCTGTGAGGATCCTTCTGGAGTATTAGACTAGGTGTTGAACACCGGCATCCTTCTTCACTAGAGCCGTGCTAACCTCCGTTGGAGAGGCAAAAACGTATAGGTATAGGTTTTCACCCGCCTTTAGGGTGCTAAGCAAAAGAGCAAAGGAAAGATATCTTTTGAGCTCCTAGAATGTTCCCTCACACTCCTCTATCTATCCGAAGTTGTCGTTGTCTATGAGCACCTTGAAGAATGGAGGCATTTTTTTTACGCTCGTTAAATGAACTGGTTCAAGGTAGTAATTCTTCCCGTGAGCATTCGAACTTTCTTCCTACTCCGAGGAGAGGTCATCCCTAGCACGACACATATCTGGTCGGGATTGGCATCGATTCCACGCTGAGAGACCATGTACCCGAGGAACTTCCTAACAGAAGCTTCAAAGATTCATTTGTTGGGGTTGAGTTTCATTCGGAGATACCAAAGCTAGTTAAAGTAGTTTTGGAGGTACTGGATGTGGTCAGGATCCCTTGAGCTCTTGACCAATATGTCATCGATGTAAACTTCCATCGTTTACCCGATCTCCTCCTTAAACATCTTATTCACAAGCCGCTAATAGGTTGCCCCAACGTTTCGCAAGCCGAACGGCATGACCTTATAGCAATACGTGCCTTTATCGGTGATGAATGAGGTTTTGCTTTTGTCAAGAGGGAACATGGGTATCTGGTTGTACCCGGCATAAGCGTTGAGAAAACTTAGGCGCTCATATCCTACCGTGGCGTCGATGACAATATCGATCCTTGAGATGGGGAAAAAGTCTTACGAGTATGCTTTCTTTTGTTCCTTGAAGTCGACGCAAAGGGGCCACTTGTTGCCGGCTTTAGGAGCCATGAAAACATTGGCAAGTGGTGGCGCGTAAATACATCGCTACTTTCATTGCAAGTGTACGAGTCAAGTTTTAGTAGAGTGGGAAGAGTAAGGGTTGTCGTTTCCATAGGGATTAGTGTAGATTATCATTGAGTACCATAATTGTCATAACCTAACTTTATTTAGGCAATAAAAATGTAGTTTTTATAATAAAATATATTAAACTAATTAACTAATTAAACTATTTATACTAATATACTAGTATGACGTTTATGAAAATTTATTGTCTAGGGATTAACTTCATTCACTTAAATGTGTTCGTTTTAATCTAGTTTACATTAACGGCGTTCATCCTATCCGACAATCTCGGTATCGAAATCTCATTCACTACCTCTCTCGAGTGTAAAGTGAATGAATATGTGACTTCGCGTCAATGTCGAAGTCCCCCTCGAACATCTATACAATACTTTGTTACATGAGTCTTGCCCCAACATCACGGATTGCACACTTTCTAACTCCCTCCCGGGTTATTAAATCGTCACGTTGTGTTTAAACCCTAGTCCAAATCCAAGGTTACCTCTCCCGAGTATCAAACTCCATATTCTCAATATATCATAACAAGCATATAAACGTGGAATAAAGGTAAACACAATAGGATAAACAAGATCAACCATTAACAAAACATCAATTTTTTATAAACAACGTTTTCGTGAATTCATTCAAGCCCTAGACAATATATGTTCAGCTACACATGGACGTAGCCCTAAATATAACTAAATACAACCAAAACATATACAAAACATTCAACCAAATCTAAGAGAGAAAGAGAAAAACGAGGAGACTAGCCATTATCTGAATATCCGACGCTAAAACCACTTCGAGAACGCTTCCTCCTCTTGGACTTGATGATCTTCTCTTGGTTGAATGGCCTTGGAGCTCTCAAGACTGTCGAAAACGTCTACTCGTGTTTGGGGGAGAAGAGACGATATTTATAGGATCTGAAATATCTCAAAATATCCTAAAATATCTTAAACAATGTAGCGCCGACCGCTGCAACAGTGGGATCACCGTTGCAGCAGTAAATAGGTCGGTAGGATTCTGGCAGATGACCACTGTAGTGGTGGATCTCTCTGTATTTTGACCGCTACAACGGTGGGATCACCACTGCAGCAGTGGGTGGTGGCCGCTAAATAAGCGTTGCCACTTTCACCGCAAGCGTACGGATCAAGTTTTAGTATAGTGAACCTTTCGGTCGGATATCATATCCATAGGGATTGATGTTGTTACTATCGAATACCGTGATTGTCATAACCCGACTTTATCTAGGTGACAAAAATGGAATTTAATTAATTAATACTAATACTAATATAGTCTAATTTAACTATACTAATACTAATATTAATATGGGATAGTTTTGAGAGAATAGGTTGTCTAGGGATTAGTTTCGTTTACGAATATGCGTTTAGTCTCGTTTCAGTTTATGTTAACGACGTTCGACTTATATGACAATCTCAATTTGTAAACTTCTTCGCCACCTTTTTCGAGTGTAAGACGGGGGAATACGCGACTTCGTGTCAAAGAAGAAGTCCCCCTCAACGTTTTAACGACCCTAGGCCGCATGAGTCTCACCCCAACGTCATTGATTGCACACAATCCAACTCCCTCCTGGGTTATTGGATCATCGCGTTGTGTTTACCCTATTGACAATCTCCGTTCTAAAACTCCCTCGCCACCTCTCCCGAGTGTAAGACGAGAGAAGACGTGACTTCGTGTCAACGCCGAAGTCTCCCTCAACATCTTAACGACTCTAGGTCACGTGAGTTTTGCCCTAACATCATCGATTGTCCACAATCTAAACCCCGATCGGGTTATAGGATTGTAGCATTCGTTTATTCTAGTCCGAATCCGAGATTTGTCAAACCCGGTATTCTTGATATGTAAATCTAAGCAATATAAACAAACAATATGGCACACACAATCAACATAACGAAGAACAATTGCAAACAACACAGAAACTCATCCGAACTCCGATTGAGGTAATTCAAAAACCTATGAAAATCTAAGAAAACTATCTATAACTTCCATGTTTTGAGTGTTTCCAAAATCGGATCGCATCGTAGTCCAAAATAGCCTTGAAGTTACAGCACCTGTACCGGCTTTACAGGTTTGGTGACCGCCTAGGCAAAAAAGTAGGCGATGGACTTGGAAATGTTCTCGGCAATCTTCACAGTCTAGGCGGAGGTCTGGATGCCTAGGCGGTGGGCTTCTTTCACAATGTTGCCTCCTTGCTCATTTATCCACCGTAACTTTCTCCGCTTTGGTTCGATCACATCGTTTTCGCTCTGATTTTATACCTTTTCACCCCACGCACCTATTTTAATACAAAAAGAATAAAAACATATTAAAACATATAAAAATAACTATAAACGTACTCGAAAACTAACAAATTCGGATTGGAAATACATATGTAATTTACACCTATCAAATATCCCCAAACTCAGAATTTTGCTAGTTCTCGAGCAAAATACCCACACAATACGAGAAAGTATACAAACTAATTATGAAATTAAAAACTACAAACGAAAAACATTAAAAACAAAAATGTGGAAGTGTTGAATATCATTTACCGGCCAAAAGATTTTCCCCTCATCGGCCTTTAATCCTATCAAGTTCAAGCATAAATCACACCATGTGGTGTTCTGGAATTGCAACGTTCAAAAATAGTAAGCGCCATTCTAGATCCTGTTTAAGTGTGTGTGTGATTAAACTCAAATATACTTCTATCCATAGATTAGATGGGATTATCCCTAAATAAATATCATGACTAAAACCTTTAAGGTATAGGGAATCCATACGCCTGACCTGGGATCTATTCTCCACTAATGTAGGCTCGGAGGTTCATGAAGATCAGTAGGGCTTGGTTCGGTTTTGGAATAATGGCCAAGAGTATTTTGGAATAGAAAATAGGTTAATGTCGTTAACTTAATGTTACCCAAGGCACATCGCTTGGCACAATCACACTCGAAACCCCAGTGTTTAATTAGGAACAACCCTGAACAAACATTTAAGAACGTCGTACTCACTTGTTATGTAAAAAAAAATAAAATTTTAACACACCCCCAAACTCATTCGAATTTCTACATTTTAAGAAGTGTGCAAAATGATTAAGTAACACACCCCCAAAACGTATTCGAATTCTTACAACTTTAGGAATGTGCAAAAATATATGAATGACAAAGGACAAGTGAGTACTCGAATATCGAACCAATTAAAATTTCGGCCTAAACCCAACCGCTTACATCAAGTAGCGAAATGCTAACTTGATTTACTCAAATTGTGCCTTCAGTTTAGCGATATAGGTTTGGAAAAAGTTCAATTGGCTAGGTTATTTGTTAAGTGTTCAGAATTGAAATGGCTATTAGGCTTCAACAGGGTAACGAGGGATAAACATATATCAAGGTAAGCTTAAAAGGCTCAAGCAATCAAATGAATGCCTAAATCATATCTCCTAAACAACTTGGCCTAGGATTTTGCCTCGAATTTCCCCCAAATCAAGTTCTAGAATCCCTATTGTCATAAAATTGAGTGAAGGATAATCAGTTTCAAATCAATTAGATAGTTCTATACTGAGTTTACATGCTCGTGCATTTAGGATTCACAATAACTTTACTAAGACGATACGTCAAGCACACAGAATACACATGAATGAGCGTTACACTCGACCTCAAAACAATCAGGGAACAGAATCATCATCGGGTAAAGGCTCAGATGACGTCAAAACTCAACACAAAACAACAACTAAACTAAACAATTTAATCTTAAACAAGCATGCACACGGTAAAAATAGTAAAACATGCTAACTAAAAACATAAACACATACTAAAATATACTAACACATCACCACCAACTTAAAACAGGTGATGTGCAAAACAACTCGTCAACGATCCCAATAGACAGAATATAGCATGATATTGAAGACAGGGGTTTAGAACACGTACCTGGGAGGCAAGAGAATCTTGCCTCCGACTCAAATTGACGAAGATATATCTAATTTATTTGTGACCCTAGGTTGCCTCCCAAGAAGCGCTTGATTTAATGTCCTCGGCTCGACAAATGCCCTCAACACTGGCGAGATATTCAATGATCGAACCGCAAGAGCACCTGTCGATCTAACATCTTCAAGCATCCTGCCAGAAACAAAAACAAAACTACAAACGAAAATTATATACAAAAATGCCTAGATTAAAATTAAGTTATTTATTCCTAATATCGACAATAACCACTTTGTCAATCCCCGGCAACGGCGCCAAAAACTTGGCGGCCGCTAAATAAGCGCTGCCACTTTCACCGCAAGCGTACGAATCAAGTTTTAGTATAGTGGACCTTTCGGTCGGGTATCGTATCCATAGGGATTGGTGTTGTTACTATCGAATACCGCGATTGTCATAACCCAACTTTATCTAGGTGACAAAAATGGAATTTAATTAATTAATACTAATACTAATATAGCCTAATTTAACTATACTAATACTAATATTAATATGGGATAGTTTTGAGAGAATAGGTTGTCTAGGGATTAGTTTCGTTTACGAATATGTGTTCAGTCTCATTTTAGTTTATGTTAACGACGTTCGACTTATATGACAATCTCAGTTCGTAAACTCCTCTGTCACCTCTTCCAAGTGTAAGACGGGAGAATACACGACTTTGTGTCAACGAAAAAATCCCCTTCAACATCTTAACGACCCTTGACCGCGTGAGTCACGCCCCAACGTCATTGATTATACACAATCCAACTCCCTCTCAAGTTATTAGATCGTCGCGTTGTGTTTACCCTATCGAAAATCTCCGTTCTAAAACTCTCTCGCCACTTTTCTCGAGTGTAAGACGAGGGAATACGTGACTTAACATCAACGCCGAAGTCCCCCTCAACATCTTAACGACTCTAGGTCACATGAGTCTTGCCCCAACGTCATCGATTGTCCACAATCTAAACCCCGACCGGGTTATAGGATTGTGGCATTCGTTTATTCTAGTCCGAATACGGGATTTGTCAAATCCTGTATTCTTGATATGTAAATCTAAGCAATATAAACAAACAATATGGCACACACAATCAACATAACGAAGAACAATCTCAAACAAAATACAAACTCAACTAAACAACGTTTTCATAAATTATATTAATAATCCCTATACAACCTATGTTTAGCCAATGGCCATAACCACATATACGATGTAAAATGGCGTAAACATACTCAACAACTACCAAAATATAGAAAACAAAGAGAAGAAACGAGCGACTTAGCCAATATCTGAAGAATAGCCGCTAGAACCGTCCACCGATCGCTTCCATCTTCATCCTCCACCTCGGGTTGAGAGCGCTCCCTAAAAAATCCCTAAACCTAACCCTAAAATATGGCCTAAGGCCTTAGGAGCTAAAGAGGAGGGAAGAGATGAGGAGATAAGGGATTAAATAGGCCAAAAAATATCTCCAAAATATCTATTCTGCGCAGAGGATTTCGCCTAGGCAAAGTTAGGTCAGTTAATTTTCTGCCGGATTTTCACCTAGGCGAAGTTACTGTAGGTTTTCAATTTTGTTTTGACTGTAACTTCTTTATCCGAACTCCGATTGAGATAATTCAAAAACCTATGGAAAGATAAGAAAAACATCTAAAACTTACATGTTTTTAGTGTTTCCAAAATCGGATCACATCATAGTCAAAAATAGTCTTAAAGTTACAGCACCTATACCGGCTTTGCAGGTTTGGTGACCGCCTAGGCGAAGAAGTAGGCGGTGGACTTGGAAATGTTCTAAGAAATATTCACAATCTAGGCAGAGGTCTGAACTCCTAGGCGGTGGGCTTCTTTCATAATGTTGCCTCCTTGCTCATTTATCCATCGTAACTTCGTCCGCTTTAGTTCGATCACATTGTTTTCGCTCCAATTTCATACATTTTCACCCCACGCACCTATTTTAATACAAAAAGAATAAAAACATATAAAAATAACTATAAACGTACTCAAAAACTAAAAAATTAGGATTGGAAATACATAGGTAATTTACAACTATCAGTGGGCTACAGGTTCTGAACTTTGCCTTTATGCTCTTTTTCACCGTTCTTCCACTGTTCTTGCTCCGATATGATCGTTTAAAGACTGTTTTCATCCCTTTTCGACCCAAACACTTGATTTATAATAAAAAGAATAAAAATGTATTGAAACATATAAAAATGATATAATAATACTCGAAAATTACCAAAACCGGCTTGAGAATATATAAACAAATTACACCTATTAACAAGCTAGCTTTTTTTGTTCTGACTTCTGAGCTTCTAGGACAGTGAAAACAAAACACAAGGAACAATAATAAAATGCTCTTTTAAGTTTTATGTTTCTATTCCTAGAAAACTTGGGAACAGAAACATTAATCTAGGAAAAATTATGTTTTGTCATCTGAAATTTGTTGTAAAAGTTTAGGGAGCAGAACAGAAGCATATTTTTTTTAATTATGATATATTTTCTTTTGTTTCCCAATTTATTAGGGAACAGAAACACTAAACAAAAATGGCCTTATTTTTTTATAAACAGAAACAAAAGAATCTGTTTCTCATCCTACAAATTTGTTCAAAAAATCTCAAATTAGAACATAAACAATATGTTTTTGTTTTAATGTTTCGAATTTTGTTGTAACTTCTTGGGAATAGAAACAACAACATTAATCAAACAACACCTAACATCATGAAATGCGTAATTAATCCATTCTTGCAAACAACAAACAACAAAATACCAGCTCGGAAATACCTCAACAACAGCAAGAAGAAACAATTGTTGCATTGATCCGAGGAAAAAACAACCAACCTCAACAACCATAACAGCAGCAAAAGCTTGGGTAAAAAGCAGAAGAAACAAACAGCACCGGCAAACACCTGAACAACAACATGAACAAACAACATAAAATAGGATAGCAAAAAAAGTTACACAAGTTAACAGTAACAAACCAAACAAAAAAAAAAAACACCAATACAATATAACAGAACAATCAGAAAACAAAGATTCATCGAATATGAAATAATCACAAAAAATATTCACCTTTTACTTTCATGAACACCACTACTCAGTGGCATTGCTTTCGATACAGAAAACATGCTACTCGGGCTCAGCGGTCTTGCTTTTGACACCAGAAACACATGTCTTTGCTCACTCGATGGGATAACAAAAAAATTTCCAGCCCGACTACCGATTGGTTCTGATCTTGAGACTATGGGCTCTATTTTTAGGGTAACATGGATCCTACACTCTCAGGATCAGAACCAATCGATGATCGGGCTTGGAATATTTTTTCTCTCCAATCGAATGAGTAAAGACACGTGTTTCTGATGTAAAAAATGAGGTCGCTCGGCCCGAGAATGCCCTGACAGTCCTAACTAAACTTTACTCATTGTGGAGCCACCGCAGGGTCCCACAACCTTTTAAAGTGTCGACGGTTCGCAGTGCTTGATCCTTGATTATCTTTGATCACTTTGTTTATCGGATTCCTCTGCTTTACACACCACTTGATCTCGGACTAAATTCCCGTCGGACATGACCAAATCCAATACAAGTTAAACCCTAGATACATTAGAGTCAAACTAAAATAGAAAGTAAATTGAGAACATGTTTAGTTACGTATTCATTTTAGGACAAGCAAGGTTAGAATGACAATGACCATGCAACCCGTCTACCTTCAAATCCATTCTAGGATGCAGTAGATCGGCTTGCATCAATTTAATTACGTATATTCCACAATCAAATATGAAACAAGTGTGAAATAAAAACATGAACATAAAAATATATATACGAAACTTATGAATATTGGTCCGTTCCAATGAATTTTTGAAGTACGTGTTTGACTATTGTGGTGCCCAATTTGCGACTTCAATTGGGAAACTTCGCATGCCGACGTTTTTCATCTTCATACCGAAATTTTATATACACATCTCATGGAGGTGTTTCATCTACATACATGTACGATGAGACAAGTATCAGCAAAGTCATCAACATATTGCTTTTAAACTAAAAGCACAAATTAAAACCATGTTAGTTTCTTACCAAGTATCTGGCCCTATCTTCGTGAGCATTGGATGTTCTTTGGCACATCGAAAAATCAAGAACAAAGACCTTCATTTCGAAAAAATCTACAACCATGAGAAACCAATGTACTTGATCTACATTGATAGGCAAATATATCTAACAAGCAATGGGTATTGATATCATTAAGTTAAAGTCACAAAACAGGTCACCAAAAAGATACGTCTGGAGTTTATTGTGTCATACCATGCGACAAGCATGAAAATCACCAGTGTAACAATGTTCTCCCATCCAAGAAGTAACCAGAGACTTCACATTGTGGTTACCCGGTGATAGAAGTTGTCTGTAACGCAAACAAAACCAAAAAAAAAAAATATTACGTATAAAAATTCATTCACTTTCTAAGGGACTCATTTGACAAAATCTCCAACTAAGAGTAATGTTCATAAAGCTTACCTAGACATATGTGGAGAAATACCAAGACGGGCAATTAAGATCGGGATGGTATCTAAACTTTTGCTCATAGGTGAGTTTTGCAGCAACGCAATTAATCACCTACGTCAACATCATCAATCAAATCAATACTAACGAAATTGGTGCCATAATTTTAAGGACAACAGTCCATGATAAAAGACTTACCTCTCCACCGATCCATGCCCTCGGTGCAAGCGTTGCAAGATCTAACCAAGTAGCAACAACAGTTACAATATCAACCAACGTTTCGCTATAACATATGACGAAACACCAATGAAAGTTACAAAAAACCAACATATATGATGATTTAACTACCCATTCAAATATGAATAGCGTAGCACACCATTGATTCAGTTTGGGGTCGAAAATAAACTTTCACACACTTTCATCCCCAAGACTAAGTCGTATCAATAAATTTACTTTGCTGCTAATAGCAACATACATAAATAACGCAAAACATAATAATTTACTTACGTTGCATTGGGCGAGAAGGGCAAGAATAGATATAATGGAACAAAAAAAAAACATAATACAAAATATAATAAAAATGCATTACTCACCGAAGACCTCGTCGACATTCTCACAACAGGAACCTTTTTTGGCATAGTATCATTGGTTTTTTTTAGCCTAAATATAGGCTTCTTTTGCTTTTTCCATGTAGTGCCCGACTCCAATGAACATTCAGCATCCAGATTTTCTAAAGGTAATACTGTATTTGGCATGTCTTTGACGTTCAACGACACCATATCTTCTTTTTAATTATCCAGTACTGCCCGTACTTACTCCCTGACTAGGGCATCCAAGGATATCAACGGCTCTACCGCAGCCGCATACCAATCATTGACCTGTTCCTGATCTTTCTCAAGATTCCCTAGTAGCGTGTCCAACACGCGGTTCAAGTTGATTTCAACCTTAGTGGAGGGACCCCGCGTCAATGATTCAGTATTGTCCCTCGAGGTCTCCACTGATATCACAGTCTTTGAGAAACCCACATCCCCAACACGTTCAAGAGGGTCAACCTTCATGTCATCTTTGCCAACCTGAATAGTTGTAGATGGTGGGATGTCCTGCAATTGTGGTTGCATGGATGGATCTCACACAACCGACGGCTCCCCATGCAACAGCGATATATGGAGCACGAGCGAGATTCGTAAAGTGAATAAAACGAACGTTGTTTTAAGGTCGGTCACATCTTTCCGGATTATACCTAACTCAACTCTCACCTCCTTAATGTCCTCCTGAATGTCTGACCCATGGACATCCAAAATATTTCGGCTGTCATCAACACCACCTTTCCCAACCTTTTCTTCATTTTCCTCTTTACTCTCATCCTCCCTTTCCGAATTGTCCATAATTTCCTCCATCTTTTGTGGCCCGACAATTGACACAAGCAAAATCAAAAGCAAATAAAAAACATTTGATAGAAACAATAATGACCAAAACATAAAAAAGAAAACAAATAAGTAGAAAAATTGTTTACAGACTATAAAAAAAGTACCTCCTCCTTATCAAACACTGTTAATTATTTTAGATGATCAATACATTGTTTTATCTCGTCCTTACCCCAAACAATTATCTGGAGTAAGGTCATATTATCTAGGGAATGAAGAACAACATCCCCAGCAGGCATAAAATTTTCAAAGTAAAAAATTTGTTCAAGAGAACAAGTTAGTTGGAAGCAACATGAATAAGTTACAAATAATATATCAATACTAGAACAATATGGCTTACCATCAAGAGTGGAAGGCATCCAGATGCCTCTGACGTCGTACTTTTCGCCCTTTTCTTTAAACCATCACATAAAAAAAGAAAGGTGAACGTCGCCCAATTCCTGTTGGCGATTTTATCCAACGGGTTCAGGGCGTGAAAATACGATAGTGGCACCCTTGTGTTGCTAGTTGGACAAAGGAAAATCTCAATTAACCACAACAGGAACTTCACACGGAATTTTACCCCATCCGTCTGTATTTTACATAGTTCAACCCTAAGGTCCTTTAGTGGTACCGATTGACCCCTCAAACCCGACAGACTCTTTAATTCCTTAATCTCATTAACTTTCCCATCTTTCTTGACAGAGAGTCCCTCATAATTTACTTTAAGGATGTCGTGCACATCTTTCGAAGTAATCTCCAATTTCTTGCCATGTGTTGTTAGAGAGAAAGAAATTGAATCAAATCTTCCTACTAACCACCTCAAGAACGTTAAAGGTAGTTGCCTAAAATTTATCCTAAGGATCCCTCCAAACCCCATTTCAACCACAGCTGCTCTCTGCAACTCATTAAGAGACTCAATTACATCCAATATCGAATGCATATCTATCCGCGTACCAATGGGGGCCTTTAAAGACAAACAATTCAAATTTTAGAAACATCATATATTTATTAATCATCACAGGTAAATTCATTAGAACTTTTAACTATTAACCCTAAACTTTTCATCACAACCTTGTAAGAATAAACAAAAAAATTGTCCAATTATTCAAAACACTTCAATCTAGGAGAAATGAAACTTGTATTGACATAATACTTGTGACAAAATAAAACATTAGTCAAATAAATTATAAGTATTAACTCTAAACTTGTAAACTAAGATGAAAAACTTCTAAAGCTACAGAATGAAACTGTGACATTCACAAAAGAACTTGTAACATGTTTTCAATATAATTACAATTCATGAATATAGACAAATTTAAAAAAATAAAAAAATTAAAAAAATAAAAATAAAAATACGTAACTTAATATACAATTCTATAACACAATTGCTTAAACCAATTATAAATAACCTACCTTATAACGTTTATCTTTTTTTACCATTGGTGAATCACCGGATACATTCCTTTCCTCCTTTTTGTCAACGTGGTTGGCGACATCGCAATTGTCCTCCAGGCTATAAAAGTAAAAAGATCTCAACAACTCTAAGTAGACATATATCAAAATAGTAGACAAACGCGTTGATTAGTTTTAAGACAAATACTTACCTTGTACCTTTCCAACAACTCCAAAACACAAATCTTTTTTTGCTCTGTATATGGTATCACAGGATGCCAGACCGAACAATAGTTTGGCATCCAAATGATGAAAACAACCCCGTCCAAAGATTCTCATTCCTTAAACTATCCAAAAAAAATAAAAAATATTAAACCTATTATTCAAGTGAAAATCAAGAAACTTAACAAATATAGGATTTTAAAACCGAAACTTGAAGAATATAGTATTTTCAAACCGAGTTGGGACACCGGAACGATGTAGGGTACGACATCTATTTTTAAACCACAGACGAAACTGGAGCGAGAGAGGGAAATAGAAAAACAAACTTGATGTTCTTCGCGATGGTAGAGGATGTTCTTGAAATTCACCGTGAGAGAAAGTGATAGGGACCAGAAACCACAACCACTCCGCAAGAGAGAGACAAAACCCACAACGACCTCGCAAGGGAGAAAGTGCAGAGAAAAGTTCAGAAGCTGAGAAGATGAAGCGGGAACTCACTTGGTCAACCAGATGCAGAAGGTAAGCAACCGATTTCTATTTTTCAAAGGTGGTTTTGGATATTAAATAGTGGTTTTGATTTTTGGGAAAATGGAGAGCTGAGATTGAATTTCAGTCCATCCAACGGTCCTGGTATTGGTTGTATTGCATATAGCCAATTCCAGGGATGTATTGTAGTCATGTCCAAAAAAAAAATCAAAAACTACAGAATTCGTGTTTTAAAAGCGGCTTTCAAAAATCCTCTCTTTATTCTCAAAGAAAATTTTATTTTCACACGTCTTTCTAAACCACAAAATCAAACATAAAAAACAAAACTTTCTTTCAAAAAAGAAATTTCATTCAAGTTTTTTACTTTTTTTTTTCTCTTATTTCTCTTCTAAAAAAAATGTTCAACTATCTTTTCAATATATATTTCAAAAAAGAAATTTTTGCTTGTATGATAATAAGTATGCTATTTTTCCAAACTAACCAATGTTGGTAAAATATGGTCAAGAAATTAATTAAATAATTAATTATTAATTGAAAAATAAAAATAAAGAACAAACAGTTCTAAGTTCTTTGTTATAGAAACATTCCGGAAGACATTACAAGAAACGAAATTAAAATCCAGCATAGAACACACAAAAAGAAGAATGGTTATTGTATAATGATAAAATAAACTGAAATGTAAATACTTACTGTGTAATAAAAACAAACAGAAACAGAAGAAATGATCAAGGCATCGTTTGATGATTTGTCCTTAAAGCATATTTCGCCCCTCTAGGTGCTTATGGTTCAATGAGTGTTGGCCTCCCAAAACACAACGATCAGATTGCTACTGGTATAAGCACCAGAAATCAGAAGACGGACAAACCAGAGAAGTGTTGAACTCTCTCAAGAACTCTAAAAAAATAAGAAAAACTCTCTGCTGGAAAATGAGAATACTATGCAAGCTTGTGGGATGACTAATATTGAGAATGTATGCCCTTTTATAGGGAACAAAAACTAACCTAAAGGAGTCCGAAACTTTAAGGCATTCAATAGATAGTAGTAACTTTTAGGCAATTACACATTTGAAAAGTATTTAGATTTATTAGCTTGGAATTCTTCAGATTCAGTACAAAACTTACCAAGTCTAAGCCAAGCATTCCCCAAAAGCCCCAAGAGGCCCAAGATCTACAAGGCCCAAGGTCAGGACCAAATCCAGACCCTGACCCGGCTCAATCAATCGATCGGTGGCGGTGTGCGCACATATGGCTTTATTTTATTTTATAGCCTTTAGCCTACTTTATGTCCATATCATTTAAATTCTCTAGAAGGGTTACCTACAAGAGATAACCCGAACCTTAATAAATGACTTTTCATTTTCTTAAGTTACCGATGTGGGATAACCCACACAACATATCAATCAATATCTTCAAGTAAGCACTTTAATGAACAATCTTTAATGAACAATTTTAATTCACCTCTTAAATGATTTTACACAAATAAATATACCACATTCATCTCATCAGCAAGGAGAACACATTAGTATATTTATATGTTCCAATTATTAGTGGGCCCCACAAGTAATGAGGTCACAAAATACCTAATTTTTTTTAATATAACAGTCCCCCACATGAATAAAAATTGATAGGATAAACATGCATAAAATGCAAACTCAAAAATAAGAGAGAGGAAGAGAGAGAGAAAGAAAGAGAGCTTAAAAAGAAAATAACTACACTAAGGTAGGTAGCTTTTGGCCTTGAACCTTTCCTAGTAAGAAGCTATCGAAATTACTCTGTCAACCAGTGAACATGATGTCTTGAACTGTTCAGCCTTTCATGTAAATCAAGACAGTAGAAACTACATAGAAATTTTCTAGACACTTTTCGTTCTATGGTTGCATTCATTTTGGCCCTAAGCACTTTAATACTTCATGAATGATTCTAGAGAATATAGCCTTTTTCAGAGAACCGACCTAGTTATCACTCTTATAGATGATATTCTATAAAGAGTATTATTCTATACCCCATTTGAAATTTTCAAGATATAGAAATCATTAAAAGTTATATTTATCCTTAACCATATTACAAATATCACTGTTATATCATAGGAATGAGTCGTAAATTTTATCTACTCAGTGATACACCCATAGTCACCTTCAAAATCCGGTTGTCCCTTTTAACCTAGATCTTGGGATCTCCAGTCAACTAGGTTGGCTTGCCATTATGATGATTATTTCGTAATCAGCTTTAAACTCATTCCCCTCGATAAACAGTTTACTCTATCTCGTGTAAGACCTTTGGTCAATGGATCCGTAATGTTATCTTTTGACTTAATATAATCAATTGAGATAATTCCATTTGAAAGTAACTGCCTTATAGTATTATGCCTTCGACGTATATGTCGAGACTTACTGTTATACATACTATAATGTGCTATTCCAATAGTTAATTGACTATCACAATGTATGCGAGATAGCTGGCATAGGCTTAGTTTATATTGGAATATTTTCCAAAAAAAATTGAAGTCACTCAGCTTCTTCTTCTATTTTATCTAAAGCAATAAATTTAGATTCCATTATGGATCTAGCAATACATGTTTGCTGAGAGAATTTCTATGACACAACAGCTCCTCCTAATAAAAATATATATCTACTCGTGGATTTGGTGTCTTTAGTATCAGATATTCAATTTGCATCATTATATTCTTCAAGTACTGTTGGATATCTCATATAATGTAAACCATAATTTTGAGTATATCTTACAAATTTCAAAAGTCTCATTATAGCTTTTCAATGTTCTCTACCTGAATTGCTAGTGAACCTGCTCAATTTACTTATTGTATAAGTAATATCAGGTCTTGTACAATTCATTATGTACAAAACTGCCTATTATTCGAGAATGCTCCAACTAAGATATACTCTCACCAGTATTCTTAAAGTGATGTTGATTAACAATTACTAGTGTTCTGGCTATACTAGAATCATTCTAGTTAAATTTTTCAAGGACCTTCTCAATATAATGAGATTGAGATAAGATCAATCATTCAGATGTTCTTCGTTGGCCCAGTAATCTACCCAAGAGGAGGTGAATTGGGTAGTTATAAAAATTTAAGCAAATTGTTATCTTTCAACACTTAAATTATCTAATAATTAATTTAATCCTAAATCAATTATTATCTCTATAATGCAGCGGATAAGTATTATTAATTATAGGTGCACACCCAAACAATAAAATTATAAATAATGTAAATCAATGCAGTACACAAGGATATATTATGGTTTATTAAGCTGCTCTTGGCTAATCCAGTCCTCTGAGTCCTACGGAGATTCGCACCCACTAAACTACTTGATCCCATTAACAGGTAGGAACCAAATCTTTACATAATGATTCTTTTCACAGACTCAGAATCAACCTTTACAATTCCCTTCTCACAAGCTAAGGAAGAACCTTATCTTTTTTCAGGTTAAAGACTAACTTAATTCTCTTACAGGAGAAATCACCACTTAATCTTTTTCCCAAGCGCAAGAATAACCTTATCTTTTTTTCAGGTTCAAGACTAACCTAATTCTTTTACAGGCTAAGGATCAAAACTAATTCTTTTATACCTTAGGCTAAGAATCAAACCTCACCAAAAACACTCCAAGTATCATTTTTCCAGGTAATGATGGAACTTTTACAAATCACTCCAAATTTAATTCTAATCAAGAATAATCAAACTTAACTCTTTTCAAGGAAAAAGAGTAACCTAACATTTTTATACAATAGGTAAAAATTAAATCTCAATCTCTTTACCGGAAAAGTAGAGCAGGGTATCTAGTTCAGTTGTGTCATCTGAACTTTCAGCCAAGGCAAAGGATCAAAATCTCATTAGATAAACTTTGAAGACAAATTTAAGATTAACTAGAAGTGCGCAGACGAGAGATAGAAAGAGCTCTGCTCAACTACGCTTCTCAACTCTAGAACGACTCTTATCCCAAGACTGATCATAAAGGAACCGAATGGCATCCTCAAAGATTTTTTGATGGTTTGAAATTGACAGCCCTACCTCTTTCAGCAATTAACTGTTGACATATCTGCTTTTTAGAAGCTCCTAACAAGCTCGAGGTCGCAAAGGTACCAACTACAAACGCTAAAGTAGATAGAAGAGACTGAGCACAAACTATTGTGGCCTCAGAAATTTAGATTATAGGAGTCCCAGCTACTCGAGTAGCAAATTCTAATCCACAAATCTCGGTAAGAACTAGAATGTAAGTACTAGGAATAAGGACAGACACCACTCTACACTGCTTTATACATAAAGGCTACGAGTCCTCGTCAGAGTCAGGTGATATAAGAATGACAGATTGAGGTCCGTGAGGTTGAGCAGGTCTGGGAAGAACCACGATGAGCTGAATAGCTGTGGTAGACACAATAGATTATGAGGCTTTCTTGGGCATGCTCTTCCTATTTCCCAAAGTTAAATCATGCAATTGGGAGACATGAGCTTTGTTAATTTTCATCTTTGGAGGCACAAAGGGCTTGTAAGCGAGATCTTCAGAAGCTTCTCCAATTAACTGATAACCTTCTGCATTAGACAAAATCTTTGACAGGCACCCCTACTTACGCGATACAATTTATGAAAAGGGTAAGGGTTCTACAAAGACAATAAATCTCAGAAATTACAAAGATGGGAAAAAAAAGATAGTAATTAAAAAGTCGAACTATGACCAGGGGTCGCCCTATCTCCTCGGAGGAAAATTCCCAGTCCTATTTGAAGAATAGATAGCAATTCTTCTAATCCTTTACGGATTATGGGACGTCAGTAAGAAAGGTACATTGTTTCACAACAGAATAATAAAATCTTCTGGAGTCATTATGGAATTTCAAAGAACACACACTTCCTATCATTTCTATGGTTAATGATGCCTTATTTAAACGAGACAGTGCAAGACCGCCCATGATTTGGTGAAACACATTAGGGACCAATTGGGCTGGGGTGATTTCCAATTAACGGAACAAATTGTGAAAAAGCAGGGTAAAAGGAAGTTTGAGACCGTATTTAGACATCCAAACAAAAAAACATATTTCATCTTCTTTACAGGAATAAGGGCATTCATTTTCTGAAAGAGGCTTGATTCCAATCGAGAAAGGAATTTTGAATGTGTTCCAAAATGACCGAGCCATTCCTTTCTAATATTGCTTGCCCTATGATCACCCTAGTTCACCAGATAATCAGTAGACGCACTCGCCCTAGTCATCAACGCCCTCTCAGAAAGAGGCTTGGACGATGAACCAACCTCGACTGGACTAGGTGGTAGGGTAAAAGTTATTACTAGAATCAAGAGCTTAGGGGAGTGCGAGAAAACACAATGTGGCAAAGAAATCAAGCAACAGAGTAGGAGAAGATGAGAACTTACAGGTAAAAAATGACCTTTCATCTCGCTTCGATGAACCACCACAAAGGTTAGGAGGGCAAATTATTTGATGAAAATTCCTGCTTGGGTCGGAGCTTCCGGTGAAACCCGACCACGGAGAAACAATCCAATAATTATTCATGGGCCAACTGCTCTAACAAACCAAAAGATAAGGTATTGGGCTTGCTAATGAAGCTCGACCACACATGGGCTTATCCGATACAAGACAAGGTCTCCTATTGAAGGTCCAATCATTAGATCCAAATATGGTAGGTCAACGGTAGTCGTTACCACACCTACCACCCTCCCAATGAACGAACGTGATTAACGTAACATCCTGTAATGGGAGCTCAAGCAACATTCATGGTAGTTAAATATGGAACATGGAGGAGATCATGGCGGGGACGGTTACCAGGGGTACGGTCTATATATGCAGAAAGAAATGAGGTATAACAGACAACTCCCAATATTACACTCAATACATAGTCTAAAGCTTTTTATCCATCAAAGAGTAGTGTAATATTATTCTCACGCAGAGGTTCTTTGGCCGACACTATATCGGTGTCCCCCTATAGAACTAATTGGGTTTGTAGGTTGGATTGCAAGTTGTGGAGGTTTCTGGCACGTGATGAGCTATAACATGTACCAGGGATTTTTTTGGCAACATCAGACGCAAAAGGCCGTTGTAGACTTGTCCATTCGTGGGCTTGACGAAACGCAAAAAAAAATGCTTTAATTTTTTTTTCTTTGTTTACTTTGCAAGCATTTATCTTTCTTATTGATTTTCTTTTCTTCTGCTATATATTTTTTTATTAAAGACTTGTTCGTGTTAAATAGAAAATTTTTTTAAAAAATCAAAGAAGCAAAAAATGTAGTAGTTAGTGGGATATTTTTGTTTTTTAAGGAAAAAAAAATTGTAAAACAAATGGGCCTAAGACCCTAAGTTAAGAGAGTGTTTTTTATATCATTATTCTTGATTCCCAACATGTGTGAAATTTTAAAACAATGGGTTTAGGAAGACAATTCTCTTAATTGGATCTTAAGTTAGGTTAAGTTGGTAATTTTTTTTTTCATGTCAAATTTCATCAATTTAATACTTTCCCAACTTTACACATAAAAAAAATATAAATCTTTCAAAAATCATGTTTGTAAGAAATAGATACTTTAAAAAAAATATAGTTTTCAAAAACAAAAATCGTTTTGTTCTTTCTTAAAAGAAAGCTCACTCAAAGAAAAAATCTTCATAAATTTTTATTTTTTTTTAAATTATTTCTAAAAAAAAGGAGTCTTCAAATCTTTTTTCTTTCTTTCAAAAACAAAAACAAAAAACAAAAGAGAATTTTTAAATCTTTTATTTAAAAAAAAAAAAAAAAAGATATTTCCCAAAAAAAAATCAATTTTAAAAAATAAAAACATATAAAAAATAAAAGAAAGACTTTAAATATTTTTTTTAAATAATAATAATTTTAAAAAAATCTTTAAAAAAATATTTTTTTAAAAGGGATCTTCAAAAATATTTTTTCTTTTCGAATATTTTATTTTCTTAAAACCAATCTAGATTAAATCATCAACTTATCATAATATTAAGATTCATCTCATTAAATCCCCCGGGGACATCCTTGTCAAATTTTTTAATATTTGATAAAATGTCATAACCAGCGAGACATTTCAAAATACCGAAAATTCGTCTCACCTTTATTTGAAAAATGCCAAAAAGAGTTCATAATAGGTGGAAGAACATTTCCAAAATAAAATAAAATATTCGGACTTAAACTAATTGGACTTAATTGGATATAAAGTATTACTTTCGGACAGACGTCTAAGGGTGCCTAACACCTTCCCTAAGTGTAACTGACTCCTGAACTCTTTTAATGAATCTGGTTTGACCGTATCTTTGAAATCAAATTTACTTAGACCTTTGAAATTATTTTTTTCTAAAAAATTTAGTGACCTAGTACATCAATTAAACCCAATGCTAGGTGGTGACTTTTTAATTTTAATGGTCTTTGTACTTTTTTGAGGAAAAATGACATTTTAAAAAAACCCTTCCCTTTATGCTTTTATTATCTCATTATGTCTTTAAAACTTTACCAAAAAAAGTGGGGCGCACCAGGAACTACTTTTATTATTGACATATATCAATTAGTAGGAATTACCTCTAATTACAAGGATTTATAATTTTTTGATAATCATTTCTATAATTTTTGTATGTTAATTAGGAAGAATTATAATTTTCTATAATTATTTTTATAACTTTTGATATTAACTAGAGAAAATTATTTCTAATTAGGAGGCATTAGAAATTTCTATAATTTGTATATTACTTAGGGAGAATTATTTCTAATTAGGAGGCATTAGAAATTTCTATAATTTGTATAGTACTTAGGGAGAAATATTTCTAATTAGAGGAAATTAGAATTTTCTATAATTATTGTTATAATTTATTTATACTAATTAGTGGAAATTATTTCTAATCATGGAAGATTATTTCTAATTAGGCAGAATTATTAATTTTTATAATTACAACTAATTTTTTTATATTAATTAGTGTTAATTATTTATAATTAGGGGAAATTAGAAAATTCTATAATTATTTTCCGTATATTAATTAGAGGAAACTATTTTTGTAATTTTTGTATATTAATTAGGGGGAATTATTTCTAGTCAAGGGAATTAGAAGTTTTTATAATTTACATATATTAATTAGTGACAATTATTTCTATTACAGGGAATTATTTCTAATTTGGGGCATTAAAAATTTCTATAATTTATTTATATTAATCAGTGAGAATTATTTTTAATTGGGGAGGAATTAAAATTTTTTATAATTATTTTTATAATGTTTGCATATTAATTAGGGAGAAATATTTGTATAATTTTCGAACATTAATTAAGAAAAATTAATTCTAATTGAGTTCCAGATTTTTTACTGGTCACAATTGCCCAACAAAATCGGTTAAACTAAAAATAGGTGAAAAAATGAAGTATAAAAATATCGGAGTTTTACAAATTATAATTTTTTAATTGTTATAAAACAGATTAAGTGATCAAAATGTAATTTACTACTTGGAAATTTACAAATTAAATAGTTTAGACCCGCGCATTGCGCACGCTTAGAAAATTTATAATAAATTTTTAATATTGAAACATGAAATACATACATATTATTTGGAATACATACATATTATTTGGTTACTTTAGTAACAATCAATATCTGAGAGAAGGTGCATAAATTTTATTAAGTAATAGCGTTTTATAAGTACCAAAAATAAATATACTATTAAAAATTACATAAATAATCATAGAATTGAAATGATATTTCTATAAATTAATTTTTACTAATATACTTTAAAATAACAAACAAGCAACCACAAATCAGTATTGGTTGAAAATTAATTCCAATTTAATTAATTTATATCGCATCTAATTTCTTTTTGGTTGAAAATATTTTTCAATTGCAATTAATTTTGAAGTAATTTAAAATGTACACCAGCAAAATTAATCATATATTTTGCACTAATTAGAAAAAAATAAAAAAATAAAAGGAAGAAGAAGAACAAAAAAAGAAAAAGAAATTGAGTAGGGCACTCATTATTTGATATATATAGACACCGTATTTTGACTCGCCTAGTTTTGCAATGAAAATTTCGAGAAAACTTTAAGTCAATACTTGAAAAATGGAATTTTTGCCTTAGATTACACTTTAATATTATAAAAAGATAAAAAGAAAAAAAAAACATAAAAAAGAAATTGAGTAGGGCACTCATTATTTAATATATATAGACACCGCATTTTGACTCGCTTAGTTTTGCAATGAAAATTTTGAGAAAACTTTAAGTCAATACTTGAAAAGTGGAATTTTTGCCTTAGATTACACTTAAAAAAAAAAAAAAAAAAAACCCATAAAAATCGTTAATTCGATCGAATTTCAGTATAAAAAAAGTTTCGGGTCAATTTGGATATTTTTGAAAGTTAGTTGGGGACTAAAACGACAAAATTAAAAGTGGGTTCTCTATAAATATCACTTTTGATATGTTTAAATCTAATTTCTACCTTTAATTTGAAAAAAAATCCAATTACAATTACTTTATGCTTTGACCCCTGAAACTTTCGTTTTCACCGATTTTGTCAAATTGACAGTCAAAAATAGTTTAATTTCATGTTTAATAGCCTAAAATTCCAAAAAAAAATTAATAAAGCCTTAATTAGGTATATGGGCGCCCAAAACACCAAGTTTACTAAGAGCACACCCTCCAAGCTTAAGAAAAACCATATGATTTTTCTAAGGGAGTACCCCTAGCCAATTGGGAACTTCCCAAGAACATTGTCATAAATGCCAAGCATTAATTGAGAATCTTATGGAAAGATTCCCCTCCATGCTATAAGTAGGATGTCATCATTAACTTGAGAATATCATGATGACCACCCTAAGATAGTAGCCCCCATCAATCAAATGCCATCAACTTGCCTATAAAATGGGGATATTTTTTTTAAGGGCACGAGGGATCATTCATTCTGTCTCTCTAAACTTGAAAAACTCTCTTGGGTTTGCGTGATCCTTAAGTATGATGTCATCATTAGCTAGAGAATATCATGATGATCACCCTAAGAGAGTAGGCCCCCATCAATAATGACGTACCTCGGATTTTGGAAACATAAGAAGAAGAGAACGGGAAGAAGAGCAAAACAATGTTTCGTTTTCTCTCTCTCAAAATCCTTAAAAATCTGTTCATTTTAGAAAATAAGTTTCAGGGGCTTTTCTAGGCACTGGTCTTGAAAACGTTCTTTGGGTCGGGATTTATTTTGATAAAAAAAAAAGTCATCACCTAGCATTGAGTTAAATGGTATGCTAAGTAGATTTTTAAAAAATCATTTTTTGTTTTAAAATGACACGAGTTTTGACTCGAAAACATTTGTTCTTTACCAGAGATTCGAGAGTCAATTTTGCTCAAAGAAGGTGTTAGGTACCCCAAGACACCCGTGCGAAGACGGTAACTAAGTCTAAATATATCTTTACGTTTAAACAAGTCCAGGTAACTTCCTTCGGTTTTGGTTAACACAATAATTCTTTTTTTTTTTTTTTTTTCCTTATGTTTTGTCTTTTATGCATTTTTTTTATGTAAGAAAATAAGGAAACTTTATTTATTTAAAGTAGCAACAGATAAAACATATTAAATGAAAATATTTTTATTTTATTTTTTGGTAACGACCGAACATGTAAGGGTTACCTACGTATCTCAGTTTTCACGGAGAATCAGGTCGAAAGGTAGTTCGCCATAAGGTGATTTTTATTTAAACAAACGATCGAACTCGTATAGGTTTGCCTACTTATCTCGGTCTTTACGAAGAATTAGGTCAAAACATAGTTCACCACAAGGTGATTTTTATTTAACAGACGACCGAACCCGCATAGGGATTCCTACGTATCTCAGATTGTTGAGAATTAGGTCGAAACATCGTTCACTGCAACACGATTAGCACCCATGGTAAGTGGATATACACGTTTGATTTTATCAAGAATACTCTAACCAAACTTATTTGCTTAAGCAAGTTTAGTGTTAATGTTTACTTTATCAGTCCAAAATATAAGAAAATATATCATATATGTGCCAGTCCTACTCGTAACAAAGAAGATGAAAATGTTTATGAAGAATGTGCACACTTATCCTCGAAAGAATAAAGGTCCCCTTTTATTCCGACTTTTAGCCACAAGGGTCTCGACGGAGTAATATATATAAGGTGCCAGTCCTAATCATAACTAAGAAGACGAAAATATTTCTGAAAAATGTGCACACTTATCCTCAAAGGTATAAAGGTCCTTACTTTATTCCGAATTTTAGCCATAAGGGGTCTAGATGTGATAGTATATAGGGTGCTAGTCTACAAGCCCGAGACTTAGTTCCAGGTTGTGATCTAGGCTAGTGCGAAAAAGTAAATGTTAGTTATTAGTAATTAGTAGTTAGTAGTCCTTCATTGGAAATTTGTTTTAGATTCATTGAAGTTCGGTTTCATGTGTTCTTGACAGAGCAAAAAGTGCTATACACAAATCATAGTGTTGTTGATACGAACTATGATATTTATACTATGTACATGATCTAAGCCTCTAAGAACTACTCAAATATACTATATACAAATAATATAAAGGTATTTAAACAAAATCAAAGAAGAATTGAGAGGACTCACCTAACTTAGGGACTTAGGGGAGTAGTCTTTCCCTATATGTTTTTTCTTCTTCTCCTTTTTTGATCTTCTTGGTTGTTCCTCCACAATTTCTTGAAATCTTATTTTAAGAATCTCAAGAACACCTTTTTAGAGCCTTCCTGGCAAAATTTAAGTATGTTTATGGAGTGTATTACTTAGGAGATCCCAAGACCCGAGAGAGAATTTCGAGCCTAGATAGAGAAGGGAAGTGTCCAAGCATGTTTCTGAATGAGACCAGACTAGTATTTATAGGCACAAAGTACCCTACGCATTGGAGAATGTGTAGGCTTCCCTAGCCTACTGCTCATGGTGTGTTTAGGCTGGCTATAACACTTTAATATCATTTAATGTTAGAGTGAGAGCCATGTGATGAAGATTTTACTTAGATTTCTCAGGTAATCATTAGATTTGCTAATGATTACCAAATCTTGCAAATATCTTGGCCATTAATGCCTTATTTAAGGCTTTCACATGGGCCATTAAATGCTCATTTAATGCATTTGATATATTTTGGTTTGGTTTGTTTGGTAAGTACTAGTTACTTGATTTGTAAAATATCTTCTATATTAAATGTTATTTAATGCATACATTTGATGTAGTCATTTGTGGCTATTCAAATTATTTGACACCATGATTTGGCATTGATTTGAAGTGTATTTAATGCATCGATAGGATGAAAATTGGCCCAATTAGCTTTGTCATCGTTGTTACTTTCAAGTAACTAGATTGCCTTTAAGATATTTTGGTAAAAATATCTTCTCAATTTAATGTCATTAAATGCATACATTGAATGGAGTAATTAGTGGTCATTCAAGACATTAATGCCATGACTTGACCATGACTTGATGGGTCTTAAATGCTTTGATGTGATGAAAATCGATTTGGTTAGTTTTGTAACCGTTAATTACTTCCAAATAACTAAGTTGCCATCAAGATATTTGCTAGGAAAATCTTCACAGGATCTATTCATTAAATGCTCTCATTAATGAGACATTAAATGCTTGATCAAACCATGATTTGATGGGTTTTGAATGCTTGATATGATAGAAACCGGTTTGGTGGATTTCTGGCTTAATCCAGACTTTGACTTGATCTTTTTGTAGATTAGTATTGTAACCAAGACATTAAAAGAAATATTTTTGGTATCAATTAGACAAAACCTACAATAGTAAAAATTTCAAGAGTCAAAAGGAGAAACAAAGATAATTTGTGAAATTTTCTTAAATTAAAAGGGTAGTAACTAATTTAATCATATTAAAAGTGATTTTCTTGAAAAATCAACCTTTAATATTGTCATTTTAGTCCCCATTAACTTTAGAAATTTTGAGGTTAATTCGAAACTTTTACTTATACCGAATTCAATCAAATTGATAATTTTATGCTTTCTTATGTTTTTTTCGGGTTTTTTTTGGTAGTATCCAATGTAATCTAAGATAGAAATTCGTTTCCCTTAAATTTCAATTTAAAGTTTATTTAAACTTGTACTTTAGATTAGATACTTAAATGGGTGATACAAAATACGGTGTCTACAAATCAAATGCCATTAATTTGCCTATAAAATGGGGCTATTTTTCTTAAGGGCAGGAGGGATCATTAATTCTCTCTTTCTAAACTTGAAAAACTCTCTCAGGTTTCTGTAATTCTTAAGCTTTTTCACCTCTCAAACACCTTAAAAAATCTATCAAAAATTCCTCAAAAGGCTATCTTGACACTTTTTATAAAGAGTTCAAATGTTACAAGAACAATCAAACAAAGAAAAAGAAGAGAAAGTAGAAAAAAGAGGTAACATTACTAAAAGCATCTCCAACGGTTGTTCTATATGGTGTGCCATCTCAGAAATGGCTTTTTTGAAGCTAAAAAATAGTTCCAAGGGCTGTTGTTTCTGGTGTGCCAAAAATGGCACACCAGGTCTGTTGTGCTATATTTGGTACGGTCTTCAGCCTGTGCCATTTGACTGTTGGAGTAGCAACAGCTACTTCAACGATCTAAAATCTCAAATGAAAAAAAATCAAAAGCCACAAATCTCAAATAAACAAATGAAAATCAAAATCAAACCAGATTTGTGTCGCAATCGCAAGCCTCCATCACCATCTGAATCGCACCCAGATCTCGAATCGCCTTTAAATCGCTACCGTCTTCACCATCTAAATTGCAATCTGAATTGCAACCCTAGGCACCACATTCGCCATCGCCATCGCCATCGCAAGCCTTTATCGTAGAGTGATGTGAATCACCTCCGTCGATTCTTCTCTCTCGAAGCCTCTGAATCGGAAACCGATCAGAGCCTCCATCGCAAAATCGCCTCTGAATCGTTCTTTTCTCTCTATATCTCCATGTATTGTGATTAGGGATTTATTAGGCAATTGGGTTGTGAACCACACTCTCTATATCTCTATGTATTGATTAGGGATTTAGGCAATTAGGTTGGAACCACTTTCTCAATATCTCTATGTATTGTTAATTAGGGATTTGGATTGGGCTGGGAATTAGGCTACTGGGTTTGGGCGATTTGGGTTGGGATTAGTCTATAAATTATAATTGGTGTAGTGTATTTTAATTTTTGTTTACTTGGGTTAATTTAGTTTAATTTTTACGCTTTAATTTAAAACTAAAAATTAATATTTAGCGGTTAAATTAAAATCTCAAAATTCAATTAAATCAATTTGTCAAATTTATTTTTTTAATAATAAAAAAAATAGTACACCCAAATAGCATATCGATTGGAGTGTTTTTTTTTTTTTTTTTTTTTTTTGTGTGCACCATTTGGACAGATAGCTAGGGGTGTGCATGGGTCAAAACCCGCCCGTTTGGCCCTAACTCGACACTCGACCCGCAACTGTCGGGTTTGAAATTTTCAGATCTGCTGTCAATCGAAAGGAGGGATAATCCGACGGTGTCGGGTGTCATCGGATTTCGGTCGGAGAACAGTTGGGTGAGGTCAGTTGAAGAAACAAAATCGAGATAGATTCAACATAAACAAAACATGCTAGAACAAAATAGATTTAACATAAACAAAGCATGCCATAACAAAAATAAACAAGGAATTAGAACAAAACTTTCACATACCTGCAGGTCCTGCACAGTACTCATACCTCACGTTTTTGTTAATAACTACTAGTGAAACCGCGTTTCAATCCTTGCAGCACTATAGAAACGACAGCACGTGCTCTAACATCTCTTCCGAAAACGCATACGCCATCGGAGACCCCCCCTCTCTCTTTAAAACCAAATGGAGACTCCATGGATATGTTCAATGCTTGTGTGTAGTGCTTCTATATCTTCGCTACCTGTTGATTCTTCAAGTAATATGTTCAGTGCTTGTGTGTTGGCCGCCAAACCCTACCAAAAATCCTACTGTTAGTAGGAGCATGTTTATACAATAAAAAAGAGTCTTGGAGTTGGAGCATAGTGATTGACTTGGATTGGTTTAGGTGAGAGGGACCAAGAGAGAGGGGAGTATGTAAGAAGAGGCACTGTGCATGTGTCTGGGGCAGTGTGCGCCAACAGTGGACGTCATATTAAATTATGGAATGGGGTTTAGTGGAAGCATCTCAATTCCGCAACATGAATTATTCAAATTTCAAGCAGTCCACGGTCGATTCGGGTGTGGACGGTTAGACGTGGAGTAAATCCGATATCCGACCCGAATAACTAAAAAATACATTATTTCACCCGACATTCAACCCGTTTACTTCCTTACCCGATCAAAATGGGTGCCGGTTGGGCGGTTGACACGAACGGGTTCGGGTATGCGGGTTTAATGCACACCCCTACGTACACCAAATTTTAAAAGAAGTAAAAAAGTTTAATAATTAGTAAACTCTTAATGGTGTCGGTTATTTAGCTCAGGCGCCAACGGATCGTTCTTACACGGCGCCGCTTCAGCTTCAGCTTCAGCCCGATCACGAAGCCAGAAGGTAGTATCTGAAGGAATCTCGAGGTATAATCGAACGGTCAATATTAGACTCCTCCCCTCACGGTCCACATGTGTACTCATTTGCTTTCCATTCCATGGCTTCTGATTCCAAAAGGGAAAAAATATTCAATTTATCTTCTTTCTTTCTCTTTTGGTTCTCTCTCTTTTAGTTCATGCAATTGTTGAGCTCTTGAATCTCGACCCGAAATCGCTTTTGATTCTTCAACACAATGGACAATATGCATTTTATCAAGCAAGAATTTTTGGAGCAATCGGGCGTTCCCGAGCCGATTAGGAAACCTTTTTCGTCGCATCCGGTCTCAGTAATCGATCTCAGCAGCAGTGATTCCGATTCCGATGACTCGTCGAGCTCTGCCGGCGAAGGCGGCGGAATTGTTGCACGGAAGAGGTCAAGGGGTTCTGCTGGGGGCAAAGGTGGCGTATTGAACAAGAAGAAGAAGTTGGAGGAACTGGGTGTCATTCTGCCGGAGGGGTTCCTTGATCCACTGCCGCCAAAGGAGGCGGCGGTGTCTTTGCCGTTGGTGCCGGCGGAGGCGGTGGTTCCTCCGCAGAATCTCTCTGGGTCGAATGGGAAAGCGAATGTTGGGAGGCGTGAGGACGGCATGACGGATTCTCAGGGTTGTAAGCAGTTCTGGAAGGCTGGTGATTTTGAGGGACCTCCAAGTGGGGATTGGGATATATCTACTGGTAATCATTGCTTATGTTGTGTTTAATTATCTTGCTTGTTGTCACAGTTTTAATTTTCGACTAACAATTTTCGCACCTGCGATGGCATGAACTAAAAGAGATTTCGGGTTCCTATAAGTCTTGGATGCTCGGTCCTATAAGGCCTGGATCACAGTATCTTTTGTCATTTGGATTTTCACCCTTTCTTTTTTTGCCTTTTGGAATTTGAAATTGCCCCCCTGCCATGTTTGTGGGATAATCAAAGTTCTACTTAGATAAACCTTATGAACTTTTATAGTGTGTGATAGAATATAGAATAGTGCATGACACCATCATGCAAGATAATGTGGTTTTATGCCATGCTGGTCAACCACTTATGCCATATAATTATTTTGCCCAGTGATAGAGAAATATAGAGAACTTAAGAAAGATTTTTCATAGGAATTTTTGGGATTTAGAAAAACATTATGATAGAGCAACCGTAGGATTAAAGTGAGGAGTAATGTGTCGGGTTTAGAAAAGATACCAATATATAATGTTTATATTGATAAGATTAAGGATGTGTTTGATAAAATAATCTATAGTTTTCATATGATAGGAGGTGGTGCGTGTATATTTTCTGATTAACCTAGGCTTTTGTTTTTGGGTTTTGTGTTAATTTCTTGTCCCTTTGCTCTAGGGATGGATGAAATTATGCTATATATTGGAGTTCCATGGTGATGTTGCTTGCAGATGATAAATATTACTTGTGGGTAAAACTAGGGCAAGCCTTAACAAGTAGGTTAAAATCTCGAGTTCAAGTGTTTTGGCATTATTAGGACTAGTCACTAAACATAATACAAGCATTGTAATGTTAGTAATGCGGATAGAGATGAGGAGGTGATAGCAATTGGAGATGATGAGGTACCCTTGGGTTAATTATCTGATATACTTGCTTTCTACAATAGAATTTAGGGAAATTGAGATATTGACTTTTTTGCAAATTGAAGTTACACAAGATGGTTAAAGAGAAGAAGTGCACCAGCTGTTATATGTTAGATACTGTTGAAAATGAAGAGGAAAATTT
The DNA here is from genome assembly GCA_016647705.1 of Eucommia ulmoides. NCBI lineage: Eukaryota > Viridiplantae > Streptophyta > Magnoliopsida > Garryales > Eucommiaceae > Eucommia > Eucommia ulmoides. The sequence continues at coordinate 26,989,045 of CM028326.1, forward strand.
ACAATATTTTGCTATAAGACCAACAATCTTATAAGAATTGGAATGTTTAACATTAAACTAGAAGCAATTGTGTGGCTAAAATAGAAAACTCAAGTTATATAAGTAGTTATACAAGTATAAATAACATTAGGAATGAGCATACAAGAGAGAGAATGAGAGTTACACACATTGTGGATAAGATGAGGGCATTGTTTAAGATTTTTAGGCATGTAGGTAGAAGACCTGATGATGTGCAGTGGAAGATGATGGTCTTACAAGAGGGAGGAGAAAACTTGGAAATTGAAAATTAACTAGCAGTTTTTGTAAATATCACGGGGTTTTGCTAGAACAAGCTTTATGGCTTAAACATTTTCACATAGCCGACTTTCCTTAAATGAGACAAAGACTTTGTTGTTGTAGACTATTAGCTCATCAAGAACAATATGTATTTGTATGAGGGTAATATGGTAGAGTTTGACATCCATTCATTTCCATCCTTCCAATAAAGCAAAACGAAACCCAAGTTTCTGTCGTTAGTTTTCACTTTCCCATGCATTGCAATCTTAGTAAATACTAGGAGAGATGATGGAGTGGTAAAAGTTAGAGATTAGGAGGTCCTTAGGGTTGGTCAATTTAGAATTTTTTCTTTTTCTTTTGACCATATTTCGATTGTTAATACGATATATAAGGACCTTTGCTACAACGAGTATTGCACCCTTGATCATGAGATATCGATTGCTTGTTGAACCCTATGAATTACATGAAAGTAGGATCCCCAATTCGGAGATTCAGTGCAATGTCGAAATCAAACTCATAGTGTCAAAGCAGGATGGATGTGGAGAGTTGTAGTGTGTGATCTTAAGATAACATTAAGTTGAAAGGGAAATTCTACAAGATTGCAATAAGATCGGCAATTCTATATGTTTTAGGATGTTGGGTGGTAAACTAGAATCATGTGTTCAAAAAGTACTTGTGGAGGAGATGAGGTTGTTGAGGTGGATGAGTGTCAAGACGAGAATGTATAAAATTGAAGAAGTTAGGAATAACACCCATTCAGGAGAAGATGAGAGAAAATCGCTTACGATAGCTCAAACATGTGTATAGAAGACTCATAGAGACACTCGTGAAATGTGATTTAATTAAGTGGAGGGTGCTCAAGAGGGAGAGATAGGCGTAATAAAATTTGGAACTAGACAATTAGAAAGGATTTGATGACCTTGAACTTGCTGGGGATGACCTTGGAAGTTGGAACGATCTTTATGGCGCAAACGGATTCGTATAGCCGGCCTTGCTTAATGAAACAAAAACTTTGTTGTTGTTGTTGATGTAGTTTTCCCTTTACCATCATTATACTGCCCACATGCACACTTTCCTTTCTATTGTAAAGATGCAATCTCGTCTCGTTCCCACTAGCCTTTTTTGTGAGTGAAGTAATAAATCCGTTTCACATAAGAGTGGAGTTATTAGAGAGATGTGAGGATCAGCACCAATTGAGGATAAAAAAAATAAAAAAAATTGTTTTAGATGGTTTTGGGCATGAACTTAAAGACCTACACAAGCACCGATTAGGAGGGAGACGATTAGGAATATTTGATTGCATTGAACTCCACGTATTGGATGGCCTTAGAATGTTCTCTATCGCAATATGGAATTCCTGTTTTAGGGTCTACTTAAGTGAGACAAAAGCTTTGTTGTTGATGTTTTTTGTATAAGAACGAATCAAAGTTGGCATGGTAGATTGGATCATGAGCAAAAGTTCCCATGTCACATTGAAGAGATTGAATGAGTATCAAAGTAACTGGTCCTTTGTATATTTCTATCATGAGCAATTAATTTACATGTACTAACCACAAGAAATACAAAAGACACTCAATGTGAGAGATTGCTGCTTGTATTGTTGGGACACTTCCAGGAATGATGTTCTCGGAATTTCATTTAGAATTTTCCGATGCTGGTCGAAAACTTGCATGATAGTGTGACTTTTCACTTTGTTAGGCGTTATGCATGTCCACATCACAAAATTTTCTGATAACCGGTAAACTTGCCATGGCAAGCGTTTCATTTTGTTTTCTTCCATCTGTGTAGGTGGCATGGATCATGTCAGGGTTCACCCCAAGTTCCTCCATTCCAATGCAACCAGTCATAAATGGGTTCTGGGTGGTAAGCTTCTTAATATTTCCGCAGGACCTTGGTCCTTCATGACCTTGATCCTTCATGTTTCTTTACTTTGTCTCATATATGATTCACTTTTATGTTGCACGACCTGTTTTCTATTCATTAATCTGTTTGTGTCATTTCACTTTTACAGCTTTTGCTGAACTTCTGGACAATTCAATGGATGAGGTATGTTCTGTGGTGGTGTTTCTAATCTTTGTGTAGCTTAGCCGTTGCTTTTACATGTTCCCCTTTTAATAACTGTTCTCTTAAATTACTTTCTTTTTTTCCTTTCGATATTAGGTGTGCAGTGGAGCTACTTATGTTAACATGGACATGATAAGAAATAAGAAAGATGGTAACAAAATGTTGCTGATTGAAGGTATTAAACATTTTGTGTTTAGTGATTGATGTTTTCGATTGACTTCAATAACTTTATATCTGACTTTGGCTCCCTCCCTTCCCCCCGCTTAATGTCAATGAACATATTATCTGTTTGTTTTTATATTTATTGCCTGGGCTTATAATTTTCTGTTTTCCAAGGGTATTTGAGGCTATTTTTTCAGGGGAAAATATCAATTCAGCTACCTAGCATTTCTTTATCTGTATTTCTTTCATGGTTTCATGGGTAGAAAGTCGCATGCGCATTGCTTCTGCTTGCTTCTGTGGTGTAGTGCTTTGGTTGTGGATTGCCTGGTTCAATTCATGCCTATGTTTGCAATAATCCAAACTTCAGTTTTTCATCTGTTTACCTCTCCTGGGGGCGAGAAGGATTTTTACTATCCAAAATGGGGAACATTGTTTCAAGATGACCTTCGAAGTTGGGGAAGACTGAGTTGGAATGGGTTGGGGCAGTTTGAATAATTTTCAACGTTTTATGCATGAATTTATTTTGTTTGGCAAAACTATTTAGCTTTTAACATAAGCTCTTTTTCACGACTTCGTCAATTTATATGGGCTTTTGTCTGTGTATTGTTTCTGTTTTTGGCTGTTTTGACACATCATTATTTTATCATACTTCTTTTGCAATTTTTCTGAGTTACAATGCCACATTTACAATCTTTACTTGTAGATAATGGTGGCGGGATGGATCCAGATAAGATGCGACAATGCATGTCTCTTGGGTATTCTGCCAAAAGCAAAATAGCAGATACTATTGGACAATGTAAGATTTGAGTCTTATCATGGAGTTGCATTTGGTGTTACTAATTGATGGCTGCATGTCTCATCTCTGCCCCCTCCCTAACCATATGTTTTTCTTGTTAGATGGGAATGGTTTTAAGACTAGCACCATGAGGCTTGGGGCTGATGTTATAGTGTTCTCCCGTTGTGCTGGGATAGATGGAAAGAGGTTTGTAGTTCCAAATTTTCTTGTTGCCACTGACATTTATATTTATTTGTATAAGATGTTTTATGATTAGCTTATCCTAAAACATAGATTTGTTTCTCTATCTATTAAACTTATAAATGGTAAGCCTTGGGGTACTACGGTACGGTTGCTCCATCGTGACCTGGAGGTCCCGGTTTCAAATCTTGGAAACAACTTCTCTGTATATAAGGCTGCGTACATCTGACTCTCCCTAGACCTCGCAATGGCAGGAGCCTTCGTGGACTGGGTTGCCATTTTTTTTATCTGTTAAACTATGAAATACCTTGCAATTTGGTGCTTATTGGTTTGTCGAGTATGTCTTAGAATTTTAAGTTGATGGCTAGCTAACAAAAAATCCTTCTGCCTTTATTGTCAGGGTTTATTGTTCTTATTTCCTCATTTTTTTATTGTTATTGATTCAACCTATGTGGATGTTCTCTTCTCCCTTTATGGTTCTACTTTCTTATTTCCTCGTTATTATTGTTATTGATTTAACCTATGTGAATGTATTCTTAGGGCCACACAAAGCATTGGATTATTGTCCTATACATTTTTAAGGAGCACAGGGAAAGAAGATATTGTAGTACCAATGGTAATAATGCTATTCTCTCTCTCTCTCTCTCTCTCTCTCTCTCTCTTGTATTGAATATCAAATATAATTAATAGAGGGTGGGCCTTGGATATAATGGTAAGATTGCTCCATTGTTACTTGGATGTCCTGGGTTCAAATCTTGGAAACAACCTCTTTTATAAAAAAAGGACAGCTCAGTGCATTAAGGGGAGCCTTCATGCACTAGGTTGTCCTTTTTTTATCAAACATAATTAATCATATCAGTATTGAAGTGAAGTGAAGCAAACATTTATTTGCTCGCCATCATTTTTCTATGAAACATCATTGTCCTCTCCAATTTTGGCAAGACCGATGTTATACTTTGTAGAATCTTTTATAGCTGATCTCGGGATGCACTTCTGTAACATAAGAGTATAGTGCAATGTTATTTGGTCACAGTTGTACACATGTTTCTTTTTATGTTTCTAATTTATGTGATTGTGTTGACTGATGAAATGAGCAGCTTGACTATGAAAGAAGGGGACTTGGATGGAATAAAATAATACGATCATCAGCAGCTGATTGGAATAGAAATGTTGAGGCTGTAGTGCAGTGGTCTCCTTTTTCAAGTGAAGCTGATCTTCTTCGACAGGTGACTCTTCACTTTTTTAAAATAAATAAATAAATAAATCATTTTATACTTTTTGGGGTTTCAATGGATTTTTTGGCCTTCTGGTTGGATAACTGTTAGTTGTTCAATATAAATGCAATTGAGAGACCAATGTGTGACCTAGAACCTCATACACTAAGGACCGGTGAATGTGTTGTATCTAGCCATCCCACTCCTCAAATGAGAAATGTTCTAATTTGAAAATTGTTTTTTCTTTTTTTTTTTTTTAATATGTATAAGGTAACATTTGCGATGTGCGTGCTCAATTGGGGAGCTATGGACTGAAATGTTTAGGTGGCATTTAGTTAGTTTTTCTGTTTATGTTTTTAGAAAACTTGAAACCTAAACGGAAAATTAGAAACGAATAACAATATTTTTCTTCTAAAAATTTGGGAGCAGTTTTTTGCCACAAAAGTAAAAAAAACAAAAAAAAAAAAACAGAAACCTAACTTAATGCCTTTGGGCTACTTTGGTTTTCAAATCAATTTTTTTTTATTTTTTTTTTGAAAATGGTGAAAACTTGTATGGTTTGATTAAAAAGTATTGGCTTAGAATCTTTATTAATAATATGACCTGATTAATTGAAATTTTGAAAAATGTGAGGAGAAAAGAGAAATGTGATGCTATTGATTGAAAATGTTTGCGAGAGTGAATGAGAGACAAGAGAAAGATATATATATATATATATATATCAATCATTCAGGGGTTAGAAATAGTTAAAAAAGTGAGATGTTTTTTGGAAATAATATCTTTTGAAGTAATGAAGATGCAGCATTAGGATAAGCTGACGTGGTGGAGTGGGAATTTTTTTAAATTATTATTATTTACATGCGATAGTCTGTGGTGATAGGAGCCACTAAGTGGCTTGTGGGGATCAGTTCATAACAATTCACTTTCTAATATAATCACCTAGCATCTGCTAAGATTTGAACTCCGCACCTTTCACAAGAGAAAGTGGGTAGCGATGAACTCTTTGAAGGGTATATTCATGATTAATTATGTAGATTAACTTTTTAGTCACTTATTTTTCTTTCCTCATTGTTCATTGTGATTTTAGTGGAAGACTTATATTTAGTTTTATTGCATTTTTAATTAATCTCAAAAATGTTTCTCTTTGATAGTTCAATCAGATGCAAGATCATGGTACGCGCATTATTATATACAATCTTTGGGAGGATGACCAAGGACTTCTTGAACTCGATTTTGATACTGATCCACATGTAATTCATTTTGCACTTGGCCCTTTTTTCATCTCATGGACATGGCTTCAGTTATTTCTTTAATAATCTAACCTTTTTGTATTATATTGTGATTGCAGGACATCCAAATTAGAGGTGTCAATAGAGATGAGAAGAACATCGAAATGGCAAAGCAATATCCGAACTCCAGGCACTTCTTGACATATAGGCATTCATTAAGGGTAACACGTGCTATATCGTTGCAAACTTGCGTCTTAAATACGAGTCAAAATAGTTTTGTCCTCCTCATGACAATACTAGTGGTTAACATGATCGTCACCTTCATCTTCATTATCTGTTTCTTTTAGGGTACGTTTGGTTGGAAGGATGGAAAAGAAAAATGAGAGGATAATATTTTTATCCATTGTGAAAGGAAAATTGATTTTTCTACTTGTTTGGCTAGGAAAGAAAAATGAAAGGAGGGAAAATAATTTAATTTGATGTAATTTACTATTTTACTTTCATATATTACAAAAATAAATTAAAAATTCTATTATCAAGGGTATAATCATAATTTTACTGATTCTCCCTCACTTTCCTTCATTGTCTTCCCAAATTTGTGTGAAAAAAAATTGCTCCGAAAGTTGTGCTTTTTCCTCCCATTTTCCATTCATAACAATTTTTTTTTTTTTTTGTCCTTTTCATTTTCCATCCTATTTTCCTTCTCATTTTCTTTTCCAACCTTTTTTCACCCAACCAAACACACCATTAGGGTCTTATAAATTTTAATTTGTTATTAATAAGCTTGCTTCTTCACAACTGCCAGAGTTATGCATCAATTCTCTATCTCAGAATTCCTCCTGCCTTTCGGATTATTCTTCGTGGAAAAGACGTTGAGCACCATAACGTGGTAAACGATATGATGATGACGCAGGAAGTCACTTACCGCCCACAGCCTGGTACAGATGGGGTCCTGAAGGATTCAAATGTAATGATTTCTAAATTCAAGTCTGGTGTTTTACCTATTTGCTTTGTGATTTTGAGCATTAAGTGATTTACATTGTCATTTTTATAATCAGATGGTGGCCACTGTAACTATTGGATTCGTGAAGGATGCAAAAGATCATATCGATGTTCAAGGATTTAATGTTTATCATAAAAACAGACTCATCAAGGTTTGTTTTCTGTGTAGATTGCAATCAGTTTGCTGGGTATTTTCCAGTTTAAGCAATTTATTTCAGGGTTTTAATTTAATTTTTTTTGGCAGCCGTTTTGGAGACTTTGGCATGCTCCCGGAAGTGATGGCCGTGGAGTAATAGGTATTACCACAACCCTGAAAATTAATGTTTTTTGGAAGTGATTTAGTTAACATGCAAATAAAATGACATTTATATCTATTGCAGGTGTTTTGGAAGCCAATTTTGTTGAACCGGCTCATGATAAGCAAGGGTTTGAGCGTACCATAGTTCTATCAAGACTTGAAACACGGCTTGTACAAATGCAAAAGACATATTGGTGAGTTCTTGTTTTCTCATTTTTTGGGTTTTTACAAGCTCCAGTCTTTTTGACCATTGATTGATCTGCTTCATTCAGGTCCACTAATTGTCATAAGATCGGCTATGCTCCACGCAATAAGAAAGCAATTGTTGAGGCAGGTATAAAATCATAACTACGGACTTCTTAATACCCGTTAAGCATCCTATTTAGAGATCTTAAATTGCGATTTGGAATTCCCCAAAACCCTTTGATTATAGAATTCTAAATTTTGTCTATCCGTTGCTTTGTGTGTGGTAAATCTCTAGTTTCAGGCTCGGGCAAAGTCAACTCAATTTCCTATCAGAAACATCATTCCAAATCGGGTGAGAAGCATCATAGCAATGGGCATCCGTACAGTAAGGGAGAAAAGGGAGGGACGAAGTCCGGAGCAATTCCTAGTTCTCCAGAACCATCGTCACATTCGGAAGAGTTGGCCAGTGGCGACGAGGTAGAAGCCAGCAGCCAAAAGAGACGAGCAAATGGAAATTCTGGGAAAATATTTTCTGCCATGAACTCATTTCGGAACCGTGCCTCTGATACAGCTGCTCGGCACTCTTCATACTCGGGAAATGTGGAAGCTGGGCAAGATTTTCCATCGGGAGGAAGGCCTGTTCGTGTCTCCACACGGTCACAATCTAAGGTATCTATGATAGTATTTTTATTTGTTAGTAGGGAAAGGCAAAGAGAGATTATTTTAGGCACCGTTTGGTAACATTTTTTTAAGCATTTTTTTTTTCTTCTGAGCCCAAAAAAAAGGATTAAAAATAGCATTGATTTTGCACTTAAAAAAGTACTTTTTTTTTTTTTTAAAAAAAAAAAAGTAAAAGATTTGAAGTATCATTTTTTTTTTCAAAAAAAAAAAGAGTGTAAAATAGTTGCTTTTTGTTTTTTCATTATGAGAGCTTGTTGGGCTAGGGCCTCTCCACCGACATTTTTTTAATTGTCTATGATTTTTCTTTTGGCTTAAAAGATCTCATTGGGATAATAGTAAGATATAATCTCTACACTAGTTTTGATATTTTGATTTTGCCTTTAACTAAAAGTAATTTTTTTGTTAAATAACTTAAATTAATGTTTTGCTCTAAGATGGTGCCTTAGTCTTTATGTTGAAAACTGACCTTTCCCATGCACTGTTATGTGGTTGACTTCCCCCCCCCCCCCCCCGGGGGTTTTTCCCTTAATGAAAGGTTAAAAACATGTTTCTCCCTTGCATATGACCCACGGGATTGTCATAGTAAACTAGAATTAAAAGATCTAATATGAAGGGCATTCAAGTATTTAGTTTAGTATTTTCCATGGTTACGACCTTCATAATTGCCATAGCTTATGGCTTCAACCCTTGGGGGGTAATGTTAGTGTTGGGGCTAATATGTGGCAAGTGTTTGCTGAGGAGACCTCAGAAGCTTCCCTTTTGCCACCTTGGGTGTCTCTTCCCTTTGTAGGATTGATATAGTTTCTTTTTGTTTGTTTGACAGGGAGATGATGGTGGTGGTGAAAATGAATGTTCCCCTTCAAATCAGACTGATATTATCAATCAGTTGAGGGAAGAAAATCTAGAGTTAAAAGAAAGGTTGGCTATTTTCTCAAAATACATGTTTTGAGTAGGACTGTAAACGAGCCGAGTATTAAGCGTTTAAGTTTGGTTCGTTTATTTTTCTTACTATTTGAGTTTGAGCGAGTATTAAGTGTTTAAGCTTGGTTTGTTTATTTTTTTTACTATTCGAGTTCGAGCCGAGCTTGAAACCTTATGTTCAAGTTTGGTTCGTTTAATAATCAAACTGTTCGCGAGCTTAATCGTGTTTTTTTTTAAAGTTATTTCTTACTTAAATTTTTATTCTTAACAACTATATAAATAATATATTTTTTTAATAAAATTAATTATTTATAATCGCTTCTTGACAATATAAATACAAAATTCAAATATTTAATTTACTAGCTAATCAAAATATAAGAATTATAAAGAATCAAAGTAAATTTACAAATAATCAGTGTATTATAGCTATTAAATACGTTAAAAGGGAATTTATAAAATTAAAATTTAATTGAATTAAGCTATAGAATGATTTGATATGTAAGATTGTACTATTAACAAAAATCAAGAGTCTATTTTACTTTTTTTTTATACTAAAAATATAATAAGATATTTTAATTTTATATTTATTCGAGTTGTTCACGAACATTAACGAGCTTTTATTTAATAAACAAGTTTAATTTAAAGTTTGAGCTTAGTTTATTTATTAAATGAACGAGCTATCATCGAGCTGAGCTCGAGTAATTTACAAACGGCTTGTTTCGTTTACAGCTGTGAGAGTAACAAGTAGTAGTTTATGACCTAAATACATGATTTTTCAGTGTTTTTGTGCCTTTGTTTCTGTAGATTGAAAAAGAGGGAGGAAGAGATTCTGGGTGATTTGCTGCGTGATTTGCAGGAAGAAAGAGAGAGAAGCAAATCGCTTGAAGCTCAGGTAAGTTTTTTGTAGTATATACACCATTCTATCTTCTTTAGGAATGAGCGAATAATAAACTTGAGTATTTCCCTGCTGCAGATTCAGGAGAAGAATAAACAAATAGAGGATCTGAACAAGGAGCAAGAGAGTTTAATAGATATATTTTCAGAGGAAAGGGAGCGCCGGGACACCGAGGAGGAAACTTTGAGAAAGAAGCTCAAGGTTATTTAATTTTCTTCTCTGCCCTTTTTTGCTTATTTTGTTCTCGTTCACCTTTTTCGCTTATTTTGTTCTCGTTCACATTGATGGTGATTGAATTGTTAGAGTCAAGTATTTTGGGAACAGAAACAAAAGTTTGGGAATAATTCTGTTATGCTCCAAGAAATTTGTTCTAAAAATCTCAGAGCAAACAGAAATGGATTTTCCTGTTCCCTTCTGTCCCTAGTTTCAGTTTTCCAAAAAATTCGGAAGTGTTCTGATCCAAATAATTGTTCTAAAAATCAGGAAACACAACGGACTTATTGGATAATATAACCAAATGCATTTTTTTTTTCTCTGATTCAATTTATTTTTCATGTTGAGCAGGAAGCATCAAATACCATCCAGCAATTACTTGACAGGGTGAGGCAAATGGAGAAGAAGACTCCCAGATGACATGACATTCATGGGTTGTGTTTGAGTAGTTGTAAAAGTTGTGATTTTGCTAGAATGCTTCTCCTTGTGGCTGTCGTCTATGTAAATAGATTAGATTAGGTTAGGTTGGGTTGGTGGGATGCCAAAATGTCCCTGTAGAAGACTGATTTTAAAGTGTTATTTTTTTATTGATGATGTTACTACTGTCTTCTTTTCCATGGCTTAAAATAGCATGCCAAACGCCTAGCATTGGGTTTATCTTATGATACAGTCGGAATTTATCAGTAATCCCAGCTCCTAAACTTTTTTGATCAATTCTCCTAAAATTTAAGAAAAACACTTGGGATGTCGGTGTAGAATTGGCCAAATATTTTTGGTGTGAGAATAGGTTAATCAGAAAATGAATGAGATCATAAATCATTTTAAATGTAGCATTTAGATTAGTTAAATTCATAATTAACTCTTCATGATTTGGAGATAATAATATCTCCTCTCTTTTTGGGTAAAATAATTCAAATTGAATTTGGTTTGACAGTTCAAATATTATACTACTATGAATTGCAGTTCTTTTTTTTACTCAAATTGATAATTACTTATTCATTATATCTTATATAATATGAGTTGTTCTCATTTAAATTCATCTTGGCGTTGGTCCATTAGATCTTAATGTACGGTTTGTTTTACTTTTATCCTCATCATCTTATGTTAGATATTGCAGCATTGGGTTTGACTTGTAAATAGTATGTATTTAAATGTTATATGGCATTTCGAACTCTCAAAATTAAAATTTGAACAATATAGGCAACATTTAGGAAGAGTTTGGTAACATTTTTTGGTTAAATATTTTTCAAAAGCAAAAATGCTAATTTAACGGAAAAAATACTTTTATTTAAAAATAAAAGTAAAAAATTAAAAACAATTTTGATAGTGCAGGGATTATATATTAGTGTGGGGATTATATATTAGTATTATTTTTATAAATTTTAATCCAAATAAAAAAATCATGGATATTTAAAAAAGGTGAGGAAGAGGTTCTCGTCCATCGATTTTTCATCGATCAAAAAAATAAAAAAATAGTTATTTTTTGCTCTATGAAAAAGTACTTAAATCATCCCCTCAACATATCTTCCTACGTCTGAATCGTACGCTCTAACTGACCATCTGTCTGAGGATGGAAAGCGGTGCCAAATTTCAGCTTAGTACCTAAAGCAGTCTGGAGACTCGGCCAGAATCTCGAAGTAAATCTCGGATCTCTATCCGACACTATAGAAACCGGTGCACTATGCAATCTAACAATCTCATCAATATACAGTTGGGCATACTTTTCAAGAGAAAATATCGTCTTTACGGTTAGAAAATGAGCGGACTTGGTAAACCTATCAACGATCACCTAGATGGAATTATACCCCTTTTGAGTACGGGGTAATCCCGAAACAAAATTCATCGTGATATGCTCCCACTTCCACTCTGGAATCGGTAGGGGTTGCAACAACTTACCTGGACGTTGATGCTCAATCTTTACTTGTTGACACACAAGGCACATGGTAACAAATTCTGCGATCTCCCGTTTCATTCCAATCTACCAATAATGCTCACGCAAATCTCGATACATTTTAGTGCTCCCCGGATGCATTGCGTACGCAGAGCTATGCATCTTTTCCAAGATATTTTTTTTCAAATTGACATCATTAGGCACACACAGCCTATTTCCACACATCAAAGCTTCGTCCTTATCCCTGATATGATAATCAGTTCTGTGACCATTTTTTACTTCATCCCAGATCCTCTCTAATTGAATGTCTGACTTTTGAGCTTCAATAATGCGGTCAATCAATGTCGGTCTCAAAGTCAAGGTTGCAAGCAATGCTACCGTCTGACCAACCGCTAACTGAACTTGCAACGATCTCAATTCTGCATACAGATTAGCATGGGAGACTCGAAGATGTGTGACCGAGCCTGCCGATTTTTGACTTAAAGCATCCGCTACAACATTAGCCTTTCCTGGATTGGTAATGGATGGTGCAATCGTAGTCCTTGATCAACCCCATCCAACGCCTCTGCCTCATATTTAATTCCTTCTGAGTAAACAAGTACTTCAAACTTTGATGGTCGGTATATATTTCACATGTCTCGCCATACAGGTAGTGCCTCCAAATCTTCAGGGCGAACATAATTGCAGCCAACTCCAAATCGTGCGTCGAGTAATTATGCTCATGGTTCTTCAATTGCCGAGATGAATATGCGATCACGTGACCATGCTGCATCAGAACACATCCCAGCCCTTGGTGTGATGCGTCACTATAAATCATGAAACCACCTTCTTCGGACAGAAGGGACAATATTGGTGCCGATATCAATCTACTCTTCAACTCCTGGAAACTCTGCTCACATTTATCGGTCCACTCAAATTTGGATTCCTTGCGGGTTAATCGAGTCAACGGGGTAGCTATAACAGAAAATCCTTGCACAAATCGTCGATAGTAACCTGCCAATCCTAAAAAGCTTCGGACTTCAGTCATATTTTTCGGTCTTTCCCACTGAACAACAGCTTCAAATTTTTTCGGGTCTACCTGAATACTATCTCTTGAAATAACATGACCTAAGAATACCACATGATCTAACCAGAATTCACATTTACTAAATTTCGCATATAACCGCTTCTCCCGCAACGTCTGTAATACAATTTGGAGATGCTTCGTATGCTCTTCTCTACTTTGGGAATAAACCAAAATGTCATCAATGAACACTATAATAAATTGGTCCAAATAAGGTTGAAAGATACGGTTCATCAAATCCATGAAAGTCGCAGGGGCATTTGTCAATCCAAAGGGCATAACCAGAAATTCATAGTGTCCATATCTCGTAGGAAATGCTGTTTTTGCCATGTCACTCTCCCTGACTTTCAGTTGGTGATTCCCCGATTGAAGATCTATCTTGAAAAATACTTTAGCTTTCTGAAGTTGGTCAAACAAGTCATCAATCCTAGGCAACGGATATTTATTGCGAACCGTCACCCTATTCGGCTACCGATAATCAATATACATTCTCAACGTGTCATCCTTCTTCTTTACGAACAGCACTGGGGCACCCCATGGGGAGACACTGGGCTTGATGAACCCACGGTCTAATAAATCTTGTAACTGCACTTTCAACTCTTTCAACTCAGTAGATGCCATACGATAAGGTGGAATCGATATAGGGGTAGTGTCTGGAAGTAACTCGATTGTGAATTCCATTTCCCTATCGACGGGCAACCCTGGCAATTCTTCTGGAAATATGTCAGAAAAATCTCGGACTACTGGAATATCTACCACCAGAGTTTTTCTCTGACTGGTGTTAATTACGTGCGCAAGGTATCCCTAACAGCCTTTCTTTAATAATTTTCTGGATTCTAAGACTGAAATTAAACTGATAGGAGTGACAATTCTATCTCCAGCAAATACGAACTCTGACTCGCCTGAGATTCGAAATATCACTTATTTCTTGAAACAGTCCACCGTGGCATGATATCCGGATAGCAAATCCAAACCCAGTATTATATTGAAATCGTGAATACTCAGGGGTAATAGATTTGCCAATAACTCTCTATCACCAAACCGAAGTGGACTGTCTTTATACACGCTATCGATCCATACCGACTCACCCACTGGAGTAGAAATAACAATACGGTAGGATAAAGAAATGGGAAATCTGCCTACTTGCATCATGAAGGTTGCCGAAACAAAAGAATGCGTAGAACTGGGATCAATAAGTACACGAGCATCTTTAACATATAAAGATATGATACATGTGACCACGTCGGGAGTAGCCTGAGCATCATGTCGAGTAGTAGCAAAAACTCGTCCTCGTGTTGGAGGTCTACCCGACGATCCTCTACCAAGCCCCTAGGCGATACTAGGACCCCTACTACCTATACTGCTCGCTGGAGGTACGAATGTAGAAGCAAGTTTCGGACAATTTGTAGATTTATAACCTAGCACATGATAGTGGAAACATATCGGGACTCCCACAGGACAGTCTCTGGCAAAGTGACCCGTAGCTCTACAGTGATAACATTTATCTCCCCCAGCCCGACTCGACGGCTGATTCCTTTTTTGCCTCTGCGGACCAACACTAGCTTCCAATGGACTTTGTTGTTATCTAGGGTATGATTGCCGGGAACCATGGATCCTGGCGGATTGGCCAAACGATGAGGCCCGAGCAATTGGCGGTCGAAATATCATCCCCCGTGAAGTGCCACCCGAAAATCTGCTAGGCGACTTAAATCTGCTCTTTTTTTACAGCTCTCGACTCTCGGCGACTTCCTGCACATCCCTCTCCACTAGTTTTTCCGTATTCACCAACTCTATATAATTCTTAATTTGCTTGCTTGTCAGCCTGGAACGGATCTCTAACTGAAGTCCCTTCTGGAAACGTCTGTATTTTTCCTCCTCCATTTTTACCAGATCAGGGGCAAAATGGGATAAAGCATTGAATTTGACTTCGTACTGCTAGACTATCATCTTTCCCTACTTTAGAACTATAAATTCCTCCTCCATCTAGAATCGATAAGACTCGGGAAAGTACTTCTCATTAAACGCGGCGATGAAACGGTCCCATGTAATCTCCTTACCAGAACCGGTAATCAGCCTTTTCATTTCTTCCCACCAATGCTCGGCTTCCTCCCTCAACTGAAAAGTGGCAAGGGGAACTCGACTATCGTCGACAATCCCTATCGCCTCGAATACGTGCCCCACGCTTCTGATCCAATTCTCCGCATCAGCTGGACCCGCCGTCCCGATGAAAGCTAGAGGGTCTAACTCCTTGAACCTCTTCAATCGTACCGCCTGAGATGTGGCGGTATCACTTTGGGCCCTTTGACTTTCCATAATCCTCGCTTGCTGCTCCGTCAGCTGGGCAGCAGCTTGCAAAATTCTTTCGACCACGTCTAAGCTCCCTTGCAACCTATCACCCTGCGTGTGGGATTCCACAATATGCAAACTTTTCTGCTCCCTATCTCTCTGTTCCTGAGGCTCCACTTGCCTCGGGGATTCCGCTTGCCTCTAGGGTCCCATACTCCCAGCGGTTTCACCTTTTCTCTCCATACCTGTTATCAACCATAAAATTCAATTCAACGACTAACTAGGTCAACCAAAAAAATGACAGTAATTAATATACGTTAATTAACTATTACGCGAGTATTAAAAGCACCCACTGACACCTTATCTTAGAGTCCCTTACTGACTAGACGACTGATACGTTTCCCATCTCATGATCCTCTATGGGCACGACAATTGACAAGTCTACAGAACCTATAACCTAAGCTCTGATACCAAAATTGTCACACCCCACCCCGGACACCCGTTACCTGTGGGGCCGGCGTGATGTCGACACGACATCACCTGAGCGACAAACCAACTAGAAAGCGACAGTATGCATTCATAATTATACAATTATCCAAAATCAGGTCATAAACATTTTTCCTAATTTTTAATTATACACCCGTCCCTGATTTTTTAATAACAACGAAAGAAAAAAAACAATGAACCTCTACTAGGTTCGCCTCAGGCAGCATTTCCCGAACTTTTACCCCTTGCTACACCATCGACGGACTCTACCCAGTGCCAGTAGGGGGACCGACTCCTAGTCATTTCACCTGCGAGTGTACTGCCTTCTTAATAAAAGCATTCTTATTTAATAATAATATCTTCTAGATAAAACAACATTTACATATGGATCCAGTATAAGCATAATATATGCAGTAAAAATGGAGTCATATATATAAGTTCCACTTTTAAAACCATCCAGTATAAATATCATACCAATCTCCGTGATAAATAATAAATCACCCAATAGAAACAAAACATCACATCCCAAACCACCACTTCACCACAACACACACTGGCTAGCCATAGTGATCATTTTAACCTCATGATCGGGAGTTGCAACGATACTGTACCATCCATAGGATATGCATTCCTATGAACATCCATCACTTCGCCGAAGCAGATAATCATTGCACAGTATAAACATCTAGCATCACTTCGCCGAAGCGGATCACATCACTCAATAATATCGTATAATCAACATCGTCAAATCACCGCATAATTTTCAAAAGCATCTAATTTAAAAACAACCATTTTTCATCATAAATGTATATACAAATAATTTGGCAAGAAGACAGTACACTCATCTCATTTCTGGTGCTATAAAACCTCACCGTCCAAAGTTTACCAAGGTGTTGGCGTCTGCGAACCTAGAAATGATAGGGCCTAAGTTAATATTTTATATAAAATCAGCTAGTCATGTAATTCAGGCCCTAAGTTCCACATGTTTTCATTCCCCATATTTTATTTATGAGATTTATTATTAATCTAATAATTTCCTTTTGTTAATTATTACATAAAAATCTTGTAATATGAACGATCCCAAATTTATTATTCCGGTTACAAAGATTTTTAGGCTAAGATTGAATTTAACAAAACTAGAATAAATTTGACGGAAAACGATATCCATTCCGAATCGTTCACAGGCCGCGAAAAAGATTTGAATTTGAATTTGAATTTTTTTCTTTTATTGGGGTTAGTTGTGCAATTTCCCCTTTCCTTTTTTTTTTCCTGGTTTTTGGTTCTTCTCCAGACCCGACGGCCGACCTCTCTCTCTCTCTCTACTATTGCCGACCGCCGGTGGCCTCCCCCTCTTTGCTGATTCTCCTGCCGACCCTGCACCACCCACAACGTCCACCAGACACAACCCCCGGCCACCTCACCAGCTCACCCGCACACCCACCAGATCATTGTTCACACACCCATGCACACTACAACACACATACACACCCCCATGCACACAACTACACATGCATGCCTAAGGCCAACGACACGCCACGGAACCAACGACCTCTGCCGACAGTGACATACACACACAGCGGCACACCGCAGCCGCAACCAACTCACGCCACCTCCATCGCCGTTGATCGACCTCTCTCTCTCTCTCTCTCCGTCTCGGTTTTATTTTCCTTTGCTGGGTTCTCGTCAACGCAACACACATTCGCCTATACACACACACACACACACACTAACTGGACAATCAGAACACACACACATACAAACCCACACGCTGTTGGAAGAAGAAAACCGAGCACAACCCACACCACCGGAAATTTACCGACCCAACTCGCCACGCTCATGCATGCACACACCTATCAAATAATTAGAGGAATTACACATAAATACTCACCAGCCCGATGATCGTCGATGATTGAACAACGATCAACAACTCCCGCTCATCGGCGATGCTAAAAACGTGCACTGCCACTCCATTGATGAACCATGCCACCAGCCGAACCACACTCCCTTTCTCTTGGAACTGTCTACGATGTCCACACGACCACGCGCACCCCTAACAGCCACGACCACGCTGCCGGAGGAACGCCGATTCAAGAAAAATCGACGACCCCTCCACTCCGGTTCTCTCTCTCTCTCTAGAATTTCTCAAGTTTTTTCCCCGATTTCATCACTTCTTTGTATGGGTTTTTTTTTTATTGCATGATTTTAGTGGTTGATCTGATCCTACGCTCGCCACGTCGCCCCTCGATCGCTCCTTTCTCTGGCCAGTGGATCGTCCGTCGATTGTATGCGTGTATATATATATATATATATATATATATATATATATATATATATATATATATATATAAAGTTAAATTACACTTTCCTCCCTCTAATTTCTTTAGGATCTTAATTTCAATAAATTTCAATTTTAAAAAGTTTCAAAATTTATAATTTTGCCCTTAACATTTTTACTTTTGATTTTTAATTGCCAATTCAAATCTCAAGTTTAAATTTTTGTGTTTCTAAATTCCCAATTTGATCCCCAACTTTTGGTTTGAATTTTAATCAATAAACTTTTTACCCTGAAATTCTCTAATATTCTATAATGCAACTATTTATGACGTACGTTCTACAATTTAGGTTTTACAGGTTGGGTTCGGTTGGTGCAACATATTATGTCATTAGGTTATGCTCGAGAGAGTTATTGTGCTTAGGATCCATATATAGAGTAGGAATGTCAGTGGGGGGCTGTTGGTTAATTGGTGGGTGCCTAACTTAGGCATTTTTCAAATGGATGTGCCTAACTCCAATTGTCAAATGGAGGTGTCTAACTCCAATTATCAATTGGAGGTGCCTAATTCCACCAACCCCATGTTTCCTTTGAAGCATATATAAACTCCATTAACCTCCATGTTTTTTATATCAATCCATAAAATAAAGAAATCAAGTTAGAAAGGTTTGAGAGAGAGCTTAAAAAGAAAAACTTGTGTGAGAATTTTTGTGAGAAAATTCTTGGGTGTAATTGAGTTGTGGGTTGTGAGTTTGTGAGTACTTGTAAACACTTTGTAATTTCCCATCCTTTAGTGAAAGATCTGCATTAGCTCCGGAGACGTAGGTGCAATTGGCCGAACTCAGTTATCAATCTTGTGTGTTAATGTTTCTGTTCTCATTTTCGTTAATCTGGTTATAGGGAAATTGCTCTTTATTTCCCAACAACTGGTATCAGGAGCTCTGGTTTTGATTTTAGATGGTATTTTCTCGAGGTTACTATTTATGTGAATAGTGACTTTCGTGAACAATGAAAAATTTGTCGGCCAAGTTCGTTGACAACAATATTCTAACACACGGTGGTTCGTTGGAATAGTCAGAAACGATCCAAAAGAAGCCAGATTTGAGTGGGAGCAATGGCCGCAGATGAAGGGAAGGTGAACATTGAAAAGTTCGATAGTGTGGACTTCGGCTTTTGGAAGATGCAGATTGAAGATTATCTGTATCAAAAAAAGCTGTATCAACCTCTCTCAGGAAAGAAACCAGAGAGCGTGAAGGATGAAGACTAGGCTCTTCTCGATAGACAAATTCTCAAAGTTATCCGATTATCACTATCCTGCAATGTTGCTTTCAACATAGCAATGGAAAAGACCACGGTGGGTTTTTTGGAGACTCTCTCCAGTATGTATGAGAAGCCATCAGCCTCAAACAAGGTTCACTTGATAAGGCGGCTATTCAATTTGCAGATGGTGGAAGGTGTATCGGTGGCTCAACATCTTAATGAACTCAACACAATCAAAATCCAGTTGAGTTCAGTGAAAATTGAATTTGATGATGAAATTCAAGCTTTGATTCTTTTGTCATCTCTACCAGACAGTTGGAATACTATTGTTACAACAGTTAGCAACTCAACGGGAAACAATAAATTAAATTTCGAAGACGTTCGAGATCTAGTATTGAATGATGAAATTCGGCGGAAGGAATCAGGTGAAACATCAAACTCATCAGCCTTGCACACAGAATCTAGAGGGAGAACTTTAGAAAGAAATTTAAATCGCAGCAGATCGAAATCTAGATGGGGTAAATCTAGACCAGGAAGGAAAAATTTTAGCTACTACAATTGCGACAAGAAGGGTAACTTCAAGAGGGATTACCGAGCACCGAAGAAAGATACTGGCGCACAAGAATCTGCTAACGTAACCGAAGAAGCAAGTGATGCTATGATTCTAAGCGTCAACAGCCTAATTGAATCATGGATTTTGGATTCAGGAGCATCTTTCTACTCCATCCCATGCCGAGAAATCATGAAAAACTATGTCAGCGGTGATTTCGGGAAGGTTCATCTAGCAGATGATGAAACTTTGAAAATTGTAGAAAAATGAGACATCTGATTAAAACTTCTAAACCAGACTACTTGGAAGCTGCAAAGAGTGAGACATATTCCTAGCCTTAAAAGGAATTTGATCTCTATAGGACAACTTGACGGAGAGGGTTACTGTACAACTTTCTCAAGTTGTGAATAGAAGATTACTAAAGGAGCACTCGTCATTAGGGATGGTCATGGGCCTGGGGGCCCGCCCAACCTAAACGGCCCGACCCCATTTTTTTAGGGCTTGAGCTTAGGGTTTGAGCCCATGGGCCGAGCCTGGGCCTAGGTATTAGGGTTCGATCAAAATTAGGGCCAGGCTTGGGCAAAGTCCAAAAATTTTAGGCCTGGCCCGAAGGATATTTAAAAAAATAAAAAATAAAATATATATATATATACACACACACATATATTACAATACAACCCTAATATTTGGAATATTGGTTTCTTTTAGAAATTGTAATTTTAATATTTCTTATTAGTTTGGTTTGTTTAAAATATTGGTTTGCCTTTAGAAATTATAATTTTAATATTTCTTATTGGTTTGGTGTTGAATTTTTTGTATTTATTTTTGAAATTTAAAAAAAAAAAAAAAAAAAAAAGGGCTGGGGGCCCGTGGGCCGGGCTTTGGACCTAGATTTTTCTTATAGGGTCAGGCTTGGACATAGAATTAAGGCCCGATCACCGGGTCGGGCCGGGCTAGGGCCCAACATTTTTTTGTAATACACTAGTCTAAGCCCGGCCCGAACCCGCCCCGCCCCACCCCGACCCATGACCATCCCTACTCGTCATTGCTCGTGGTAATAAGACTGGTACTCTCTATGTAGCTTCAAACATAGAGAATATCATTACAGTACCAGATGCTGATAGAAATCAAACTTATGGCACCAACGGCTTGGCCATATGAGCGAGAAAGGGATGAAGACACTTATGTCAAAAGGGAAGTTTTTGGATCTAAAGAATGTAGATATTAGCCTATGTGAGGATTGCATCTTTGGCAAGCAGAAAAAAGTTAGTTTTGAAAAGAATGGCAAGACACCTAAGGCAAAAAAGTTAGAGTTGGTTTATACCGATGTATGGGGACCATCTCCGGTTCCATCTCTTGCGAGCTCACTGTATTACGTCACCTTCTTCGATGATTCTACAAGGAAGGTATGGGTCTATTTTCTGAAGAAGAAATCAAAAGTCTTCGATACTTTCAAAAAATGGAAAGCTATGGTGGAAAATGAAACTGATTTGAAAGTCAAGCGGTTGAGGTCTGACAATGGAAGAGAATACAGAGAATTTTGCGTGAACAACAGGTCAAGATGGAAAAAACTGTTCCCATAACACCGCAGCAGAATGGTGTAGCAAAGCCGTCAACACCGCAGCCTACCTGATTAATCGTAGGCCCTCAGTTCCTTTGGATGGTAGAATACCAGTGAAAGTTTGGAGCGAAAAAGAGGTAAACCTTTCATACTTGAAGGTGTTTGGTGTATCTCTTATATGCATATTGATTTTGCTGAAAGAAGTAAATTAGAACCAAAGTCTAAGAAATGTGTTTTTGTCGGATATGGTGGTGATGAGTTCGGTTACCGATTTTGGGACTACAAAAATCGAAAGATCATCAAAAGTTGGGATGTCATATTCAATGAGAATGTGATGTACAAAGACAAATCAACCACATAATCAACCAGCTCTAGTACCTAAGCTAAAACAAAGGAATTTGCTGAGTTGGAGGAGATTTCTGGAAACGATATCCAAATTATTCTTGAAGCAGTTCAAGAAGAACCAGTCACGCCAAAATTGAGACGCTTCTCCAGAATTCCTAAACTAATCCAGGGGTATTCACCTTCTTTTCACTACTTACTGTTGACTGACAACGGAGAACCAGAGTGTTATGATGAAGCAATGCAAGTGGAAGATTTAGTCAAGTAGGAGTCTGCTATGAAAAATGAGATGGACTCAGTCATGTCAAATCAGACATGGGAATTTGTTGAACAACTACCAGGCAAGAAAGCTCTCCATAACAAGTGGGTTTTCAGGATCAAAGAAGAACACGATGAAACCAAGCACTACAAAGCGAGATTGGTTGTCAAAGGATTTCAACAAAAAAAGGTGTTGACTATAATGAAATTTTCTCTCTAGTTGTAAAGTTGACCACTATTAGGCTGGTATTGAAAATTGTAGTTGCTGAGAATTAACATCTTGAGCAATTAGATATAAAGACAACTTTTCTTCATGGTGATTTGGAGGAAGAGATTTATATGAGGCAACCAGAAGGTTTCATAAAGGCAGGCAAGAAAAACCTGTTATGCAAGTTGAAAAAAAGCTTGTATGGTTTAAAACAAGCTCCCAAACAGTGGTACAAGAAGTTTGATAGCTTCATGGGCAATAGCAGTTTCACACGATGCCAAGTAGATCATTGTTGCTATATCAAAAAGTTCGACAATAGCTTCATCATTTTATTATTGTACATAGATGACATGCTCGTTGTAGGATCAGACATGCAAGAGATCATCAATTTGAAGCGGGAATTGTCGAAGCACTTCGCAATGAAAGATCTAGACGCTGCAAAGCAAATTCTTGGAATGAGAATCAAGAAAGACATGAAGTCGGGGATTTTGATGTTATCACAGGCTGGGTACATTAACAAAGTACTCTTCAAGTTTAACATGCAAGATGCTAAACCAGTGGGTACACTTTTGGGTATTCATTTCAGACTCTCCAAAGAGCAGTCACCTCAGACAAAAAAAGAACATACGCACATGGAAAAAGTTCTGTACGCCTCAATAATTGGAAGTCCGATGTATGTTATGGTTTGTACCAGACCAAATATTGCTCAAGCAATGGGAGTTTTCAGTAGGTACATGAATAATCCGGGTAAGGTACATTGGGAAGCAGTCAAATGGATTCTCAGATATCTACGGGGTACCATAGATAAGTCACTTTGTTTCAAAGGTGGAGATACGACACTAACAGGCTATGTGGATATTGATTTAGCTGGAAATATCGCTGTCAGAAGGAGCACTACAGGGTATGTCTATACTCTAGGAGGTACAACAGTGAGTTGGGTTTCTCAACTACAGAAGATAGTTGTTCGCTCTACAACTGAAGCAGAATATGTCGCTGTTACGGAAGCCAACAAGGAAATGATTTGGCTTCAGAGTTTCTTGGAGGAATTAAACAAGAAACAATAAGACAATATCTTGTATTGCGACAGTCAGAGCGCTATTTATCTAGCAAAGAATCCGTCTTTTCATTCCAGAACGAAGCATATACAACTGAGGTATCATTTTATCCGGTCATTTCTAGAAGATAGGATTTTGAATCTGGAGAAGATTAGTGGAGCTCAAAATCCAGTAGACATGTTGACAAATATGGTAACTACTGACAAATTGAAGTTGTGCTCAACTTCAGTTGGCTTGCAATAATAACAAGACCGGGGAAAAGCTGCTGCATTGATCAAAATGTGAAGATCGATTGAAATCAATCTTCAAGTGGGAGATTGCTGGTTAATTGGTGGGTGCCTAACTTAGGCATTTTTCAAATGGAGGTACCTAACTCCAATTGTTAAATGGAGGTGTCTAACTCCAATTATCAATTGGAGGTGCTTAATTCCACCAACCCCATGTTTCCTTTGAAGCCTATATAAACTCCATTAACTTCTATGTTTTTTATATCAATCCATAAAAGAAAGAAACCAAGTTAGAAAGGTTTGAGAGAGAGCTTAAAAAGAAACGTTTATGTGATAATTTTTGTGAGAAAATTCTTGGGTGTAATTGAGTTGTGGGTTGTGAGTTTGTGAGTACTTGTAGACACTTTGTAATTTTCCATCCTTTAGTGAAATATCTGCAGTAGCTCTAGAGACGTAGGCACAATTAGCCGAACTCTGTTATCAACCTAGTGTGTTAATTTTTCTACTCTCATTTTTGTTAATTTGGTTATAGGAAAATTTCTCTTTATTTCCCAATAGGGGTCAATGTGGTAGCCGAGGGATCTAATCACATCGAACAAGTCTCTCTTTGCTGAGAGTGATAGATCTTATCTTGCATACTCGAATAGTCACATATACGTTCACTAGACCCAATGAATACCTTTGAAGTTTCCTTCCTCTTTCGACCGAATTTTGTAAGAATAAAAAAAAAAAAAAATAGAATCTTTAGGAAGAGAGAAATAGAGGTCTTCCAGCAGTGGTGGTTGTCTTTAACGTGGTGGTGATGGTATGTGGAAGAACCTGTGGTGGTTATCGTGGAAAACGTTGACGGTTGCAACCAACTTGGTGGCATCGTCGCAGTAACAGTCAATTCATTGATGGTGTCATTCTAAGTTTTACGAGAAGAGAGTTATTTTTACTATGATGGTTAGGGTTTAAAAAGAGGGTGATTTTTATTTTTTAAGTAAGGGTATTTTTTTACTACTAAAATAAAATATAAGAACTAAAAGATTTATTGTATTATATTGTAAAATCTAAGTTGTAGAACGTACGTCATAGATAACCGCATTATAGGACGTTAGAGAATTTTAGGGTAAAAATAATAATAATAATAATAAAAATAAATAAATAAAAATTAGAAAAAAAAAAAAAAGTAAAAAAAAAAAATGTTAGGGGCAAAAATTATGATTTTGGAACTTTTAAAAATAAAAATATACTAAAATAAAAATCCTAAAGAAAATGAAGGGAGGAAAGTGTAATTTAATTTTTTTTTATATATATATATATATACATACCCACACGGCACACCGACGGAAACCCACCGGCCAAGGAGGGACGATCGAGGGGCGACGTGGCAAGCTCAAAATTGGTTTAAACCACTAATTTCATGCGTTAAAAACCATCCTACATGCGCTGAAATGGGGAAATCGGGGAAAAGAAAAGAAAACTTGAAAAAAAATCTAGAGAGAGAGAGAGAGGAGGAAGACGTCGGGGCTCCGTGATCGACGTTCCGCCGGTGAGAAAGCAGAGCGTGTATCTCATGGCTGCCTGGGTATGTTCCTGTGGCCACTGCTTTGAAAACGATCGTGTGAAATTCCCGGTGGTTTGCTCAGCGGCCGTGGGAAGGGATGAGATCGTCAACAGTGTGATTGATCGCCGTCCGTCTCCATCGTTCGGTGAGTCTTTATGAGTATTCTTTTTCTATATTTTCAGTGGGTGATCGGCCATTGGTCGCCGGCCGACGGAGGTTAAGTGGGCAGGGGTGTGCACTGTTCATCAGGTGGGTAGACGTGGAGGGTCATCGGCGGCACTGTTGGGTCGCCGGCGGAGTGAGTGTGTGCGTGTGGGGAGTGTGTGTGTGTTTGTTCAAATCGCCGGCGACAGCTGCAGACGATGGCGGTGGTCGAAGCTGTTACGACGTCCATGTTGACGAGAGTGTGTGTGTGTGTGTGTGTGTGTGTGTGTTGGTCGTTCGCCGTTGGTGTAGGAGTTTCGCTTGTGTGTGGGCCGTTCACCGTTCGTGGGTGGTGAGTCGCCGGCAGTGGAAGTTGGTGAGAGAAGGGTTGTGTCGTCGGCGGCCAGAATTGGAGAAAACTGTGAACGTAAAACAAAAGAAAGAAAGAAGAAGAGAAAAGGAAAAAAAAAAAAAAAAAGAGAAGAAGAAAAAGAAAAAGAAAAAAAAAAGAAACTAATTACACTAACAACCCCAAATAAAAAATCAAAACCCAATTAGGGGTCGGCGGGTGATTCGGAACAGATAATGATTTCGTTGATTAATATTTTAAATCATTAATTATTATTTCCATCAAATTAAATTATTAGCATTAAATTTTATAATCGCTACGATAATTTCGTAACCGCTAATTTTAATAATATCGTACAGTTAATATTAATGCAGAAAAATGGGTATAAATAACAATTTTGTATAATTAACTTGGGGAATGAGAAATATGGAATTTAAGGTCTGCATTGTATGTTAGGTTATTTTAAAATAAAATATTAATTTAGACCCTATCATTACTAGGTTCGCAAACGCCAGCATCCGGTAGGCTTTGGACGGTGCAGTTACTGTAACACAAGAAGTGAGGTGAGTGTACTGTCTTCTTGTCAAACTGTTTTCGGTATTTATGTAATGACATATGTGTTTACTTATGCTGTACGATTTCGTAAAAAGAGTGGATTATGTTTCTCCCCGTAAGGTGTGTGGATTATATTTCTTCCCGTAAGGGGTGTGGATTATATTTCTCCCCAAAAAGGGGTATGGATATTTCGTAGGAAGGCATTCCTATGAATGTTACGGTACCGTTGCAACTCCTGATCGTGAAGTTAAAATGATCACTATGGCTAGCCAATGTGTGTGTAGTGGTGGAGTGGTAGTTTGAAATGTGATATTTATTCATACTGGGTGATTTATTATTTTACTGTAATGGTCAGTAGGATATTTACATTGGGTAGTTTTGAAATAGAACTTATAAACATTGCTTTATTTTCACTATATATATTGTGAAGACTTTTACACGCTATGTGACATCTAGATATTTGTGCTTAAATGATGTATTTTTTTTTTTTAAGAATGCATTATTATTATATAAAGAATGTTTTATTAAAAGAAGGCAGTACACTCGCTGGAGAAATAGCTAGGAGTCGGTTCCCTACTGGCACTAGGTAGAGTCCGTCGACGGTTTAGCAAGGGGGAATTTTGGAGGTGCAGCCTGAGGCGAACCTAGCAGAGGTTTATTGTCGTTTTTACCTTTTGCTGTATTTAGAATATCAGGGACAGGTGTGTCCCTAATAGAAGAAGTTGTTTTATGACCTGATTTTGTGATTGTATAATTATGAATGCTTTCTGTCGCCTTCTAGTTTGATTGGTCGCCCAGGTGATGTCGTGTCGACGTCACGCTGGCCCCAGTGGGTGACAGGCGCCCGGGGTGGGGTGTGACATATGTGATATTGGGAAAGTTCTTTTTGGGATCATGCAATCAATTCATATTAATTAATTAAAAGTGAGGTAGCTCTAATTATTTTGATATAATAATTAGTTTAGATTCACACAACGTGCGAGTTTAAAAAAATAAATTAAATTTATATTAATAGATATTTAATATTTGAGTGTTATACATGAAATGTGGTTTCTTTAATTTAATATTTAATAATATTTAAAAAAAAAATACATTTAGAAAAAAAAAATTGTCACTTTCGATCACTCTGATTTATTTCTACACTTAAAAAACAATAAGAAAAAAAGTTAAATTCTAAGAGGAGATATATAATTTTTTAACCTTTCAATGTGTGTTTGAATATCAATTTTATTTATTTATTTACATTTTTTTTAAAGCTAACTTTTAAACAATATAATAATTCTCAATTTGTGTTGTTTAGTAGTTATTATTATTAGAAAATTTAATAGTGATTATGAATAAAAAATCACAACAAAAGAGGAAAAAAAAAAAAAATTATTTTGGCCAATTTAATATGTCATATTTATTAAAAAAAATAGATATTTATTTTGAATTGAAAGAAAATCATTGAACTATTTGGGCAATTAATTAGAATGAATTTTAGTATAACTATGAAGGATTCAATTAATTTGCATTAAAATGTTATTAAAATTACACTATTTTTAAAAACTAAAAATAAAAAAGGTCATATTATTATTGTGGGGAGTTAATATTATTAGGGTTGAACAAATCATAACCGTTCATTCATCTAAGTGAATAGAAATGAACGACAACAACTAATCTTTTGTCCCATTTAAGTAGGGTCGGCTACATAAATCCGTTTATGCCATAAGGAACGATTAAGGGTCATCCCCTCAGTCAGGTTCAATGTTATCAAATCAGTTATAATAGTTTCGTCCCAAGTCTTCTTAGGCCTACCTCTTCCTCTAATAACTCCCTACACTTGAACTAAATCGCATTTTTCCACTGGTGCTTCAATGGGTCTTCCATGCGCATGTCCAAACCACCATAAACGATTTTCTCTCATCTTCTCTTCGATGGGTACTATTTCTAAATTTTCTCTAATAATTTCATTCTTAATTTTATTCATTCTCGTCTTCCCACTCATCCACCGTAACATTCTCATTTCTGTTACACTAATTTTCTGGACATGCTTTGTTTTTATTGCCTAACATTCTGAATCATACAGAAGTACTGATTTTATTGCAGTTTTGTAGAATTTTCATTTGAGTTTCAATAGTATCCTATGATCGCATATCACCCCCACTGCATTTTTCCACTTCAACCACCCTACCTTGACTCTATGAGTAATATTCTCCTCGATTTCGCCATTACTCTGAATCATTGAACCTAAATATCTAAAATGATTCATCGTTGGAATCTCTTCATCCTTAATTTTGACCGTACTATCATCTCTTCGAGCATTACTAAAATTGCAATGCATGAATTCCGTTTTCCTTCTGCTAACCTTCAAGCCTTTAGACTCTAAAACTTTTCTCCATCTTGTTAACTTAGTATTAAGATCTGTTCTATTTTTATCAATTAATACTATATCATCTGCAAATAACATACTCTAACGTACTCCATCTTGGATATTTTTTGTTAACTCATCCATCACTAGAACAAAGAGATAAAGACTTAAAGATGATCATTGATGTAAGCCTATATTAATAGAAAATGTACAGGTATCGCCTCATCCTGTTCGAACACTAGTCACTATACCTTCATATATATTTTTAATTATCTCAATATATACGTTGGATACATGTTTCTTTTCTAACACCTACCATAAAATTTCTCTGTATTTGAATATGAGGGTGTCATAGGGTCGAATTTTTGCCACCCAAAAACAAAACCCTGTGGTGGCCTAGTTGCACCGACAACTAGCAGCTCTCGTGAATGTCCTACGACGCAGCGGAATTTCACCAACATGGTTGTAACACACACACGTCCTTGCAACGTAATACAACAAAAATACACTGAAACACTACCGAAACGCACCCACACAACGGCACACACATGTTTACGGGAAAACCCAACTTTGTATTACATAACTCGGGTTACAAGGAACCAATTACAACAGATAGTCTGCAAATCCGCAGGCATTCACTCTCCCTCCCAAAAACAGACCATACGTTACAATTTATAGGCAAAAACGGCAGTTGACAGCCCCAACTGCATAGGCAGACAGATGACACCTGTCCCGACATGTGTCAGCACTCTGGGAGTCGGTTTTCCTGTCTGAAAACCAACCAAAAACCACCAGAAACTGCCCAGAACTGCCCAGAACCGTCTGGTAACCAACAGTCCACCAGCTTACCACAAGCTCAGCATCCTTCCAGCGTTTTTGCACCGTCCCAGCATCTGCCCGTTGCCGTCTTGTCCTAAAATTAGCCAACGTCCTCTAACGTCTTGCCACGCCGCCTGCATGGCCGAAACACGTCGTTGCACCCAACGACCGCCAATATTCCGTGTGCATTTTTCGCACCAGAATGCACTGCCGCCCAACGGTGCGTCATGCTCCTACATGACTCTGCCCAAAACATAGCGTTGTGCCTACGTTCTGTTTTGTTGCATCGTTCTGCACAACGACGTCCCAACGCTGTATGCATTTTTCGCACCAAAATGCACCGTCGTTCCCAACAGTCCGTCATGCTGCACACATGACACTGTTTACCACCTATCGTTGTGCCTCCGTTGTACCATTTTACCTCGGTACCGCACCGAGGTCTTCCTTTGGTTCTGTGACTCCCCACGACAACCCCATTATCAGCAACCTCTGCTAACGCCGCCAACGTGCTTCCATGTTACCCAACAGCGCACCATTTTGCCAACGCCTGCCCAACAGCTTGGTCCAGTGCCTCCCCGCTCCTCCAACGCATGTTGCCGCGTCCAAGGCACCGTTTACAACGTAGTGTTGCACCTACGTTGCACCATTTTGCCTCGGTCCTGCACCGAGGTCTTCCACACTGCCCAACACCCGCTGGTGTTGTGCCACAACACTGCTGCCCGCCGACAGGCACCAAGCTGGTGCCCTGTTTGCCAACGAACCTATCCATGCCGCATGCACCATGTTCGGTAGCAAATCACACCAAGTCGGTGTTATTTGATCTTCCAGCATTGTTAGGGTCTAACAGAGGATATGTCTTCCTCTTTTAAGTATACATATAGATAACTATTTGGTAATGTAGATGGAATATCATGTTATCAATATCATATTCGATTAATATTTTAAAATGTAAAAATCAAATAAATAACAAAAGAAAAAAAGAAAAAACTCACTACGGATTTGTAAAACAGGGCTGCAGCCTGCAGGCCTTTTTCATCGGGTCCGGATCTATCTAGTCCGAATCGGGTTTTTCCGATCCGGCTCGTATCCTATCTTCGTTGCCTTGGCCCTTATCTTTGATCGGAAGTCAGAACCGCATGAAAGAAGAAAATAGAGAGAGAGAAAGAGCTTGAAAATCAGAAGGCGATGGCGAGCGTAACAGGGGTTGGACTGACATGGCCTTCGAAGTTGACTCAGTCGATTCCGTCTTCATCGTCACGATCTTCTCGCCGACCGGCACAGTTTTCTTCAACTATTAGAATGGCCGTCTCTGTCGATGAAAATAAGAAAACCTTCACTCTCCAGAAATCCGAAGAAGCTTTCAATGCCGCCAAGGTACATTATACCCTCCTCTCTTTCAAATTAGGAAGTACATGTAAAATTCAATCTGTTCATTTCGAATTGAATTCGAAATGCTAAAGTTTGCTTGATTATGTTAATGTATTGAACGCTTATGCTTCCCATTGTTTGATCTATTTAGGCTTGCGAACTCACGCAACCGGTTTTCGGTTAAGAAGGTTTGCAAGAAGTTTTAATTATTGTCTATTGATCAGTCAAGAGGCTTATCTCTACTCAGATTATCGGGATAACAGAAAATGCGCTTACTGAATTTGATGAGAAAAGATCACAACATAAGGATCTATTATTGGCAATGGTTGTCTAAATTATTTAGCTCAATATTGCGATTGGTATTACAAAACAAATATAGATTTACAATGTATACATTTCCTTTGGGTTGCATTTGGATTGATGGAATTGAAATGAATGGATTGACAATTCAAATTTTAACTTGAAATGAATATCAACAAATTAAAAAACATACATTAATGAGTTTAAGTATAAGATTTGAAATGACTTGGTTAAAGAATCTTATGGTAGTTGTTTTTCCTGTAAACTTACTTTTTAAGTTCTAAAAAGGACAGTTTGGTGCTACAAAGCTCCCGCTACGCGCGTGGTTAGGGAAAGGGTTGGACCACTTGGGTCTATTGTACGTAACCTTACTTTGCTTTGCAAGAGGCTATTTCTATTTAAGAATATTTCCTTTGATGAATAACATTTTCCTTTTAAATGAAAATGCTTCAATTTCTGAATTAGAAATCCATTCATCCAAATGGAGCCTTGCTTGGTTCATTTGGAATGCTAATCGTAGTTGTATTTAGTTGAATACACTAGTTTTGTCTTTTGGTTTGAATGCTAATGTATAAAAGCCTGCATAAATGATGGTTTTAAGCTTGTAACTAAGTAACATGGTACTTTTATCATGTAATAAAATTCAACTCAAAATATCTTCTTCAACTTTTTTCTTGAACTTTTTGCTAAATTTTAAATTGTTTTGATATAGTTTAAGGTGATATAGAAGAACGGGATGTCTGTGTGGAGTATGTACTCTGGAGATGAGAGAACGAACATTTGTTGACCATAATGGTAGTCAATGTTATTGAAAGAGAGCAATAGCAAATGAACACGGAGAGATATCTAATTGGTTTTGAATCACATTGGTTGCAAAAAGAGATTAAACCATGGAATGAATGTTGGTCGGCCAAAATTGATTTTTGAAACCTTCCATCTCATATACACCCTCTTGAGAAGTCCGGTTTCTTTAAAAAAAAAAAGAGATCAAATGCTTTAGTGTCGTCTTAACTCATCTTCGTGTTTAGCACAACTTGTTCACATGTTTCTCATCATTGATTCGTATTAAGAGTGTAAGAGTATTTGCAGGAGTTGATGCCTGGAGGTGTAAATTCCCCTGTACGTGCTTTCAAATCAGTTGGTGGACAGCCTATTGTTATTGATTCCGTCAAAGGCTCTCGGATGTGGGATATAGATAGTAATGAATACATCGACTATGTTGGCTCGTGGGGTCCGGCAATTATTGGTCACGCAGATGACGAGGTTCTTTTCTCTCTAAACTACATGTTGTATTCGACTAGATATTTTCTAAAATCTTCTACATTGGTCCATTAATATTCTTGAAAATAGTCATGCTGTACAGGAGACACCCGCCAAAGAACTGCATTTGAAAGATGGTAAGGATATCTGGTGGGATAATTTTCACCATTTTTTGGACAACGCAAATGTGCTGTTAATTGTTATATGGTTCCTACCATAATTTTCATATCGTTTTGCACTTCATTAGATGGAATTATGGTGAAGGGGAGATATCTGAACAAAGTTTTAACCTTTCCTAGAGTTTTGGAATCCACAATTTTGTTTCATTCTATACTACCGCTGACTGGTGCTATGCCCGGGAAAAATAAGCACAATTATTAATTAATTTGTTCAAAATATTCAATGACAATGTGGCAAATGTAAAATTTTGGAGTTAGTGTGATAATATTGAAGAATTTAGGTATAAAAGGTTGTTGAATCCCACATCGCTTGTGTTACCTAATTTGGAGCTATATGCAAAGCCTAGGGCAATTCTTCTCTTACAAGGCGTCTTTTGAGAGTGAGGCCCATTGGGTTTTTACATGGTATCAGAGGTAGACGTTTTGTCTGATGTTGGACGTGTTAAATCCCATATCAATGTTGGGCCCCCTAATATCTGTTCGCAGTGATTTGTCAAAATTCACCCTGCGCGTGAGGGGACATGTTGAATCCCACATTGATATTGGGCTCACTGATATCTATTTGCAGTAGTTTGTCGAAGTCCACCCTAGCATAAGGGGGGCAGTTGAATCCCACATTAATGTTGCGCCCTTGATATCCATTCGCAGTGGTTTGGCAAAGTCCAACATATGCGTAAGGGGCGTGTTGGATCTCACATTGCTTGTGTTACATTATCCTGAGCCATATATAAAGCCTAGGGCAATCCCCTTCCTAGTCTTTTGAGAGTGAGTTCCGTCCATTGGATTTCTACAAAGGTAATTCTATTTATTTTTAAGCCACGCAGTATAAATAATATTTTTTTTTTGTGGATTGGAAATCGTGAAGATGAAGAGAAAAAAAAATAGAACTTGGTTTAAACCAAAGAAAATTAAAATATGATCAAATGAAAAATTGACAAATCATAAAAAACAATTAAACTCAAAACTCTAGAAAATTTAGGATTCATGAAAAGAAGGCTTCCAGGCCTCATACATTCTATTAGAAGTAATTTTTTTACCTGCAGGTACTTGCAGCCTTGGCCGAAACAATGAAGAAGGGCACCAGTTTCGGCGCGCCATGTCTTCTAGAAAACATTCTAGCTGAGATGGTCATATCGGCTGTTCCAAGCATAGAAATGGTCCGATTTGTGAACTCCGGAACCGAGGCTTGCATGGGTGTGCTCCGATTGGCTCGTGCATTCACAGGCAGACCGAAAATAATCAAATTCGAAGGCTGTTACCATGGCCATGCTGATCCCTTCCTTGTCAAGGCTGGCAGCGGTGTCGCAACCCTAGGTCTCCCCGACTCCCCCGGCGTTCCTCGGGCCGCAACCCACGACACCTTAACTGCCCCCTACAATGACATCTCATCCATCGAAAATCTCTTTGAGACCCACAAGGGAGAGATCGCCGCCATCATTCTTGAGCCCGTTGTCGGAAACTCTGGCTTCATCGCACCGACGCCGGAATTCCTCGCCGCCATCCGCCACATTACGAAAGAGAATGATTCTCTCTTGATATTCGACGAAGTCATGACCGGGTTTCGGATATCCTACGGTGGGGCCCAGGAGTATTTCGGGGTGACCCCCGACCTGACGACGCTTGGGAAGATCATCGGAGGGGGACTTCCAGTGGGGGCGTACGGCGGGAGGAGGGAGATCATGGAGATAGTGGCTCCGGCAGGACCCATGTATCAAGCTGGGACCCTTAGCGGGAACCCGCTCGCAATGACTGCCGGAATCCACACACTCAAGCGGTTGAAACAGCCGGGATCATACGAATACCTGAATGAGATCACCGGAGAACTCATTCGGGGCATTCTCAATGTTGGAAAGAAGGCTGGCCACACGATCTCTGGCGGGTATATAAGCGGGATGTTTGGTGTTTTCTTCGCCGAAGGGCCGGTTTATAACTTTGAAGATGCGAAGAAGAGTGATACGGCTAAATTCGCGAGGTTCCATAGAGGAATGCTTGAAGAAGGGGTTTATTTAGCTCCCTCACAATTTGAAGCTGGATTCACTAGCTTAGCTCACACTTCCGAGGATATTCAACGTACGGTTGAGGCAGCCGAGCGGGTTTTTCAACGAATTTGAACATTAGGTACATCTATTTGCTCGAGTATTTTCGTTTATTAGTAATTTTTTTAGGAGACTGGGTAATTTTTATGGGTGTAGGGTTTTGTTTGGATTGAAGATATGAGATTGTTGAATTTAACTGTAGAATATGCTGTTCTTTTTTGTAGAATTTTTGTGCGGTGTTTGGTTTTCGTTCGCTGTACCATCTGGTTGAGAGCATGTAGAATATGCTGTTAATTCTGGTTTCCTCGCAGTTAATGTGAAATAAGCTATCTTTAGTCTTTAGCTATTGGGGGCATGGGTCTTTGCTTTTTCTTTTCGGTTTTTCTGGGAGTAAAATGACAGTTTTGGTGTTGTTTGGTAGCTGTTTCCATTCCCGCTCCCAAAATTTTAATTTACAGAAACTCATTTGGTAAACAAGTTTCTGTTTTCAAAATTTTGAGAGTATTGTGGGAGTGTTTCCTGATACCTTAATAATCATTGATATAAAAGATGTTGATTCCTCTTCACTCCCACAAAACTATTCCCGCCACCACCCTGTTGGCTGCCATACATTTAAAGAAAAAAAAAACAAATAATGCAACCAAAAGTGTTTCTTGTTTTTGTTTTCATAAAATAAGAGAAATAATTTCAGGACAATGGTTGTATCAATCATGTAAATATTCCTAGAATACTCCAGAACATGTTTCTATTCTTGGGAAATTTTTGTTCCTACTCTCAAAATTTTGGGATTAATGTATAACATGTTTCTATTCTCAAAATTTTTGCAGTATTTCTTAAATTCTTTAAAAAAAATGTTGATTCCTATTCATTCCTAGAAAACTATTCACACAACCACTATTTGTAGGCCACCGTCACCTGTCGGCCACCATACATTTAAAGGAAAAATATAGAATAAATGTTACAACCAAACGTGTTTCTTGTTTTTGTTCTCATAAGTTAAATAAATAATTTTAGGACAATGGTTTTTACCAAATATGTTTCTATTCCCAAAATAAAGTAGAACAGACACAAAATTCTCATCCCAGTTTATTGAAAATAGAAACAAAAAAATAGAAACACTAATCAAATGCCACCTTAGCGTTTCTGTTCTAAAATTTGTATTTTTTGTTCCATAACAGAAATCTGGAACACAATTCCGTTCTATTTCCAGAAGCGTGTTCTGAAAAACTGAGAGTAGAACAGAAACAGATGTTCGTTCCCAATTTGTTTTTCACATGTAGATTTTTTTTGGGGGGAGTGAAATGACCGTTTAGATGGTGTTTGTTCATTCTGTTCTCCAAATTCTATTGTTGGTTCCAAGTTCCCTGAGAACATTAGCAGAACTAAGTTTCGGAACAGTTCTCTCCTATTTCCAAAAACGTTGTCATAAAAACCTGGGAGCATAGCAGAAACGTTTTTATTTGCGTTCTCAATTCTTTTGAGAATAAAAACAAAAAGATTGGAAACAAAAACAGTACAGGAACAGTACAGGAACAGGCAAAGGGGCTTGGTGCATAATGAGGTCACCTTATCATGAGAGAACACATTAGCTTTAACATGTCAACGACAAAATCCATGATTACTCTATACTCATATCAACAATAATATTTTTATTACTTAACAGTAACATTAAAACACAACAAAATTTGGACTTAATTCAAGTATAAGGGACAAACAAACAAAAAGGGTTTTGACACTTTGTACCCCTTAAGTTTGACCATTGTTTCACTTTGGTCCCTAATTGCAATTTGAACACATAATACCCTGAAGTTCCGTAAGGATCCTACTTCAGTCCAAATTATTACCTCTATTACAATTTTGGAGTACAAAAAACCAACTTATTTGCACCCAATTTTATATATATATATATATATATATATATATATATATATATATATATATATATATATAAAGTATATGGGTAGAAAGGAGAGTGGCAGGGAAAAAGAACTAGGGCGCCTGTGCAAATATAACCGACAACCTGACTACGTCAACTCCATCGTCTCTCTTCCAATCTTCTCCAACTTTGAGAATTAGGATAAATCCAAATATTCCAAACTCGTTCTTCGCCTTTCTTCCTATTCTCTTATTTGATTTTTCGTCTTGGATTCTTTTTTTTTTTTTTTTTTCCCAATATGCGAAAGTGACCGGAGAAATTAAGGTTTCCTTCATCTACCTGAATTTGAAAATGATAGAAGATAGTTGCAGTTGAAAAGCGATAGAAGACAGTTGCAGTTGAAAGCGATCGGAGAAATTCAGGTGTGTGAAAATTTTGTTGTAATTCCCTATTTGTTTCTGTTGAATATGTTCTAAGTTTTGTTCTAGTCTGATTTGCGCTTCATTTCTGTTGAATTTATCTAAGTTTCGTTATACATTTGAATGCCCTGTATGTTTTTTTGTTTCTGTTTTTGTTCTTCATTCAACATCCTCATCTGATCGGAATCCGTCCAAATCCGACAACACCCGAAACTGTCGGATTATCCCTCTTTTCGGTTGAATTCGGATTGAGAATTTCCAGACCCGACACATTCGGGTCGAGTTTCGGATTTGTCCCAAAAAAATCACATCCAACTCGTGCACACCCCTAAAAAGAACGTTGGAATTTCCAATAATTCTATTAAAAAAAAGTCAAGTGCATGAAAAATGATTGTTTTTCGTCCACTGTGGTGGAATGATTAAGAAACTTTAAGGAGTTATAGTTCAAAATGAAACTATGGTGACCAAAGTGAAATTGTGGTCAAACTTCAGGGGTACAAAGCGTTAAAACCTCTTTACGGAAATGCTGGGATCAGTTTTTTCTTTTTTTACTTTGCGTGCGGCGCAGGTTTCTGCCTGTTTATTTATTAGTTAAAAAATAAAAAATAATAAAGGGAAAAACACTACTTTCTTTAGATATGTCTCTTTGTTCTGCTTCCTTTCCTTTTCCATCTCTTTCTCTTCTTCTTTTTCCAAGATATGTCTTGAGACCGTATCTATGTTTGATAGTAATTAGTGATGGATTTAGGATTTTTAGACAAAGAAATCCCTAATAGTGCTCTTAATTAATTATCATAATTATGCACTAATCTATATCTATATAAAAACCTAAAAGTAAAAGCTTAAATTAATATTAATAGTAGTATGACATACCTAATTTAGAGTGAGTACTCCAATAGATATGACAAAATTGACGTGTCATTTTTTAAAAGAATTTTTAAATTAAAATTAAAAAATAACTTAGAATTAATTGTAGTTTTTAAATATATTTTTGTATTAAAAGTACAAGTAAATATTAACTTTAAAATATTTTAATATTATGTATTTTTTTTTATTTTAAATTAAATTATAACAATAATTTAAATTTAAAATAAAATTAAAACCCTAAAATAATCCAAGATTAATCCAACCCTAATTAAAGCTAACCTTAATTAAACCCTCATCTATATATGACATAGGGTATTGCATGGCACACACAGAATATCTGTGCCAAAAATGACATAGATGGTGATCGAGCTGTTGGAGTTCATTTTGGTATCAAAATTGTCAAAATTTGGGATGGGACAGAGAATGGCTAAGCGGTTGGAGTTGCTCTTAGAAGGCTTAGAGGAACTTATTTGTGCTCTCCTTAATTTTACCAATATTAGCATACATATATTTAATAAATATACTTGAAAAGAGCAATTTTTGGCATTAATGAGTGTATGCATTCCATGAGTAATATAAATGGTTTGAAAACCTTTTAGGTTGCGTTTGGATAAAAGATTTAATAAATTCATAAAATTTGTAAATGATGGAACTTCAAAATTATGGATTTTGAAATCCCATCATTTACAAATTTCTTATTTGGATAACATTTTTAAATAAAAATTTTGATTGTGTAATTTTATAATTCCTATATTTTGATAGACAAATATTTGCACATAAAATTTTGAAATCTATTAAATTTTAATAAAAATAAATAAAAATATATCTCGTAATATAATTTTTATTTAGTAACTTAATAATATAATTTTTATACCTATTTTAGCAATATAATTTTAACTATACATCACTATTTTAATAATATGATTTTCATACATATTTTACAAATATAATTTTATTATATAATATATAGAGAAAATAAATTTTTAAAATTCATATAATTACTAAATAAAAAATTGGATTGAATTAAAATGGATGAGAAATTAAAAAAAAAAAATAGTAAATTCCTCATGATTTAGAAATAACATATGTTTTGAAGGAATTTAAAAATTATTCTTATTCTCTCATTTTACTAATGAATGGATTTTATATTTCCCTCCTAATATTATCTAATAAAGAATTTGCTAAAACAGATTTATGGAATCCTTTGAATAAATGAAATTCCTCTCTCAAATTCTTTGTCCAAAT
The DNA here is from genome assembly GCA_016647705.1 of Eucommia ulmoides. NCBI lineage: Eukaryota > Viridiplantae > Streptophyta > Magnoliopsida > Garryales > Eucommiaceae > Eucommia > Eucommia ulmoides. Next base: position 27,027,937 of record CM028326.1, read on the forward strand.
ACAACCTTATATTTTCTAAGACCCTCAATTTGTCTATCGAAATAGAGAGTAATAATTGAAAAACAATACATGAAAAAAAATAAAATTATATATTGAAATCCATGTTATTACAACAAAATAACCAAACAGCACCTAAATGTTTCATCTGTAAATATTGAGAAATTAATAATATAATTTTTTTAATGTTTGATTTGTAAATATGGCGAATTTAATAATATATTTTCTTGTTTTAAATGCACAAGTCTAAAATTAATATTATTAAAAATTAAGGGTGGAGTTGGATTTTTTAGAGGTCTTGTCTTTTCAAAAATTACAGTGCATTGACGGTTAATAAAATACTAATTTTAGATCCGGATACGAGTTTAAAAAAATAAATTAAATTTATATTAATAGATATTTAATATTTGACTATTATATATGAAATATTTAGTATTATTTTTTTTTTTTTTATTTAAAGTTGAATAATAATTTTTTAAAAATAAAAAATTAATACATTTAAAAAAAATATCATTTTTTATCACTCTAATTTATTTCTACACTTCAAAATAATAAGCAAAAGAGTAACATAAATTTAAGTATAAAAACCTAAGTGGAGATATATCATTTTTAAAATTGTTAATGTGTGTTTAAATAGAAACTTTATTTCTTTATTTATAATTCTTTTAATTTTGTTTTTAAGGTTAATTTTTAAACAAATAAATAGCTTTCACTTTGTGTTGTTTAGTAGTTATTATTATTAGAAATTTTAATAGTGATTATCAATAAAAAAATCACAACAAAAGAGAAAAAAATATAATTATTTTGACCAATTTAATATGTCATATTTATAAAAATAAAATAAAAAAATAGACATTTATTTTGAATTGGAAGAAAATTATTATGGGTAATTAGTTAGAATGAAAAAATTAATTTAAGTACGAAAGATTCAATTAATTTACATTAAAATATTATTAAAATTATACTATCTTTAAAAACAAAAAATATAAAAAATCATAATATTATTGTATGGAGTTAATATCATAAGGGTTAAATAAATATTGACTATTCATTCATCCAAATGAATAGAAATTGAGGGATGAGCAATATTTGAATATAAGAGCATGTCTTCCACTTTTATATATAACATATAGATTATTTAATTTTTTGTGTTTTTTCTATTTTACATTTTTTTTTATTTTCCATTTATTTTATTTTTGTTTTTTATTTTACTATATTTCTTTACTTTCTATTTTTAATATTTTCTACATTATTTTTTTTTATTTTTTTTCTTCTGTGTCATTTTTAAATTTTCTTTTTCTTTTTATTCAATCTTTCGTGTTCCATTTCTGTTTCATTTTTACATTTTTGTTTTTAGGGTATTTTGTTATTTAGAAACAAAAAGCTGAAAACTCAAACAAAGTCAGAAAAAATGATTTTTTTTTTGTCAATTTTAAATTTATATTTTCTTTTTCTAAAGTCAATAATTAGTTTTTGATTTTTTTTTTGGTTTTATGTTTTTTGTTTTTGTTTTTATTTTCTGTCATTTATTTTATTTTTCATTTCTTTTTTATTTTGATTTTTTAATATTTATTCGTTATATTATTAAAAATTTTGCAAAAGCCAAGAACACCCTCGCTCGCCTTGGTTACAAATCAATTTTTTAACGGCTTATTTGGTTGGATGGAATGAAATCATGATGCAATGGAATAGGAGAAGAAATAGGATGAAGGAATGAATGAAATGAATTCATCAATAGAATCACTATTCAATTTTTTAGTTTGATCGTTATTATATGCTTATAAAATGAAATAGTGAAACATAATAAAATTTCTACTATATCATTTTACATATTAATTTTGAGATTAAATTCATTCACAATATATAGTCACAAATAGATTATTTGAAAAAAAAAAAAAAAAAAAAAAAAACGACTACAAAACGTGAGTAATATCCCATATGAAAAATGTTCAAAATCTATCAACAAAATAAAATGAAACATCAAAACTTATAAAATGAATAAAAGAGATGAATAATTAAAAGATAAAATAAAAAGTAAAGGTTGAAATAATAATTAAGATATTAGTCCATATTTACATTTCAAAATATTAGTCCATGTTTACCAGATAAAAAATCTATCAAATTTAAATTCAAATGGAATGAGTTTTCTAAGGTAATATGAATGAGCTTTTTTGGAATTCCATTTTTCTATTTCAATGGGTTGGGCTGATTCAAACCCACGAGATATGTACTTTAATTTCATCAATTTTTATATTTTTTATTCCATTGGACAACTAAACAAGAGAATCATAATTGAAGGTGAAATGACGATTCTATTCTACCCCTATTCTATTCAACCAAACGAGTCATAACGCTACATTTGGTACAATGGAATTGAATATAATGGAATGAAATGATAATAAAATTGAAATTACTATGGTAATTGAATGGAATGATTATTACCATTCTTATTCCTATGTTTGGTGACAAAAAGGAACTAGATATCATTTCCATTTCAATGTTTGATTAGTGTTGGTAATAAATCAGAAATGAAATGCATTTGTACAATAAAGTCTCTGCTTGAAAACATACATATATATATATATATAAAGAAAGAATATTCGAAGATAAACCAAATGAAGTTCCAAATAAAAGGTATATGTGTGTGTGGGTTGGGGTGTGTGTGTAGAAGAGAGAGAAAAAGAAGAAAAATGAGAGGGAGACATTGGACCGGCTGGGGGTGGGGCGACGGGTGGTGGGGGAGGGTACCGGTGTGGGGGTTTTGGGGTTAGAGAGAGAGAGCTTTCTCGTCGGAGAAGATAGTTTAGGTAGGAAGGAGGGGGAGGGAAGTATAAAAAAAATTAAGGGATATACGTGTTAGCAATTCAAAGGGTAAAATAGTAATTTAATTCCCATTCCAATATTTGGTTAGTGTTTGGTCACGTTTTTAGGTCGATGAAGGATTAAAACGTAATCCCATGTACTTAGGATTAACTAATATCAAGTTTATATATCTTGAGATTGATTAATCTCATATTTTGTGGGATCAGAAAATTTTTGGTAATAAAAATAAAATTTAATCACATATACCAAACATAGAAATGGAATGATCATTTGTATGACCATTCCAATCACTTGCTGAATCTCGTACGTATACTGAACATGCGGTAAGAGTATCTCCAAGAGTCTCCTTATTTTAGATTTATTAATTAAAAATTAATCTCCAAGAGATTAACGAAATCATTCTTTATTTTACAGAGATTATATTTGGTTCTCCAAAGAGAATGATATTTGCTTCCCTGTTTTCATTGTCTATATATCTATTTGTCTCTATCTCTCTATGCATACTATATATTTTTAATATATTAAATATATATAAAATTAAAAAAAAAAAGTTTATTAAAATTAAAAATATTATTGGAAATAACTTTATAATTTCTTATTTGATTTTATTGTCTATCATAACAATAATAAAAAGCACTCATGTTGGCTCTAAGTGGGCACAACCTTACATGGTGGATTGTTTTACACTGTAGTGGGATAGATATATTCACATTTCTTTAAATTTGTTGTCCATATTTATTTTTTAATTATTAATTATGTCATTCTTTATTATTATTATTATTATTTTCCGTGAAGGAGAATATTTCTTACGATAGTTGCTGAACAATCAATAAGTTTTATTCGCCTGTATAATTCAACTCACGAATTACAGTAATTTTTCCAAAAGTATAAAGTTATTGTACTGTATCTAAGTCATTGTAATTTTTTATTGTTAAAAATTACATTAATTTTATTTCGTATAGTGACTTTGAACTTTTGATATAATTATTGAATTTTTCAAAAGAATACTTGTACTGAGCGGGTTGAGTGAATAGTGAATTGCAAAATTTGAGTCCCATAGCAAAAACCCCTATTTCTTAAAATTTATTTTTTGCTTGCTCTCTGTTAAATTCTTGTTCCACATCGATCACTTGAGAGTTCCCAAACCAATATATAAATTAAAGAAACTACTCCACTTAGTATCATATGATTTTAAGTTGAAACGTCCTAACATCATATCAGAATTAAGGTTATGGGTCTCTCATTCACTCGTAGTCAAATCAACCCTATGAAGCGGGATTGCATATTTCTTATCATTCACTCGTAGTTAATTCATCCATGCAAACCTATTGTACTTAAGATCAAGTGTTAAATTTCTATCCCACGTCATTCACCTGAGAGTTCTCAAACCACTATATAATTCGAAAACTTCATTTTATACCATATAATTTTCAATTAACCACCTAACACTCTCCCCATTCTTGCTGAATGATAACATGATCAATAAAAACAAGAAAAGAACATTAGGTTTGGTTTTGAACCTCGAAATTAATATATAATTATCACTGGTACACATATGTAATGCTACAATGATACAGAGCCTCAAGTCATTAATTGTAGCTTTCTTTTCTTCATACTATTTACAATAGTACAGAAATTTATAGAACCATTATATATATATATATATATAGAGAGAGAGAGAGAGAGAGAGAGAGATCGTCATCCTCATGTGCATGCATGCATGCATGCGTCCATCCTGTAGCATCCATGAACCTTAAAACTTCACGAAACATTTCTGATCTTCTAGTTCATGCTCTAATAATGCTTTGTTTAGGCAACTTCTGCTCTTCAGCAACAAGGTTATTATCGTCAACTGAACACGAAACCACCCCCATTTTATCCAAAATTGCAGTAAGCTCCACAACATTTACAATTCTTTCGGTTATTTTCTGAAGCTTTGGCTCTTCCAAAACCATAACTTTTTGGCCTTTAATTTCAGCAAATCCTTTTTCTTCCATGATTTTCTTCGCAATATTCTTGTCGTACATCGCGTAGAGCACCATTTGTAGAACACCAAATGTGAAGCCCAATACGTTCGGAACCTAGTAAAAAATTATTAATTAATTAGGGTTAGAAAAAAAAGGGTAGGGGGGTCAATTTGAAATTTAATTAATTGAAGCTTACTGCAATGTTGAAGTCTTTAATGAGTAATCCATAGAAGAACCACATGACTGCACTTAGTGTGAGGAAAAATGAGAGTGGAAATGGCATGAACTCGACGCTTTTGGTTCGTATCACTTGTCTCTGCAGATCAGAATTGGAAATAAAAATATAAATTCAATAAAACATTTTGCTAGTTTTTAATTAAAAAAGAAAAAGAAAAAAGACATTGATTTCTTTTATGAAAACTTACAACAATGCAAAGCGGTGCGACGAACACACACAGAGAGAAAACAAGACAAATCCATCCAACAACGCAGGCTCGGATTGACCCTTTTGCAAGAAACTGAGTTAAAACAACTATCAATCCGAATCCCATTATATTCAGCAGCAGAATCAGTTTCACTGTTTGAATCTGCATAATAAATAATATATTTTTTTTATTATTATTTTAGGGTTCATAAAAATTATTTTACAGAAAAAAATTGTGGATCAATTAATAAATTTTAGGTGCATATATATACCCTGGCCTTCTTGGGAGCATAGAAAAGGAAGAAGCAAATGTAAATAGTCTGAATGAAGCAGCCAATGGAGTTTATGGTGATGATAAGGGTAGTGTTTGAAGATTTCAAAAGTGCATAGTATATCCACAGCATTGCACTGAATAAAGCCACCACATAAGGAACTGATTGGAACCCTTCTGTTGATTTCTTCTTATAAACTTGATAAAATGTTGGCCTGCCCAAATAATTTTTTTTAATTATTTTGTGTGTTTTTGGACAATAATTAATGAAATAAATGCAAAAAAAAAAAAAAATAGAGTAGAGAAGGAAGGAAAACTTACAGTGGTGCAAGAAATACCATGAATGAGACAACGTTACCTGTGAAATAATTAGATAAAAGGGAAGAAGAAAAGGTTGGAAACCCATTATCCAGAAATGGAAGAATCAACACTTTATTCATTTATTATTATTAATAATTATTAAAATACTTGTGAATGCACGGAGTATTGGATATTACTCATACGTGCATGTCTCAATGACGGTGTGTGAGAGTGTCTCAACCTCAAAAACTAGCTCATGAGATGAGATTTTTCATAACATTTATAACTTGACCACCAACTCTTTTCACATCAAATGTGGAATAAACCTAATAATCTCCTTCTCACACTTTCGGCCTCTGACCGGCTAATCCTAGATCAATCTCTCTCTTTGTGGTTATTAGTCAATAGTTGTTGTAATTTGGACTTTGATACCAATATAAGGTGATCTTGAATCTCTCTCAACTCTATAAATTAGTTCATGAGGTGAGACTTTCTCTCACATTTATAATCTGACCACTAATCTCTTTCATATCCGATATGGAATAAACTCATCATCAAGAGTTAAAAGGTGGTAAATCCAAGATTAGAATGTTACCTAGAAGACCAAATACAAAAGCCCAGTGAGCAGGGAATTCAGCCATCTCTCTCTCTCACACACAGGCACACAGTTGTATTTTGAAAGAGTAGTAGTAGCTCTCACTGGGTGAAGGCACAATCGTCATAGTCATGTGAGAAGTTTATATATAGGTAGAAGGGATGACATAATTGAATATATTATTTGCAGAGGATAAACATTTCAAAAGTGGTACAATAAAGTAAATTTAATTTCATAAATGGAGATATGACTAATTTAAATTTATGTGATAAGCCAACACCTTTTTTATATTTATTTATAACATCCATTAATTCAAAGAAATTTGTTTTTTCTTTCCAACACAAAAATAGCTCAATTGGAACACATTTCTAGCAATTCCTAGAATATTTTTCTTTTAATTTCCCCCTTTTTTGTTTTTGAAATTTAATATTTTTTTCGTGGTTAATTAATATTTCAATATATTTTCCGGGTTAACTAATTATTCCTGATGCAAAAATAAAAATAAAAAATATTTACTTGAGAAATATTTAATTAAATCTAAGAGTATCAATATGTCCCCCCATTCAAATTTAAATAGTTTCTTGGTCACATGTGATTGTAGGATACCGCTGAATCTCAAAGAAAATTTTTACAAAACTATAATAAAATCAGCGATTCTATATGGTTCAGAATATTGAGCGGTAAACACAAAATATTTCTAGAAAATTGGTGTAACATAAATAAAAATGCTATGGTGTATGAGTGAGTTTTATGGCTTCTTGTATTGGTGTACATCTGGTCCCTAGGATTGCCCTCGTGATAATCCGTTGGTGCAGAGGGAGATCCCTTATGCGGGATAAGGGCTTTTATCGCTTGTAATAATTTTAGAGAATCTTGTGGGCTACAGGGTAAATTTTTCCACGTAGTAAATAAGACTCTTCCCTTTAAATTATAATATAATCAAATGCTTATCAGAAAAAAATGGTGAATAAGTGAAAAGACAAGAATGAATAAAATTAATAATGAAACTGTTAGAGAGAATTTAGATATAATATCCATCGAAGAAAAGATGAGAAAAAATCATTTACGATAGTTTGGACTTGTGCGTATAGAAGACTCATAGAAACAACAGTAAAAAAATGCGATTTAGTTCAAGTGCAGAGTTACTAGAGAGAGAGGGTAGATCTAAGAAGATTCGGAACAAAACTATTAAAATTGATTTAATGGCTTAAAACCTAACTGAGGAGATAACCGTTCATCGATCATTTTGACTTAAATGAATTCATATAGACCCTACTTAAAAGTGACACAAACTATTGTTGTAGTGGCTAATAATAGAGATAATCATTTTTTCCCCACTATTCGGATGATTTGAGAAAACGATCGCAAATATTTAAAAAAAAAATTAGCTTTACGACGCCAAATGATGCTCTAATCATGATCAAATATTGATCGAAATTAAACAAATAAAATTATATATGTTTCATTACCCTCCCAAATATGTGTTCCTATTCAGCTCAACATTAATCACCTAATGCCACAAGGACCAATTAGTGATTGCCACGTAGGCATAATAATACAGATGGGAAAGTCTTATTGGGTCCCATTATAGCAATAAGGGACTGTTTGGGGGATATAAAGGTGATTTTTTCGAAAAAGAAAGGTTTATCTAGTTCTTGTTTTTGGTGGGTTGTGTGACGTCGTTTTATTGTTGAAAAAGAGAGAAATATTGCTGACGTTGGCTGTCATCATTTTTCCACTTGTCTCTTATTGGGCCTGTGCCTTTCGTAGACATCAAGCCCAACCCACTTCTTCTACCTTTTTTCGGCTTTAGCTGCCGTTTCATAAAATAATTAAATAAATAGATTAAATACTTATCAAATTAAATATATTTAATCGTGAAATAAAATAATCATTTGAAATATAAATAAAATTAAAAAATTATTTAAAATTTTAAACAATGTATAATTCACTTAATTTTTAACACTTATTATTTAATACTATAAAATATTTAATTATCACTACTAACATTTTAATTTTAAAGTCTTACCAAAAAATTTATATTAGATAAAAAAAAAATACTAAATTTAAAAAAAAATGGAGAGAGATAGTTGTAGAAAGAGAATTTAAAAAAAATAAAAAATTAAAGTTGTAAAAATAATTTTTGGAACAAAAATTTGTAAAAAAAATAATTTTTTTTGAAGTTAAAAACATTAAAAAATTGAATACTCAATATATTCAAAAGTAAATTCAATACTTATAATTTTAGTATTAAAATATAACTACTTAAAATTTAAGTGTTATAAAAAAGGGCCTTAGTTTTGATAATTTCACTGTTTATTTTCAAGTTCAAGGGGTTTCGAGGCTTAGTAGCTTTCAAGTTTGATCAAAATTTCACTTTGGTCTGTGTAGTTAAAATTAAAATATAAAACACCTTAAAATTTATTAATGATCCCACTACAGCCTAAATTATTATCTCAATTATATTTTTAGATAGAAAATAGTTACTTGTGGAGCATGTGACTCTTTTTAGAGAGTTTTACGAGCATTGTCATCTTTTTTTTTTCTCACTCCACTATCATTCTTGTCCAAATACTCATAAGTAAGAAATATAGATACACATGATATATATGCATGTTTTTTAGAAATTTTTAGATGGCAAAGAAAGATGATGGCAACGTACTTAAAGTCTTCTTATAAATGATTAGGTGCACAACATGTGACGGTTTGTCATCCAAAATTATAAGGAAAAAATACATTTTAAACCCTCTAAGTATTGACACGTTTCTAAGTAGTGCTTCTAAGTTTGAACGTTTCATTTTAAACCCTTTACATATTAACACATTTTTAAATGTTTTTTTTTGTCAAAAATTTCGTCACAAGTAACAGAATGAAAGGGTAAAATAGTAATTATATATATATATATATATATATATATATATATATATATATATATATATTATTGTTAATCATTTTCTCTTTTTCTTTTTGCTTTTTCTTCTCCGTTTCTCTCTCTCTCTCCCGCTCAACTCTCTCTCTCTCTCTCCCCTCACCGGAAAGCGCAACGGAGGGTGAACACCCCCTGCAATAGGGGGGGAATACCCCTGATCACATCACAATTTACGCGATCTAATACCATTAATTTAAGTTTTGTTATTCTTTTAAATAAATTAAATTAATATACTTGATTTATTTTATTTATATTTATAGATTTAAAGAATTGGATCGAAAACACACTTTTTTGGAAGCAAAATGTGTAAGAAAATGATTAACTGGATAAAAGTTGTGATTCCCTATACTAGAATGAATATATATATCTACGCTTTTGGCAATAACTAATTTCACAGTTGGATTTTGGGATGAAACAAGTTTCATATGAAATTAGACTCTCTAAACTTTCCAACGATTGATCATATGGCAAAATTGAAGTTCATAGGTATCCGAAATTGGTTGTGTTTGTCTATCAAAAGTCGTACGCGGCTGTGAACAAAACATGCACTGGGCCAAGGCCCAACGAAAATGCTAGCCATGTAGACATGGCCATGAAGAGTAATCTACCTTCAACCAGATTAGGATTAGGATTAGGATAAGTATTTTTGGTTTCATATAATATTTTATTTTTAATTTAATTTTAGATTGTGTGCAAACAATTGTGTGATGAGGAATATTGTTCTTGAAATAATTTAATTGTAATTGAATTTATTTTCAAAATGTTCTTGTAGAGATTTTAATTTAAAATTCAATTACTTCTAGAACGTTAGATCTAGTACTTGTGGTTTAGATTCAACGATCATACAATAGAATTCTTAAGATTTGATTATTGGTTTGGATGGTTTATGTCTAGATTTTAATTCACCTTATATTAGAGTAACGTAGGAAATAAATACCGAAGATAAATCATGTAATCAATTTAATATTTCTGAGTAATTCCGACTTGTAGTTAGGAACACTCGTTTGCACAAATCCGAATTAAAAAGAAAATACGAAAACAACATAACTCCAAAATATGTAACCTATAATTTCTAACCCGGTTATCTATTTTTATTTATTTTAGGTTTAGGATTTTATTTTCCTTATATTAAAAACCCAAACTCAAAAATCAAAACTCATTTTCATGAAAGAAGGAAAAATAATTGGAAATCGATAATTACAAGACCGATCTCTGTGGTTCGACACCTTACTTGAACATCGTATTACATTAGTATCGCTGTAACAATTAAATGTATTATTTTTTAGCGATCAACTTCCATGCAACAGGGGGTAAAACACTTCACCCCTATAATTGGGGGGTGTTCGCCCCTGCAACAGGGGGTGTTTCACTCCCATGTTATAGGGCGATGAACACTCCTTCTAATAGGTAACCCTTGTTACAGGGGTGAAGTACCCCCGTAACAGGGGAACTTTTCGGTGGGAATAGAGGTGAGCAGCGGGCTGGTTGGGCTAAAATCGCGAACCAAACCAATACTAGGTGGGTTAGGTTAGTTTGAATCGTGGATCACCCAATGATGTGAGGATTGGGATGGGTTGGATTGTACAGGTTGGTTAGTTTAAACTATGGGTTATCCAATAGTGTACGAGTTGAACCTATTTCTGAGTTGGGCTAATTAGAACCGTGGATTGCTCTTAAAATATAATAAATGTTGGTAAAAAGAAAAATCATTACATTAAAAAAAATTGCGATAAAATTATAGTAAAGTAAAAAAAAAAAAAAAAAAAAAAAAAGAATAACTATAATGTAATTTGTAAACTATCACAAAAGTAGAATTTTTTTTTACAAACATAAATAATAGAGTCTAAAACGACGTCGTTTTGTGTCTACTCGGGTGGGCGGGTTGAACCCATAAGAACATTGGCCAAACCATAACTTGCCCATATATGTGCGGGTTTCAAGATTTAACACCCACATAATGTGCAGGTTAGTATTGGGCATTTTTTTTTTTTTTTTGCGGTGTGGGTTTGGCGGGTTGACCCGATTCGTTGCACACCCCTAGGTGGGAAGGGGAGAGGGAGGAAGGGAGGAAGAGAGAGAGAGAGAAGTGAAGAAAAAAAATGAAAAAAATGATTAAAAAAAGAAAAAAATATATATAAAATGACAATTTTGACCTCTAGATTTTGTTACTTTGGACAAATTTGTTTACAGAAGGACCATTTAAATACGTGTGAATAAGTAGAAGGTTTAAAATGAAATGCGCAAATTTAGAAGGACTACTTAGAAAAATGTCAATAGTCAGAAGATTTAAAATGTATTTTTCCCAAATTATAATGAAGCTTTTGATTTGAAATAAAATGAGATCATTACGAAACTTCAGTGTGTCATGTGTTAAAATTGAAACTGTAGGGACTAAAGTAATATAATGGTCACAAACTTCAAGGGTGCAAAGTGTCAAACCCCCTATTTTTATAAGGTTGTTTCTATCCCCAATCTCAATTTTGTATTTGGGCTGTGTCAGGTTATATCTTTTTTTTTTTTTTTTTTGGGTATGTATAATGTGTCCGAATCAGTTTACACGCCTCTCGATTAATTACATCACATGGCGGTCTTAAGGCACACTCCCCCATATTGGCATGCATTCAAAATTAAAATTAAGGTTTTATTTCCAAAATGCTCCTCAAGAGAGTTAACTCTGGTTGATAAAGAAATGTGACACCTTCCTTTACCAACCGGACGAACACCTCTTGGGTATGTATCGAATTATATGTAATCATTAAAATTACATTTTAATGTGTAGAAAAAGATAATTAAAACTTTTTGTACACTGTTTACAATTAAATTTAACTTGATATAAGCCAAACATAGCACTATTTTTTTTTTTGGGTACAAATGATTGGAAAAGAGAGTTTTGAACACTAAACCTCTTATTAAAGAGATAGGCTTAATATCCATTAGGCTATAAACCTTACATTAAACATAACACTAATAATAATAATTTTGATCAATTGTTTGCGGATTGGGCCAAACAATTTGGGGATTATAGGTAAATCTTAAAATTGGAACCTTTTTTAATTAATTATTTATTTATATGGACTCATAACTTTCATTGGCCATAAGTAATCAAACAATTGGTTTTCGTGTACATGAATTATAGTTGATCGTTCTCGAATTGTACATTCAAAATTATAATTATGATGTTTTTTTTAATTTTTTTTTATACATTAATAAAATAAAATAAAATTAATGTTTATATAAATAATTGTTGAGAGTTGGAACTTAAAACATGGGTGTTAGTACTATATGCGTGAACAATGCCGTACATGTGAATAATTCTGTATGCGTGAACAGTAAAATGCAGTTTGAACTTTTTCTAATACCCATTTTGCCCTTCTCGGAGATTATAAATAGGAGAGCTATTATATATTCGAGAGACACCATTTCTTGAAAGGAAAGAGGCTAAGGTTCTTAAGAGGAAGATGGGGACAACGGTTTTGAGGATTTCATCCGAAAAAACGCCGATCTAAGCAATGATGAGCGGTTAATCTCTTTCAATCGGGTTAGGATTATGATAAAGTATTTTGGGTTTATGTAAAAAATTGTGTATTTAATTTAATTTTAGATTTGTGTAAAAAATTGTATGACAATGAACCTCGTTCTTGATTTGGTTTTGTTGTGATTGAATTTATTTTCAAAAAGTTCTTGTAGAAATTTTGCTTTTAAATTCAATTGCTTCTAGAACGTTAGGTCTAGTACCTGTGGTTTAGATCTAACGGTCATACAGTCGTATTATTGGTGATGTATTATTAGATTAGATGGTTTATGACTAGATTTTAATCACCCTAAATTAGAGTAATGTGGGAATTAAATATCAAAGATAAATCATGCCGGTGAATAATCAATCCTATCTTTCTGAGTAATTCTGGCTTATAATTTATAACACTCATTTGCACAAATCCAAATTATAAAGAAAATGCAAAAACAACATAGTTCCCAAAATACGTAATCCATAATTCATAACGGGGTTTTCCATTTCCACCATTGTTTTAATTTGATATATATATTGTTCTTGCGTTTAAAAATCAAAACTTGAAATCAAAGTGCGTTGTCAAAGAAAGGAAAATAATTAGTTATTAATAATTACAAATCGATCTTTGTGGTTCGACACTCTACTTTGATATTGTACTACATAAGTATCGCAGTACCAAATACATATATTATTTTTGAGCGATAAATAGTGTACATGTATTTTTATTTGTGATATGACAAAATATATAGTTGTACATGTATTTTTATTTGATATGACATAATATATAGTCGTTAAAAGGAAAGGAGTTGTTTACTTAATAAATATAAATATGTTTTTAAAATAAATTTTCTCAAAACAAGCCTTTCCAATCTTTTTAACACAACATAGGCTGGGTTTAAATACCCAGGGTTGGGTATTAAAAAACCAAAATTTTGTATACTCGATGTTCACAACACCTGGTATATGGTGTTATATATATATATATATATATATATATATATATATATATATATATATATATATATATATATATATTTTAAACTTATACCCGGGGTTTGTAACCCCGAGTATAGTTCAAACGGTAATATTATCGTTTGAACTACCGCAGCTTTGTAGCACATTTGGACCCGAGGTTCACAATCCCGAGTCCGAATTCAAATTTTTCTTTTTAAAAAAAAAATGATTGCTGGACTTTGGACTCGAGGTTAACAACCCCGGGTCCTTAACGGCTATAAACACCCTAGGGTTGTGAACCCCGGGGTAAGTGTGCAAAATCCCTTCATTTCTCTTCCTCATTCCCTCCTCATTCCTCATTCCTCTCGGCAGTTTGTTCATCAAAGATTTCACAACTTCAGAACTTCTTCCTTCTGCTATAAAGGTAAGTTTATTTTAGTTTTTTTTTTTTTTTTTTAATTTATTTGTTAGTTTGATTAGTATGTTTTTTACTTGTTTAATTATTTAATTTGTTAGTTAGTTAGTTAGTTTAGTTGTTTAATTTGTTAGTTTAGTTGTTTAATTTGTTAGTTAGTTGGGTAGTTTTAATTTATTAATTTAGTTGTTTAATTAAAAATTATGTACTTTGGTCCCTCAAAGTTTGAGCAAATTACACATGTGTGGGAAAATATAAATTATAATATATTGTCATAAAAAGAATAGTTAGTTAGTTAGTGAGTTAGTTTGAGTTTAATTTGTTAATTTAGTTGTTTAATTAAAAATTATTTAATTAAAAATTGTATACTTTGGCCCCTCAAAATTTGAGCAAATTACACGTGTGGGAAAATATAAATTATAATATATTGAATTAAAAAAATAGTTAGTTCGTTAGTTAGTTAATTTGAGTTTAATTTGTTAATTTAGTTGCTTAATTAAAAATTATGTACTTTGGCCCCTTAAAGTTTGAGCAAATTACACATGTGAGAAAATATAAATTAAAATATATTGTATTAAAAAAATAGTTAGTTAGTTAGTTAGTTAGTTTGAGTTTAATTTGTTAATTTAGTTTTTTTAATTAAAATTTGTTTAATTAAAAAATGTGCACTCTAGCCCTTCAAAATTTGAGCAAATTACACATGTGGGAAAATATAAATTATATTATTATTTAAAAAAAAAAATTAATTAGTTAGTTATTTTGAGTTTAATTTGTTAATTTAGTTGTTTAATTAAAAAATGTGCACTTTGATCCCTTAAAATTTGAGCAAATTACACATGTGGAAAAATATAAATTATATTATTTTATTTTTAAAAAATTGTTAGTTAATTAGTTAATTAGTTTGAGTTTAATTTGTTAATTTAGTTGTTTAATTAAAAAATGTGCACTTTGGCCCCTTAAAATTTGAGCAAACTACACATGTGGAAAAATATAAATTATATTATTTTATTTTTAATTAAAAATTGTTTAATTAAAAAATGTGCACTTTGGTCCTTTGAAATTTCAGCAAATTACACGTGTGGGAAATATAAATTATATTATTTTGTTTTAAAATAAATTGTTAGTTAGTTAGTTAATTAGTTTGTTTAATTTATTAATTTAGTTATTTAATTAAAAATATGCACTTTGGCCGCTCAAAATTTGAGCAAATTACACATGTGGGAATATATAAATTATATTATTTTGTTCTAAAAAAATTGTTAGTTAGTTAGTTAGTTTGAGTTTAATTTGTTAATTTAGTTGTTTAATTAAAAATTGTTTAATTAAAAAATATGCACTGTGGCCCATCAAAGTTTAAGCAAATTACACATCATGTGGGAAATTATAAATTATAATATATTGTTTTAAATAAATTTTTTAGTTAGTTAGTTGTTGTTGTTGTTGTTTTTTTTTTTTTTTTTTTTTTTTTTTTTTTTTTTTTTTTTTTTTTAATTTAGTTGTTTAATTGAAAAATGTGCACTTTGGCCCCTCAAAGTTTGAGAAAATTACTGAAAAGTGATGTTTTAGAACTTATTGACACGAGGTTTAACTAAAAAAAAACTAACCCAACACAACCTATCAATTCAAACATTACTTAACTAATGGATCATTTCATTTTTTTTTACCTAATGTATTATGGAGCACATTGAAAGAGTATAATCTTAAAGGTGAAACAATTTAAAATAATTATAAACATTATACGGAAATTAAAAACGTTAACAAATACAATTAATCATAAAAAGGAAAAAAAAAAACATTAGATAAATTAGAAAATAATATCCATAATTGAACTTTTCTAGCATCGATAACTACCTAGTTTTATCAAACCATTCATAGTGAATCTTTCCATTTTCGTAATCAGATAGTTTTGAGTCATATGTGTATTTGGGATTGCTAAAATACTTTAACGACTGCTCGTTTGCATTTGGTGCATTGGTCTTCCAAATCTGGTGGAGTTTCTATTTGAAATGAATTCGTTTATCCATTTGTTTTATTTCTCGTTTCAATGCGTTGCAAATTTTGTTGATGTTATCTAATTTGGTTTTCAATATTTTGAAAGACCGTAATTTCGAAATTTTGAGGTGGTACATATGAGATCTTGCTTCATAAAAGTTCATTTTTGCCATTAGGGTTGGCCATTGTAAATTCTTTACCTTTTTCACTATTCTTGCCCTATTCTGTGTGGTTGTAACTCTTATGGTAACGAAAATTGACCCATCGAACAGTTTATTTGAAAGGATCACCGTGTACTAAGAAAGTTCGTTTCCTCATAATGGAATTAAGACATGCGCCAAAGAGATCTACTTGTCGTTGAACACCAGTGCAATCTGTAATAACATCCCACAGACCACACATGTCTTGGGGGTAACACAACTTCTATCGGGTGTCATACCATAGCAGTGGGTACCGCGGTTCGTCTTTGCTTTAATGTATGACCTTTGACCGGCGTATATGGATTCCATACCACGTACCTATCTCATCTTGATACTTAGCATGGTCCCTTGTCCTTGAACCCTCATCAGTGTAATGGATCTTCATTTTTGCCTTGCCTTTGTCCTTACCCTTATCATTTCCTGACCCGGTTGCCATTTGAACTGATTTTCAAAAGAAAATGGAGAAAAAAAATTAATGTGGTGTAAATGATAATTCTGAAAGTATAGATGTATATATAGGCAATTTTTGGCGCCTTCCTCATTTTCCACTAGCCACTTTCCCACCAACGGAATTCCCGCCCAAAAATATTTCCTAATTTTTTTTTTCCCGCCAAAGTCTTTCTCACCATTTTGTTCCCCATTTCCCATCAATTTGTTACTGATTTCCTGTTTTAGTTTTTTCTATAGGTACGAGCAACCTCAGTTCTCAGGCAACTGCTTGGTGAATGTTAGTGGTCACATAATTGGTTAGCATGTGGCTGCATTTGGGGGCTAATTAGATCGCGAACAAGCAATTGGCATAGTGCTTTTGTAGGGACATAGTTGGTATGCGGTGACATTTTATCAGAGCTTCAATTAAGTGCTAGCATACAAAATATTCGCTAAGGCCTTTTTATGTTGCAGGAAACAATGTTCACAAATTGCGTAATCGCCAAGGCCTTTTTATGTTGCTAGAAACAATGCTCACAAATTGCGTAATATACTGTGACTATACGGCTTCTGTTAAGGATATGATAAATGATGGTAAGTTCCCAGAAATCCTAAACGAGACAGGCAGCACAGTGAAGTATTTACCAATATCGATGAATAACTTGGCAGTTAAGATGACTTCAAAGAGTTGGGACTATTTATTTGAATTTAACGAGTTTGTAGAATTTTCTAATGGTATATTCATATACTACCTAACTTCCCTTGAAGATATCTGAGAACAAAGGTTTGCTGATCCGCCCGTCTAACAAATTTTATTTCAAACTCGTATTTTCTAGTAGTGTGTTTGTAATGGACTATGTCTTTCTTTCTAGCTATTGTCCTAGTGTTGTAAACCTTTCTTATCGTATGTGTGTTTTTAGAATTTAAATAAAAAGAAAAAGTATATTGTTTAGTAGAAGTAACGTTATTATAATCTAATGTAGAAACAATACATTAGACTTAAAATAATTACATAGTTAAGCTGCAATTCACAAAATATTATACATTATTCTCATCATCAAACATTTTAATATTTGACTGATATTCAAGTTCCCTTGAGAATCTCATGTAAGTACGCACTTCACCAATCAAACCTTCTTGGAGATACTTACTTGTCGTCATTTGAAGCTCGTGTTGATGAATTCGAATTTGCATTCGGTTATTTTCTTCGCGGTAATGATGCGACGCCATCTAAAGATCATGTGGCATGTCTTTTCGCATTATTCAGGCCAATTGACACACTATAGGAATATTATGTTGCCTGCATCTGTCTACTATAACTTGTGCTTGGTTCACACGATAAGTGTATTCCTCCCGCATCCTTGCAACCCACCATGAAGAGTAACAAACTCTTGGATTTAAAGAGTATGAGAATTCATCTTTCAAAAGCCAGTGACGTCCCATTGAACAATACAAATCTCCCACCGTGTACATTTTTCAATCCTTATAATTTTATTTATTTTTAAATTAGGCAATAATTTAGGTGGTGTTTGGTTAGTGTTCCCACTTTTTTCAACCCAACTAGATTTGGGTTGAGTTGGGTTGAGAATTATATTTTTTACTGGGAACAAAATTATGTTTGGTAATGTCAATTTTTTTCTTTTTTTGTACTTGGAACAGAATCACATTTGGTAACGGTATTATCCTAGAATTAATTTCATGAACCAACCCTAGAATTGATTCAACCAAACCCCAAATTCAACCAAAATCTCCAAATTAAGAATCAACCTTAGAATTGATTTCATGAAATTCAACCAAACCCCGAAATCAAGAACGAACTCTAAACCAAAATCAAGAACGAACCCTAAACCAAAATCAAGAACCAAACCAAAAATCGAAATCGAAAATCGAAATAGATAATGATATCGCATATTGAGCAATGAAATCGAACACTAAATCTAAACCCTAAATCGATTTGAGCAATGAAATCAAAATCAAAAATCAAAATCGAAACTTGTTCGATTTGAGCTTCGAAACCCTCTTTGATCTGTTCCATAGTTGGGATCGATTCGAGCAATGGCGAGGATAAACGATTTCGATCTATTCGATGTGTTCTGTCTGTTCGATGGAGAGTACAAGAAATGAGACGACGATAAGTTCTGCAAAAACGATGGCGAGGACAACGAAAACGATGGCGAGGAGGAGGTGAACGGCGAAGATGGAAAAGAACGGCGACGGTGAGTTTTGCGACGACGGAGGAGAACGACGAATGATGGAGTGAAGTTGAAAGACGAATGATAAGGAAAAGAGATGAAAAATGATAAAGAAATGAAAATGAAAATGAGGCTAACAAAAGTTGAACGGGGACTCACTAAACAATTTCGGTAATGACTAGCGTGTTCTTAGCATGAGATGAGTTTTTCGGGCACAAAAAGAAACATTTTTTTTTATTCCTCATTCTATTAGCATTTTGAGAATCAATTCTCATTTTTGGGTTGAGTTGAGTTTTGTGTTACCAAACACGTTCCCAAAAATCAATCCTAATTTTTTTTGGTTGGAATGAAAACACTTAGGTGGCGTTTGGTTAGTGTTCCCATTTTTCTCAACCCAACTGGGATGAGTTGGTTTGGGTTGAGAATTCTATTTTCTAGTGGGAACAGAATTGCGTTTAGTAACAACAAATATTTTTTTTGTACTAGGAACAGAATCACGTTTGGTAACGATATTATCCTAGAATTGATTTCATGAACCAATCCTAAAATTGATTCAACCAAATCCCCAAATTCAACCAAAATCTCCAAATGAAGCACCAACCCTAGAATTAATTTCATGAAATTCAACCAAACCCCCAAAATCAACCAAACCCTTAATTCAAGAACCAACCCTAAACCAAAATCAAGAACCAAACCAAAAATCAATTTTGATTTTGAAATAAAAAATCGTGATAAAATCGAAATCGAAAAGTAAAATCGATTTCGCTTTTCGATTTTGAAATCGAAAATCGAAATAGATAATGATACTGCACATTGAGCAATGAAATCGAACCCTAAATCGAAATCGATTTTAGTAACGACATCAAAATCGAACCCTAAATCGATTTAGTTATTTCAGTATCGAGATCAAAATCGTGAGCAATGGTGTAAGACCCTAATTTTAGCACGTACGTAATTTTAATTGCATTCTAGAGCATGTAGAAAAATATGGGGTGGAAATGTGCCAATTAAAAATTCAAATTAAAAGTTTAGAAGTCAATTTACAAATTTAGAAACATTCAATCCAAACTTTGAGAAGTAAATTGGCATTTAATTTCTTAATTAAAAATTTTAGGGGTTAAATTACAATGAGTAATGTAGTAATGTTTATGTATGAAGTTGTATATGCTTGATGAGTTGTTGAATTCGTCAAGGGCCATTTCCCAATAATGAAAATTATCTCTTAATTGTATATCGAGATCGGGGATGATTCCATTCATGTGTGTTTTGTGTGCTTAGCATGTCGATTAGGCCAAAATTATCATGATCCTAAAATCGCACGATCACATGGACTCAGTGTATAATTATTTAAATGAATTGACTTTGATTATTCAGTAATAAGTTCATGACAGAAAAGAGGAATCTAGAACTTGATTTGGGGTAGACTTGAGGCGAAATTATAGGTAAGGTAATTCTAGAGGCATGATTTAGGCCTTCACTTTTATCGTTTGAACCTTTTGAAACTAACCTGAAATATTTATTCTCTCGTTCCTCTGTCGAAACCAATAATCTTTTCAATTCTGAACACGTAGCAATACTCTGTCCAATTAAATTTTTCCAAACTATTGTCACTAAACCTAAAAGTCAAAATTGAGTGAAATCAAGTAACATAGACTAATGCTAACTTGAAGTGAGTGATTGGGGTTTCGGATAAATTGTTATTGGTTCGGTATTAGCATATTCACTTGTCAATCTTTTAGTTCTATTTGCACGGCCCTAAAATTGTACAAATTCGAAGAAGTTTGGGGGTGTGCTCGTATGTTTCTTAAAAAAAATAAAAAATACTATGTGAATATAGTTTTTAATTTTATTTCTTTCGACAAGTGAATACAGCGTTTTTAAATTCTTGTTCAGGGTTGTGTTTTTAAACGTATGGGGTTACGAGAGAGTGATATAGCGACAAACGTTTGTGTCTCAGATATCGTTCAATCTTTCCGATTTGCTATTTTCTATTCCTACGATACCCCTGGTCATTCTTCAAAGTTAAACCAAGCCCTATTGATCTTTGTGAATATCCGAACCTACATTAGTGGATAGTCGAGCCCAGTCAAGCGTATGGTTTTCCTGAATCCTTTAAGGTTTAAGTCATGAACTTGTCTACTGAATGATCCTATCTGGAGTTTGGTTAGTTATACATTTGAGCTCTCTCACACACACACACACATTTCAATGGATCTAGAATGGTTTTTATTGATATTGATTGTTGAAATTCTAGAACACCACTTGGTGTGTATTATTTCTCAAACTTGATCAGATTGAACGATGTTGAAGGAGGACCAACTTAGTCTCTTCGATTGAATTTGGAACTTGCATGCATATACTTATTCTTTGTTAAAGTTTTTCATTTTTAGATTAGTCGTAAGTTAATTAGGGTAGTTAGTTTAATTTAGTGTTAGGATGTTTTGCTCGATGACTAGTAAAATTCCAAGTTTGGAGGTATTTGATAGGTGTAAAATACATATCTACTTCTAAACCGGATTTGGTAGTTTTCGAGTGTTTTAGTTATATTTAATTTTTTTTTAGTTTGTTTTTATGTAATTCAAGTGTAGGGATGCAAACAAAAGACAAACGAGCGAAAACGGTGAAAAAAAGATGAAGAAATAAGGTTTGAAGATTACAAGAGCCACCGCCAAGGCGGTGAGAATCCAAAGGATGCTTAAAATATGAGCAGTCCCTCGACCTAGGCGGAAATTCCACCGCTTAGGCGGAGTAGAGGCAGAATGTTTGGAGCAGTCCCTCGGCCTAGGCAGAAATTCCACCACTTAGGCGGAGAAAAGGCAGAAACTTTGGAACAGTCTTACGACTTAGGCGGTGGAACGACAGAACCTTAACCGACTTAACTTCCACTTAGGCGGTGACCTCTACACAGCAAATAGATATTTTAAAACCTTATGCCTATTAATACCTATTCCCACACTTCCCTTAAGAACTCTTGGAGCATGGAACATCCCTAACCCTTAGGCCTTGATCCTTGGCCATTCTTAAAGAAGATATTCATCATCCGGAGAAGAGGAAACATTGCCGGATCGATCTTTGGCGACAGTGGATCACTCCACTTTAAGATTTGATATTTTTCTCTTTATTTATCTCTTTGTACTTTAATGTTTTATTATAAATGATGATGAATACCTCTTGGTTTGTAGATCCAATGGCCAAGATCATGTTAGATTAGTTAAATATTAGCTATGGATAAATGTAGTTGTGTAAATACTAGTTTGATGAAATATATGTTTCTTTAACGGTTATTTGTTTTTAAATCCGATTTTATTTATCATTTTATGACAACTTTAATATGCTTGTTAAGGTAATAGGGTTGAGTTTGAGAATTTAGGGTTTGACACTCGGAAGA
Organism: Eucommia ulmoides; assembly: GCA_016647705.1. Classification (NCBI taxonomy): domain Eukaryota; kingdom Viridiplantae; phylum Streptophyta; class Magnoliopsida; order Garryales; family Eucommiaceae; genus Eucommia; species Eucommia ulmoides. Next base: position 27,050,321 of record CM028326.1, read on the forward strand.
GGTAACCTTGGATTTGGATTTGGGTAAACACATCGTTACAATTTAACGACTCGGGAGGGCATTAATTAGTGTGCAATCGATGACGTTGGGGAAAGACTCACGCGGCCTAAAGTCGTTATGACATTGAAGGGGACCTTTTCGTTGACACGAAGTCGCGTATTCTCCCGTCTTACACTTAGACGAGGTGGCGGAGGAGTTTTAGAACCGAGATTGTCAGATACCATAAACTCCATTATTGTTAACTAAAATGAAATCAAACATGTATTAAGTGAACAAAATCAATTCCTAGATAATCAACTTAGTTAAGATTAATGCACTAATTATAGTTTAGCTTAGTTTTAATTAGTTTAATTTTAAAATCATTTCTTGAACCGTCTGGATAATAGGAGACTATGCAATTTGCGGTATTCAACTTATTCAACCCGTCCCTGTGGGAACGATATCCGATCTTAAAAGATCCACTATATTAAAACTAGACCTCGTGCACTTGCGAGTAGTCAATACACGAGCGCGTAACAAACGCTTCGTCGTACAGCAGTGAAGCATCATAACGCAAATAGAAAGAAAATGGAGTGTGTTCGCCTAAGCGGTGAGACGATGGCCTAGGCAGTGGCGAGTTAGTGAGCAAAACAAAGAAGAGAAGAAGTGTGTTCGCCTAGGCGGTGAGTGCAGGAGTAGAAACAAAAAATTTTAAGGAAAAAAAAAAATCGACAACTGTTTCGAAACGGGTAACGTTTCTCGTTAAATTTTATGTTTGTTAAATTTAACTACAAGCATCAAAATGTCATAACTGCGATAATAAATTTGAGACCGTTCAGATGAATAAATTGTGTACGGTAATTATTAACGGACCAAAATAAACTAAATAACAATTTTTCATAATAAAATGTAGGGAATGGGAAATTGGTGAAATTTAGGGCCTGCATTGCATTATTAGGTTATGTTGAATAAAATTTTAATTTGGGCCCTATCACTATTAGGTTCGCAGGCACCGGCATACCGATAGAGTGTGGTCAGTAGCAATTTTGCAGAACGGATATCGAGATGAGTGCACTGTCTTCTACATAAATTACAAATTGTATTTTTGTATATATTAAGCAAAATGTGTTTATTTAAAATTGGACGAATTTGCAACTTATATAGATCAAACGGTTTTGGGTGTTTGTGGAAAAATATTATGTAGATTACGTTGGTTTTAAAATGATAGAAAATGATTTGTTGAATCTAGTTGGTTTCTAAAAGGGTGGAAAAATGATTGTGAATCGAGTCGTTTGCTTTTGAGGTGGAAATTGATGTTGGTCCGATTATGCCATAGTATTTCTTCCCGAAAGGGATATTGTTTATCTGCTAGGCATAGTCCTATAGACCGTTGTTTATCTTCTAAGTATAGTCCGGCAAAGCGTTGATTATCTGCTAGGCATAGTCTAGCAGAGCGTTGATTATCTACTAGGTATAGTCCTGCAGAGCATTGTTTATCTACTAGGCATAGTCCGACAGAGTGTTGTTTATCTACTAGGCATAGTCCTGCAGAACATTGATTATCTGCTAGACAAAGTCCGGCAGAGCGTTGTTGTGACCCGTTAGGAAGGCAAATCTTACGAGGAGTACAGTACCGTTGCAACTCTCAATCGTGAGGTTAAAACGATCCTATGGCTAGTTGGAGGATAGTGTGGTGTTTTGTTTCATACGATGAATCGGTTGGATACACATACACACACACACACACACACACACACACACACACACACACACATATATATATATATATATATATATTACTTTACACTAGATTGGTGCATCCATATATATTGGTGTATTTATTATTCTGGTTGCTTTACACTACTTGGATAGATATAGTATTCTGGTTGACTATTACTTCTTAGATAGGACGTTTTAAAATATCTGAATTGATTGATCTAAAATAATAAGGTTGTTTGATTTAAAATATTTGGATTGGATAGTTTCAATATATATATATTGGTCTATTTCATTAGGGATATGGAAATTGGATTTCCGTACGGTGGGTGATTATATTATATTTGTATTGACTGTTTTAAATACACTATTTACTTACATTGATGACAGTGAAAAACAGTTTCCGAATATGGTATGTGATATACGATATTGTTGTTATATTATTTTATTTCATTGGTGGCAGCGGAACCGGGTATGTGATTGTATAATATTGTATTTTCGAAACGTGGTGTTTGTTATCTACTCGATCCATAAAAATGTTTTTTTTATTATGAAGATAGTACACCGATAAAAAAAAATATTTCAGGTACCGTGGCTAGGTGTTGGTCCACTACTGGCACTAGGGAGAGTCCGAAGGTAGTGTGTGTTAGAGGTGAGTCGGACTGACGTGAACCGTGAAAGGTTCAAGTATTTTTGGTGTTTTTGGTTGTGGGTTTTCGAGTCAGGTGTGCTCCCAAATTTTGGGACCAGGTATATATATATTTTTTTAGAAAAAATTTTACAGTAGCACTAGTGTATATGTATATCTGTATATTGGGATATTCGTGGATTGGTCTGGTAACGTCAGGTCGTCGTCACGCCCGACCTCAAGTGATGAGTGCCTGGGGTGGGGTGTGACAAATGGCAAGGACGAACGATTTTGATCTGTTTGATATGTTCGATCTGTTCGATGGCGAGTACGAGAAAGGAGACGGCGACGAGTTCTACGAAGACGATGGTGAGGACAGCGAAGACAATGGTGTGGAGGAGGTGGACGACAACGATGGAAAAGAACGGCGACAACGGAGGAGATCGACGAACGATGGACCGAACAACGAACGATAAGGAAAAGAGATGAAAAATGATAAAGAAATGAAAATGAAAACTAGGCTAACAAAACTTCAACGTGAACTCACTAAACAACTTCGGTAATGACCAACGTGTCCTCAGCATGGGATGAGTTTTTTGGGCTAAAAAAAAACAGATATTTTTTGTTCCTCATTCTATTAACATTTTGAGAATCAATTCTCATTTTTTTAGATTGGGTTGGATTGAGTTTTGTGTCACCAAACGTGTTCTTAAAAATCAATCTCAAAATGTTTGGGTTGGGTTGGGTTGGAATGGAAACACTAACCAAATAGGGCTTTAATTAACTTTAACATTGAATGGAATATGAATTCCACGTCAATTTAATATCAATTCGACAGATTCAATTAATTCGATTTTAATTAATATAAAATTTATTTTAAAATATTGAAAGACAAAAATAGATTTTTTAAAAAATAATAAAATAATTTTTCCAAACACATTAAAAAAACAAACTAACTAACAACTAAATTAACAAATTAAACTAACTAATTAACTTTGAGGGGCCAAGGTGCACATGTTATAATTAAACAACTAAACTAATAAATTAAATTAATCAACTAATATTTTTTTAAACAATATATTATAATTTATATTTTCCCACATGATGTGTAATTTTCTCAAAATTTGAGGGGTCAAAGTGTACATTAAAAAAATAAACTAACTAAAAACTAAATTAACAAATTAAACTAATTAACTAATTTTGAGGGCGAAAATGCACATGTTTTAATTAAATAACTAAATTAACAAATCAAATAATTAAATAAGTAAAAAATTACTAATCAAATTAACAAATAAATTAAACAAACAAATTTAAAATGAAATTACCATTATAGCAGCAAGAACACGTTGTGAAATCCTTTGAGGATGAAGAACTGCCGAGAGAAGGTAAGAAGTTGGGAGAAGAAGAAGTTGGAGACGAAAGTATTTTCGCAAACTAAAGGAGAACCTCAAGGTATTTGTAGCCTTAAGGACCCGGGGTTACGAACACCGGGTCCTAATTTAAAATTTTAAAATGGACCCGGGGTTGTGAACCCCGGGTTTAACTTTGCAGGTTGCAAAGCTACAAAACTTTACAGTCTGCAAAGCAAAGCTGCAAAGCTTGCAGCATTGCAATTGCAAACAGTAATATTACCGTCAAACGGTAATATTACCATTTGAAATTCAAATAAATTTGAACTTATACTCGAGGTTACAAATCCTGGGTCTAACATTTAAATATATATATATATATATAACCGTATACCTAGTGTTGTGAATACCGGACATACATAATTTGGATTTTGTAATATCCAGGGTTGGTAACCCTGGGTTTAAGTACCCGGGGTTACCGACCCTGGGTTGCCTGTGTTATGTAAAAAAGATTGGAAAGCCTTGTTTTCAGAAAATTTGTTTTAAAAATATATTTATTTGGTAAACGACTCAAGAAAAAAGTATATTTTTTAGGATTTTCACTAAATTTACAGTTGTTTCTATAGCTATTATATAAATGAAGGTTTACTTACTATTCATTTGGTTATGTAAATTTACATAATTGTCTTTGTCATCTTTGAATATTTACAAAGAAACTCTTATCCATGCTCTTATATTTAGTTTATTATTCATTTGTCTAAGTAAAATTACCAAAGTGTACTTCAAAATTTTAAAAACAAAATCAATTTATCCTTAAGACACACTTTTCTAAAATTTAAAGAAAAAACCTATATGTATCTATATCTATATCTATCTATTATATAAAGCAAACTTGAGTTACTATTCATTGGGGTAAGTAAAATTACATAATTGTCCTCCAACTTTCTATATCTATAGCTATTATATAAAGAAAAGTTTATTTATTATTCATTTGGCTATGTAAATTTACATAATTGTCCTTGTCATCTTTGAATATTTATAAGAAAACTCTAATCCATACTCTTATATTTAGTTTATTATTCATTTGTCTAAGTAAACTTACCAAAATTCCCTTCAAAATTTTAAAATTAAAATCAATTTATCCTTAAGGCACACTTTTTCAAAATTTAAAGAAAAAATTATTTGTATCTATATCTATCTATTACATAAAGCAAACTTGAGTTACTATTCATTGGGATAAGTAAAATTACATAATTGTCCTCCAACTTTTTGAAAACTAAAATACACTTTTCACTTACTTCTTTTTTCTTTTCTTTTTTGTATATATATATATATATATATAAGTTTTTGTATAATAATTTTATACAAAAAGTAGATTTACAAATTACACATAAAAAATTTAAAAATTAGTCTGTCCATTTTTGTATTGCATACTTAAAAGTAATACTCTTTGGTTTTTTTTTTTTTAAAAACAAAAAAAAAACTCAAATTCTTTAATAGAAATATAAAATATATAAATAATTAAAAACAATGTAACCACAGACATAAATACGGATATTTTATTTAAGAATTTTTTAAGTAGTTTTAAAATACATATTGAAAATAATAGATGATATTTTTCACTCTATTTATAACAAAATTTATATTAATTTGATATTTTTAATAGTTATAGATTTTTTTTTTCTTCCATAATAGTTATAGATTTTTTTTTTCTACTTTCACAATTATTATAGATTTTATTTTTTGTACTTTCATACATTTGGTGGGATTATTATTATCAATCATTTATTTTTTTGATTATAACATATAAAATAAATCAACAGTGTTATCTAACTGAGATGAAATTCTTGTGACTCTACTACTATTACATGACTTATTTTGTTATCTTAATTGTGACATTTTAACATGTGTCATTTACTAAAAATTACAATCTCAAAATTTTGTTGCGAAATTTATTTCATCAATAATTTTATTTTTTTATCATAACACATGAAAAACAATATATGCAAGGGCATGCGTCGTAAACAACTTTAAAATTCGCAGTTCTTGTCTATGGAACTATCCTTTATCTTTTGATTATGTCATCTGCACATGTTTATTATTAATAATAGGGGTGTAAATCAGTTGATCGGATCGAGGTTGAAGGATTTCAGTAAGTTGACCCGAAGAAAAATTATGGTAGCTCCCCTAATCGAAGTCAAACGTGTGCCCTCGTACCCTGTTCTAATTCGGGATTAGTCAGGTCGGCCGGTTGTCGGGTAACAAGATCAAAAAAACAAAGATAAAATACTAAAAAATTGTAAATTTTTATTTTATTTTTTATTTTTTTTAAGATTTGAGTCGGAGATGGAGAAACAATCAAGAAACATATTAAAGAATAAAAACAAAACCTTACAGATCGTCAGATCAGAGCATGAGATAGAAAAAGATTAGGAGCCATTGACAGCAACAAACAACAACGTCACAGAAATTATCGACGACGAGATTATTAGAGTTTGATAGACGCATAACTATTACACGGCGAGATGATTGGACGAATTAGGAATCATTACGAAATTATTTATTGAGGTATGATAGAAGACGACTTTGTAATTGAGATAGAGAGAGAGAGAATGAGGAGGAGGAGGAAGAGAGTGGTATTAGGATTGGAATTTGGAAATGGAGTGATATAAATATAACTAGGATTATATTTATATAAGGGGTATTTTCGTAATTTACCATGTTTTAGGGGGTATTTGGTAAATATATATTATTAGGGTTTAGGGTTCTGGCAGGTTCGGGTGCATTGGGTATGGATAGATGGAAAATCGAGCCGAAGTATTTTTGAGTTCGGATGGGTTGGGTTCGGGTGGAAGAAAAAAAAACTACTCATAACTGACATGCCATCTGGTCGGACCGAGTTTTTTTGGAAATATTTACACTCCTAATTAGTAGATATGATAAAATCCACTTGCACTCTCTCTCTATATATATCATTTAATCTAGAGCATAATGTCTATATCAACTTGATTTAAATTTTTTAGCTAACTATAATATTAATTGTCATCTCTTTACATGACTTTCATTAATTGTTTTAAATAACTTTTAACATTTAACATTATAAAAAATAGAAATTTTTATATACCACATTTCTTCATTGATTTTTAAAAAAATTTAATAAACAGATTTTCAGTATGATCCCCAATGAACAAATAATATAAAAAAATTATAAATAAGTTAAATAAAAGAGATAACTGGCACGTGCCTCGCATATGTTCTCTACCTAGTATATCACATAAATATTAAGAGCCATGTTCGTACATGTATTTTTATTTGTGATATGACATAATATATAGTTGTTAAGAAGAAAGTATATTTTTTAGGATTTTCCCCAAATTTACAGTTGTTTATATCACACAAGTATCAAGACCACGGTCATTTAATAAAGAAAATTTTAATCATTTAGTTCTTCAAAATAATAAATCATTTAGTTCTTCAAAATAATAAAGAGAATTTTATTATATAGTTCTTAAGAGATGTACAACTCATAAAATAAACCTTTCACTTAGAACAATAAATTTTTTAGTTCTTACAAAATAGTCCCTAACATTTGGCCCCTATTGATGTTGTATTTACAAACCACTACCATTGAGTGTTGTGCACGACCAATATTTATGGAAAGTTACAATCTTCAAAAACATCAAAACCAATCACAAAAGAAAGGGTTGCTGTGATCAAAATGCATGCTTAAGAAGTGAACAAAAAACATCAAATTAATATTCACAAAATCATCTTTCTAATGGGATAATTTTCGATTTTTTTGGACAAGAAATTAAAAATGGTGAATGTTCATATAAATGTCAAACGGTCATTGCAAAAACCGTTTTAGCATTTATGGACATTTCACCAACCCTAAATAAAAAAAATATCAATGAAAACACACTTGTATAAACATTCAAAATCTGAAAAGATTTGGGAGAATATTCACAATAAAGTCAAACCAAAACTCTCCAAAAAACATATCTGAAAAAATTGATATGAACAAAATCAAACAAACAGGAATATTCACAATGAAAAATCAAAACAAATCTAAACCTTATACGAATATTCACAAAAAAAAAAAAAAAAAACCCAAATACGTATCGATTTGGGAGAATATTCACAAATGAAAATCAAAATATGAACAGATTTGAGAGAATATTCACAATAAAAATTAAATCAAAACTCCTCCCAAAAAAACAAATCTGAAAAAATCGATATGAACAACATCAAACAAAAGGGAATATTCACAATGAAAAATCAAAACAAATCTAACCCCCTATACGAAAGTTCATTCACAAAAAATTGAACATTCACCTATGTGTTTTCGGAGAGGAGAAAATGGCTAAGAGAGGGAGAAATTGTTAGTGTTCTGCTGTAGCATCATCTCGTAAGAACATTCACCTGGATGGTGAAGCAGTACATGAAGGAGAGAACCCATCGAGGAGATTTACGTCTATGGCGATTTTGGATCTGGCACCCACAAGCTGCGGTGGTGCGTTGGTTCACCGGCACCGACGTGCGAACCCACCTTTGAGCTCGTCGGCACTGATTGCCCGAAACCACCATTAAGCTCGCTGACACCGACGCGCAAAACCACCGAGCTCGCCACGCCATCATTTTGTTTTTACGTTTGGAAATTGCAAACATAGATGGAGAGAATGAGAGAGGTATGGTTGACAGAAACCAACAATTATATAGCTAAATCAACGAAGAAACTGTGATAATCAGATGTTAACCATCAACAATCGCAACGAAAATCTGCAGATGGAGAAAATGAGAGAGACAGGGGCAGTGAATTTAGGTTTTAGGGTTTGGGTTAATTAATTATATATAGAAGGGCAATTATGGCCATTCACTATAGGCAAATGATTAAAAATAACAATGTTTTAATAAAGAACTAAATAATAATCTCTTTTCCTTAATGGCTTGTTGAGGAGAGATAGTACAGAAATTAGTCTAAAGAATAAAAATCCCAATAATAAAAACTATTAAAGAAAGATATTTCACAATCCCCGTCCTTTGACCCAGTAATTTTTTTTTTAATTTACACAATATGTCATTCTACAAATCTGTAACCGTACAAATAAAAATATTAAAGTTCATGTATTATAAAAATAAAAAATGTGAAGATTTTCCTATGTAAAAAAAAACTAATATATATATAATTTTAATATACACCTCACGTTCTTCATTTTGATATACATATTGTATATTTTTGAAAAAAATAAATAAATTCAGAACAACAATGTGAATGTTCACAAGTGACTAAGAACAGTGTCAAACATTCACATATATTGTTGTACGAGTTATTATTTTCAAAATGATGTGAATGTTCACATTAGTACAAATAGTATAAATATTTATTAAGACTAGTGCTTTAAAATTGTTATTTCAAAGTAGTGTGAACATTAACACTAGCATAAATATTATTATGAATGTTCACATTGTTAATATTTATACTCAAATAATATTCAAATTAGTGGGGTATTTTTGACAACATTTCAATATTGCAAATGTTCACAAAATTACGAAACAAAAACTTAAAATGCACTGGATTTAATTGGGTTATCAACTAAACCCTAACCCATGGTTAAATGCGGCTGGTTCTTTTTCATTCTCAGCAACAGTGCTTCTTTCGGCGATAATTACAGTTGGTTTTCTAGTCTAGATCTTCAATGGATCTGGAAATCATTCTAGTGGTTCTTGTTAAGATCTTCAATGGTTCTCGTCGACATTGTTTCCAGATCTTCAATGGTTCTCATTGAGATCTTCCCGCATTTACTTTAGCGGTGACAAGTGACGAAGATGAAGGAGAAGGCGATGGAGATCTAGAAATCATTCGAGATTCAACAAAGAGATAGAATAGGGTTTTCGATTAACCTCCATCAAAGAAAGAAAATGTGAGAGAGGGTCGTTGCCACCGAGATCTTTAAAGGATTTGTTCAAAGATCTGCATCATGTCGCCGTTGCTGTTCAAGATTCGACAATTGTGTGATTTCGAAGACGAAGGGGAAGAACAATGAAGAATGACACAAGAACAATTGTGTAACTGTCGAGGACTATTTGCTAAGTATTTTGTGAAAAATATTAATTTACATTAAAAAAAAATTCAGTAAGTAAATCTTAAATATGGTCTGAACAAAAAAAATAATAATAATAAAATAAAATAAAAAACTCTTTAATAAATGAGTTTAGGCCTATAGTGGTTTCTCCACACTAGCTTTATCTATTTTTTTTCAAGGATGTTGGAGAACAAAAAAAAAAATTAGAATTTAATGCTCAACCATCGGCTCAACCACCTACCACCTCTCATTAATGCTCAATGTAATTAATGTTTCTGACTTCCATTATAGATCTCTTCAATACAATTCAATAACAGGAAAATAATAAGATCCATTTCATATTTTGTATTTTATCATGGTATTAGAGTCTACTGATCGAAGACCATTGTTCTTTTTATTAGTTTCCGATCAGTCTATTTTTCTGCTTCTGCATTTGTTCATTGTTCATTTCCACTTACTAATTTGCTCACACAATTTTCTTCCGTTTTTAGTGTTCCAATTATTTTTGTGATCACATATCTAGAAAATCCTTACTCCAAAATGATTCTAAAGTAAAAAAAAAAAAAAAAAAGCCTCCACCAATGGATCTCTAACGAACTTACATGCGCCACTACAACTTCTGCCACGAAAAATTCCCGACTCGCCAATATATTCATATTTTTACAGAGCTCCGATTAGCAATAAAAGACTAGATCCAAATTCTTCTTTCCAATATGATTCAAACGACAGATTTAGCTCATCGTTACCAACCTTTTAGTGACCTTCACAAAATAAAACAAGTGCCTGGACAGTCTATTGATAACTTTCTATCACAAATCCATTCATATGGGACCAATTGACACTTTCTAGGCCAAGTCAAAATAATTTAGCAAATGTTACAACTCTCTACTACATATCATAATCAAATGTGTTTAATGCAATTTCTTATGGCACTGTCAAATGATTTTGAATCAGTTCGAGCCTCCTTACTACAACGTGTTCTATTATCCACTCTGGATAACACTATTTCATTTTTGTTATCAAAATAAACTAGACTTCAAACACTCAAGCAAAATCTTATAGATATCGCTTTTGCTCATCATCCTCAAACAATCAGGTGACATCACATCATTTACTTTACTGCAAGTATTATCATAAGATTGGTCATGAAATTTATAATTGTCATATTCTCGTTTTTGCAAATATTGTAAGGGGTATGGACATCTTGCCGGTGATTGTCATGAACTTCAATCACAAACCTCGAGCTCGACTCTTGTTAAAGGATCCCAAAATCAATATCGATCAAATGCCAATAACCTTTTGATGATTATCAGGATAATTGGGTTACTCCTAGTGCATGTTTGTTCAAGCTAAACACTAATAGATGTGCCAAGAGTCAAAATGGAGCCGGAGGTTTTGGAGGCCTTCTTTGGGACCACTTAGGAGCCTGAAAATTTGATTTCAAAGGTTTCATTCCAAATTATTGCAGCTTGGAAGCTGAAATTAGATGAGTCTATGAGGGAATCATTGTGGCACAATGAAGGATACAATAAAGTTATAGTGGAGACTGACTCCATAGAAGTGATTGAGGTGATTTAACGAGACTGCCCGGACAATCACAAATTTAAGAGACAGATTGAGGACTGTAAGAGAATGTTGAAAGATTATAACTACCTGATCCAACATGTCAATCGTGAAAACAACAAGTGTGTTGACTTTCTACCATACAAAGGAAATGAAGGAAAATAAGAGTTTAGATTCATTAGCAACCCACTTGTTTTTATGTCTAATATTCTATTTTCGGAGATGAAAACCGAAACTAGGCCTTTCTAGGTTTACATCTTCTCCTCCAATATACCGAAAAAATGAATGTGGTACATTTATTTGTATAAAAATTATTTAAGAGATGAATTAAAATTGTCCATTAAAGTATCCACATGAAGTTGTTGATTGATGTGTTGTATGAGTTATTCCACATCGGTAACTGAAAAAGATAAAAAGTAATTTATTAAGGCTTAGGTTACCTCTTATAGGTAAGCCCTCTAGGCGTTGAAATGATATGGACGGAAAGTAGGCTAAAGGCTATGAAATAAATAAAGCCACATGGGCACGCCACTGCAGACCAAAGTCACGACCCTGGATCTTTGGTCCTGGTCCTAGGTCCAAGACAAACTGCAGATTTTATAACATGAGAGAAAATTATAAACCTGAAGTCTGTATGTTTATGTGTGTAACTTCTGAGAGTTATTGATGTCCTGTTTAATGCCTTCACAATGTTTCATACTTCTTCAGGTTCATTTTTGCTCTCTATAAAAGGGCATGTATTCTCAACATTAGTTATCCATAAGCTTGCATAGCAAATCATTCTACTAAAAAGTTTCTTCTAGTTTTCGTTGTTCTTATTTTTTAAAATTCTTGAGAGAGTTCAACACTTCTTTGGTTCATTCGGTTTCAACTGGTTTCTAGTGCTGGTACCAGTAATAACTTGATTGTTGTATCCTGAGAGACAAACGCCAATTCAACTGTAAGCATCTAGCGGGGGCAAAATCTGCTTTAAGGACAAATCATTAAACGATTGCCTCGATCATTTTCTCTAGTATTTTGTTTATGTTTGTTCTATTATACTGTAAGTATTTCTTTTTTATTTGTTCTGTTATATTGTAAGTAGTCCTGCTTCTGCTTTTGCTTTACAATACAACAATTATGTTCTTATTATTTTTCACTCAATTTTGTAATATCATTTTCTTCAATCTGGAATGTTTTTATAACAAATAATTTAGAATTATTTCATTTTCAATTTTTATATTTAATTATTAATTAATTAATTATTTAATTAATTTATAAACCATATTTTAACAACATCAATATGTGAGTCGTTTTGAATCTCCCAAGAGAGATTCATTAGAGCAAACAGATAAAGAAGCCAATTTTGTTTTTTGTTTTTAGTTCCATGAAACTACTTTTTCGTTCCTATCTAATTAGCTCCATGGGTATTGATTTTAATGCTTTATTTTCTCTCTCTAGAGCTCTATTTTTCTCTTTCTCTACTGACAGATTCGCTGTTGCGACAGATTCGTCGTCAGTGGCGGTGGGGTTCTCGCATGAGATGAAAAAAAAAGAACTAATAAAGAGTAAAGGGTGAGAGAGAGAGAGAGAGAAAAGGAGAAAATTTCGGTCGGGCTGGGTTGGGAGTGGGGGTAAAAATAATTAAAAACAAAATTGGGAGTAAAATGTAATTTTATTAAAATTGGGGTGTTAGGGAATTTTTTGGAAAAAAAATGATACAAAAATATACACACACATATTAATATCTATTTAATAAATCAGGACAGAGATAAAGAGGACCGTTGGATTGGAGACAAACCTCCAGATATTTTCGGACCGTCTTATCACTTATAACTTGAGTATAAGAGAAAAATGAAAATTAGGATAATTTTTTTTTTACTTCTCGCCTACCCCTCTCTCACTCTTAGCTTATCATGTTCCTTTCACTCTCTTCGTTTCTCCTTTGCAGGCCACCGCTGCAGCCTCCTCCACCATAACCACCGGACGTCATTGGTTTTCCCTGTAGCATCTTTATCTCTCTCTCCCCCTCTCAACTTCTCTTCTCTTCTCTCGCTTTCTCTCTCTTTCACGTTCACTTTCAGAGATTTGATCTCTTTATCTCACACTCAATCTATCGCTCTCAGCTTATCATGTCCCTTTTGCTCTCTTCGTTTCTCATTTGCAGGCCACCACCGCCTCTTCGTCCACCATAACCACCGGACGTCGCCAGTTTTCCCTCTAGCGTCTTCATCTCTCCCTCTCCCCCTTTCACCTTCTCTTATCTTCTCTCGCTTTCTCTCTCTTTCAAGTTCACTCTCAGCAATTTGATCTCTTTATCTCACAGTCAATCCATCGCTGCTCATCACCATCAACCCGCATCTTCATTGGGTTGACACTTCCGAGCCACCGCTACCACAAGATCTGCCACGAATTTGCCTTTGAACATCGCCATTGCTAGCGTCTCTGCTATCGTCAGCCTCCAGAGGAAATCACACTCTTCTCTCTCCTTTATGTCCTGCGATTTAGGGTTTGGCGAACCCCCCTCTCTTTGCCGTGTTGCAAATCGCACAATCTTCAGGTAAATCGTTGTCTTCCTCTCTGCCTATCTGCAATCTTCTCTGAATCGCACATTCATCTAATTATTTTATCTCATCTATATCATTATCTCATTTGTAATTGTTTGTTTAGCTCTATTGTTTGATTTAGTTGTACTCTTAGTTTAATATTCATGATTTCAGGGTTTAATTCGACCCTACTGATTTAGGGTTCATCCTCTATTTATTCTTGTTTGATTTTGTTGCAATCTCCTTCTAACTGGCTCGATTTCTAATTTTGCAGTGCCCTAGTATTTTTTTTTCCTTCTACGATGTTTTGTCTACCATCCTATATGTAGGACATGGTATGTTGTGTGACAATTTTATTTGTTATAATTGTATTTTTAAAGTTCAGTTGATTACTGCTTTAATTCTTGAATAAATTTGGTCATTTGGCGTCTGAGAAGCTTGAAGTCCACATTGCCAGTACCTTGAAAGTATTGGTTCTTCAGCTAACATATAAATACTATGCCTGACTTAGGGAAGGAACTTGGTCTATTTAACAAAAAGAGAATGCTTGAAATTAACCAAGGATTAATCACGTGGTTTGATTGTGATTTTTCTCCACCTATAGTCATGTTTCCAATTTCACTACCACCATCCCTTTAACTGCAATTTAGTCTTCTATTCAAGAAATAAAAATCTACTTCCTAATAAAAAGAATGTTCGATTTTATTTTTTTTCAAATTTTGTTTTGCTAAAATAAAATAAAAGACCTGTACGTCCTTCCATTAATTAACAATGGATTGACGAAAAACAAAGAAATGTCTGTTGTATTTAAGTAGAGTTTATGATGTAATATTTGTAGGCAAAATAAAGGATCATAGCAATGGAAATGTAGCAGGTGATTCTTATCATCAGTACAAGGTAATTAAATGTTAATTATGTTTAAATTATATCTCTACATCTCTCTTTGATTGTATAACTCCAAAACATAAAATTATATATCATTGATTTGGAAATTAATTAACTGTTTTTGGAACACCTAGACATATATCACCCCTCACATGGAAAACTAAATTTGAAAACAGTTCTAAGAAAATAAAGATTAAAATGTTCTTATATTGCAAGCTAGAAAGATTAGCATGTGAAAATACAACACAAATGTATATTGTGTTTTTGCAACACCATTCTAATACCACCCCTACAATAAAGCTATACATGCACCAACCATGCATACTTTCCACGGTCATGAAGTTGACATTATGCACTTCTCGATAGGAAATACTATTCCTACGCGAATTCAACTACGTATGTAGATTTTTCGTACGATCGCAAGTCCCATTAATAGTTTTCCAAATGATTTTTCTGCAAATGTGAGTGAATTATGTTTTTGTGGTTTATTTCATTAGATTATTGTTGTTCACTTGATTTATTGAAACGGTGTTGGGCTAACTTGGGGTTAGGAAGTTTCCAATGGTCCGTAGATTGCGTTTTCCATGCTCAACTTTCTGTTTACTCAATTTCTCCACTTATTTCTATACATGTGTTTTTGTTTTTTGAACTTACAGTTGTTTGTAGTGCATAAAATTCTTTACCATTTTTTTATCTTGGAAAATCTGGGTGAGGTAGAAATAAAGGTGTAGTATTATACTTTGCTTCTTCTTTTTTTGGGATCAAAATAGCAATAATTCTCAGCATGGACTTATATTACTTAGTTTATAATGTATATAATTAAGTATTTTTATTATTTGTCATATTGTCAAAGTTCATGATTGTGTTAATTATTGTCGTGTCTTATTGTTATTGGTCGTGTTTGTTGGTGTCGTATTGTTTTGAAATAGGAGTTGAGAATTTGGAATATCATATAAATAAAAGGGATTATGTCCAAATTTTTTGTATATTAATTATTGGTTGTGTTCATTTGAAAAATAAAGGAGATTATATCAAAATATTCTAAATTTTTTATTGGTCATATTTGTCTATGTCCTGTTGATTACAAAAAATCGATAAAACAGGAGTTGATAATTTGAAAATGTTATAAAAATTAAGGAGATTATCTCATTTTTTTCTACTGTGCCATTTTTTAAAGCCCGTGCCTTTAGTCACGCGTCATTTAAGAATGTTGTAGATGTAAAGGGGATTAATTGTGGTATTATTTTAATATTTATTGTATAATGATTATGTTTTATTTGTAATATACATTGTTTGTTGGTGATAGTATTTAAATGTTCATTATTGCTGATGTGAGTTAGGCAAGTGTAGAATGTTGTATAAATAGAAGAGATTTATTTCAAAAGTTCTTTTTTAAGGTCAATATTTTTATACTCATGCTTTCAGGCATGAGTTATACGCTAGTGTGTGTGTGTGTATTCATATGTGTGTGTTTGTGTGTGTATTAAATAAATAAATAAAAAAAAAAAAAAACATTTGTGTTTTTTCTCTAGAAAAAATGGGTTAGGGATTGACTGAAATTTAAAAAATGATAATGGAAGTTTGTGAGTTTTAGATTAAATAATAGGGGAGGTAAGTGGTAAATTATTTTTCTCTTAATTACAATTAAAAAGTAATTTATTAAAACAATCATGTGAATATATAGTGTATCTATGATTGGACTTGAATTGAGGATTTTCATTAGGCATAATACTTAAAAAAAAGAAGACTACTTTATAATGGGCCAAGACCCATAACTAATTGATTCTAGTCATTTAAGTTTAAAAAAAAAAAAAATTAGGATATGATAATTGTTTGCGATACAATAACATTTATATCTCCCCATTCATTATATCGTTATTAATATTGTTGATGGTCAGTAATATTTACATCTCTCCATTTATTATGTTGTTGTTGATATAGCGAAAGAATATGTATTTGGGTTTATCTTAAATAATCAATATATAAATGATATTTTTTCAATATGGGCTTACAAATAGTGATCCATTTTAATTTTAATAATAAAAAAGGAATTTTCCCTAATTTTAAAAAAATAAATTAGTAAGAATAATAATTTTAAATTAAAAGATAATACAGGGGTCAAATTGAAGGGCCCCTAAAATGAAAGGGGTCCTAGGTGTTCCAGTTCAAATCTTAATAGCCTTGTTTTCGGACAACTATACCCTTCATTCTCTTAACTCAATTAAGATGAGAAAAATGACCGAAGAAACATAGTTTATTTCACAATTTCCCAGATTTTATAATAGACAAAATACAAAAAAACAGCAGTCAAAAACATGATTTAAGTAGAACTAAAACAATTAAATTTACAATAACACAAAGTTAGGGAGGGGTAATAGAGACATTTCAACAGCTTTTATTTGGCAACTGCTAGATTCAACTAAACTTGATGAGAGGCATCCAGTATCTGAGTACCATTTTTGTCTTCAGTTTGATGAAGATCATTGGCGTCTGCTTCCTTATTTTCCTCGAAATTTACGTCAGCGCTAACTGGATTTACCTCGGATCTCTTGACGGCAATGATTGGGATTGCCTTGTCGGTGGTGGGTAGTTTCTGCTCATCCGTGGATTTCTTGGGCTTGTTTTTGTATATCAAGTAGAGTATCATTTGGAGTACCCCAAATATGAACCCCAGGATATTGGGACCCTGTACATACAACACATGTATATGTCAAAATTTGAAAACCATGCATTCTAATGTCTACGTTGAATTACACTTTTACCCCACAAATTATACATCGTTGTTCACTTTAACCACTTTTATTTTGTTCCCGAAAAAATCTTTGGATAAATCACTGAGCCAATTTAATTATCAATCTATAAAAATATCAAAAATTGGAATCTAAAAACAAATGTATGATAGTTCAAGATCTAAAAACACATGTTTGATAGTTCAAGATCTTAAAACACATGTATCGAATCTAAATATTCTTTGGGACTTAAGTGAAAACTGTGATGGTTTTGGAGGTAGGAAGTGTAATTCATCATATACAGAATAGAAAGCGTTGGAGAATCAGATACCGCAATATAGAAGTCCTTGAGAAGCAAACCATAAAAGAACCACATAACAGCACTCAACGCAAGGAAAAATGACAAAAAAAAGGGCATGAACTCCACACTCTTCGTCTGTATAACCTTTCTCTGCATTTTATATAACACAGTCATATATATAGATAGTACTGCAAATAATATATATATATATATATAAAATGAATATTTGTAACTTACCACAATGCTTAGGGGTGCTGCAAAAACACTCACTGCAAATGTTAGATTTATCCAACCGAGAACTCGAACTCTGTTAGGACCCTTTGTTAAAACTTGTGTGAGAATAAGAATCGTCCAAAAGCTCGCAAAATTAAGGAAAAAAACAAGCTTCAGAGTTTGAATCTGCAAAACCGGTCCAAGACCAATTAGAAAAGCAAATACATATTATATAAAGAAAAAAAAATCTACGTACGTATATAGTGTTCACTTACCCTTGCTTTCTTGGGTGCATAAGAAATGTAAAGGGCGATATAGATGGTCTCAACAACACAGCCAAAGGCGTTAATGGTGATGAGAAGGGTGGCATCTGATTTAAGCGAGGCGTAGTATATCCAAAGCATGGAGCTCAATAACGCAGCCACATATGGGACTGATTGGAACCCTTCTGTTGTTTTCTTCTTGAAAACCCTCCAAAATGTTGGCCTGCATGCAAAAATAAACAATAAATAAAATTAATATTTATCTATCAGGTAAATGAATGAAAATAAATAATATATAATATATATTCGAAATCTTACATGGGGGCCAGAAATACCAGGAAGGAAACAATATTGCCTGAAAAAGTAAACGGTTAGTTAGTTAGTTATATATCCATACATAAAATATTTATTTTTCATTTTTTTTTCAATTTTTATAGATTGATGGCATCATTAGACAGAGATGAAAAGTGAAAAAAAGAAAAAAAAAAGAAAAAAAAGAAAAAAAGAAGAGAGTTCTCGTCATGATGGCATTAAACCAATTAATCTTGAGATGAAAAGAGGAAATTATTACTATATATGGTCATCGTAGATTACCTAAAATGCCAAATGCAAAAACCCAAGGGTTATCAATGGAGAACATGGCCATTCTCTCTCTCTCTCTCTCTCTAGGATGAAGGAGTAAGAAGATCGACCAGGGTTTTCCTGTAATGAATGAAGCACGACCTATGACTGTGATGAGATGTCTTAGGCATTGTGGAAGCCACTATTTATAGAGGTGGGGAAAGGGTTTCTATGATGGCTGCATGAGGAATGAGTGCAGGTGGCATGAGATTCGATTCAGTGCGGAATATGCACATGGGGGAGTCCATGCACCAAACTTCGGACTTGACAGATCAGCTTCCACTAGAGGGTAGGCCGCCACGTGGAACTGCGGAAAATGTAAACCAACTTAATCTTCCACATAATCAAGAAGATTTTTATCTGATCATGGTTCAAGCAATCATTCACAATATATACAGTATTTTTTTTATATAAACATGGGTAAGAATTAATTTTAAGTTTGTGAAATATCGTTCACCAAAAACTCCTAAATATTGTGAAAAGAAAAATTTTAATATTACTTTTGAAGGAATAATAAATTGTGATATTCTTTTATTAAAAAAAAAAAAAAAAAACTATCAAATCATGACCAACATCAAAGCACCAACCCGAAGTAGCAACAATTCAAGAGCGAGGTT
Organism: Eucommia ulmoides; assembly: GCA_016647705.1. Taxonomy (NCBI): domain Eukaryota; kingdom Viridiplantae; phylum Streptophyta; class Magnoliopsida; order Garryales; family Eucommiaceae; genus Eucommia; species Eucommia ulmoides. Next base: position 27,069,793 of record CM028326.1, read on the forward strand.
TAGTTCAAGTTGTTCCGATCGAGCATTTGGATTGAATTTATAAAGTCATTACTCTACCGTCTCATTTTATTTTTTACCTAGAGATTTTCGGTGTCTAAAAAAACTATATCAATTACTAAAATTATGAATATTAAATAATAATAAAAATTGAATATATATGTGTGTGTGTGGTATAAAATATAATTTCACGTTTCTAAAGTAGGAGTGTGGAATTTTTAAGTTAATTTTTTAAAAAAAAAAAAAAAATCATAATCCAATTTCATTTATCTATTTTCCAAGTAGTTGCTTGTTAATTAGATTTTATTTATTTATTTATTTTTTTAATTGTATGTTTTATTATGTTTTCATTTTACAAATACCAGGCTTCCCATGTCTTTTTACTCAAATACTACTTATCTCTCTTTGGATAAAATTGTTTTTAGATTATTTTTTTTAAAAAAAATCATTAGCACCCCCATATTTTTAAAATTATATTTTCTACCATTAACTTTTTGAATAATTATATTTATCTCTCACCACCACCCAACTCCCACCGCCACCGCCACTTCCTACCGCCACCACCACTTCCTACCGCCCTCCGCCACCTCCCACCGTCACCGCCACCGCCGAACTCCCACCACCACCTCCCACCACCCACCACCCAACTCCCCCACCACCACCCATCGTCACCATCACTACCCACCGCCACCGCCACCACCCCCCACCACCACCGGAGAGAGAGAGAGAGGGGGGTTAATGAAAGGGTTAAATTTATTTTTTTTTAATGAAATGGTTAAAAAAAATTTAATGGGGGTAGGAAGTGGCGGTGGAAGGTGGTGCGTGGCGGCGATGGAGGGTGGTCGGTGGTGGCGGCGGAGGGTGGCGGCGGCGGCGGCGGTGGGAGGTGGTGTTGGGTGGGTGGTGGCGGTGGGAGGTGGTGGCGGGTGGTGGGTGGCGGTGGCGGCAGTAGGAGGTGGTGGTGGCGGTGGATGCGATAGTAGGAGGTGGCAATGAATATATATAAATTAAAGGGTTATTTTATGTATTTTAGTTTTTTATTATTTATTATTTTTTAAATAGTCAGGGTAAAATTGATATTATAATAAAAAAATTATTATTTTTTAATCAATAAGGGAGGTAAGTAGTGTTTGAAAAAAAGACAAAAGAAGTCTTTGGTATTTACAAAATGATAGGAAAAATATCTGGTATAGTACAAAATGATAGAGGAAGTTAATGACATATACCTAATTAAGTTTAATCCCAAAGTGAGTAAACTAATGGAGCCAAGGAGGAAATATTATATACATTTATATAAAACACCCAAGAAGAATTAGTAGAAGGGAAATTTATATTATACTAAAATTAAAAAATATAACATTTTTTTAACCGACTTCGAGTAGCTTTATGTTTCATTCAATTATTCTCATGAGGCTAGGTGTCACATTGCGGCCAAATTTTTTAATATTATTTGTTTTATTATATGATATATGGAAAAGGAAAAGTTACATTTTGATCTCCGGGAGATTTTATGTCGATCTTGAAATTTATTAAATTATACATTTGATCTCTCAAGTTTTAGATTTGTTTCAACCCATAAAATTGAAGACGTTAATAATTTTAAACGAAAAATGAATTGTTCTCAACATGTGACCTTTTAATCAGGATATTTTCGTCTTTTCATCATTGCATTAGATATTTTTCTCTAACAATGATTCATTTTTTCTCTCTCGTTTTTTAACCGAATTGCTGATTAAAAAAAAAACTAAAGAAAAATAATTAATGAACGATGAAATGACGAGAATATCTCTATTAGAAAGTCACTACTAAGCATAATTTTTATTTATTTTTTTTTTATCTAAAATCATTAATAACATTGGGCAAAGATTGAAACAAAACTTAGATTAAAAAAATATAATTTTCTCTATTAAAAATAGCCAAAATCATGAAAACTCTAATCTCACAAATGTTAGTTTCTGAGATTCTGAGGTTAGAACTGAAGCATTAGGGCATAGCTGAGGTTAGGGGGTAAGAAATTTACAGCTCGTTTGGTTAGACGGAATGGAATGAGAGTGGAATGGAATGAAAGAAGTAATGGAATGAGAGAAGGAATGAAATAAAATTGTCAGTGGAATCGCTATTCCATTCTCTTGTTTGGTTGATATGGAATGAGGGAATGAATGAAATTGTGAAATATAGTAGAATTCCCATTATACCCTTATTATAAAATTTTATTATATTTCACTATTCCATTCCTTTTCTCATTTTATTATATTTCACTATTCCATTCAATTTTAAGTTTTTGTTATCTAATTTATATTTTTGTTCTCAATTTTTAATTTCTATTCTCTAATTTCTGTTTCTGTTCTCAATTTTCATCTTACGTTATCAATTTTTCGTTATCTAATTTTCTGTTTTTGCTCTTAATTTTGAATTTATGTTCTCAATTTTCAGTTTTTGTTCTCAATTTTCAGTTTCCGTTCTCAAATTTCTGTTCTCTAAATTTCTGTTTTTGTTCTCAATTTTTAGTTTATGTTATCAATTTTCTATTTTTGTTCTTAATTTTTATTTTTTGTTCTCAATTTTCAGTTTCTGTTCTTAATTTTTTGTTCTCAATTTCTATTTCTATTCTCAATTTTCTGTTCTCTAATTTTTATTTATATTCTCTAATTTTTGTTTCTGTTCTTAATTTTTTATTTTTTTTCTAAATTTTCAGGAGCTTAAATATAAGGGCTATTATGTAATTTAAGATATTGATTCTATTGGGTTGGAATCCCATTCCACCCTATCTCAAATGGAATCACATTCCACCCTATTTCATTCCAATGGAATCACAAAAGTGATTCAATTTGAGAACTAAACAACGGAATAGGAATCGAGGGTGGAATGCGATTTCATTCCGCCCCCGATTCCATCCAACCAAACATGCCGTTAGGGATGAGGACCTCCACCTGCTATTATAATGACGCATGAAGACGAAGATTAAATGGAATTACGAAATTGCCATCAAACATGCCAAATTACCATAATACCCGACGTTGTAGGACAATTATGAATATACCAAAAACCCAAATGGACAAAATCGCCTTCAATATTGCGAAATTGCCATTGCTTTGGGCCGTTTATATATGTTACATAGATATAGATATATGTATGTATGTAGATCACCTATCAATGTACACAAACTTTCGTACCTCGAGTTAAATCCTCGACACGTCTCGAAGCTAATGCTATTGCGATCTATCTCAATGATCTCATTATCTTTTTGACTCTGAAATCCCATTGGTGGATCCAAAAGAAATTGATCTTTTCATTACACGTGTCACAGTTCAAACTCATGAAAACTCCAAGCACTCAGCCTCTGCTGCAATAGAATACCATCTGAAACCCTTCTCTCCGTTCTTGTTGCGCTTATTTGTGTCATTTTTTTATCTTACCTTTCCCTCCTTGTCATTGATACGAGGATGATAAACTAAATAAATCAATAAATTACACTTTCTACCCCTCAATGTTTAGGATACTTTGAACTCTCTACATTCAAAAATTCTAATATATATTCATCCCTCAATATTCATGCGATTGACCCAATAACGAACACCCACTTGTATTGAACGTATCACCAACAATTGTAACAAAATTCGAAAATATTTAACGTGAAAATGGTGCAATGAAAATTTTAAAATATAAAGCACCAAATAAGGATTGATTAGGGGGTGCATAGTGTAATTTAGGAAACAAAAGAGTAATGGGTTTTGATTTTTAAACATTGATCATGTTAAGACAAATGTCTTTCGGTGAAAGGTTAGGAATGATTGTGGCGTACCATGTGGGCTTTGTTGAAGAATTTACATTTTTTTTAGGTTTTTGTACTTTGCTCCCCCCTAAAGTTTCCAAGAAATCCGTACTTGTATTTTCAATTCGAATACATTGAATCCTAAAGTGTCCAAATCGTATCAAATCATTCCATCCAAATCAATAACTATATAATTTTTTATGACGAAAATCAACCATGTGTCAAAATACTAAATCACCTACGTGGGTGAATTTTGTCATAAAAAATGATTGAAGAACTAGCTTGGTAGATTTGGATACTTCACGGGTTTAATATGTTCAAATTAAAAATACAGAGACTAAAAGTAGGATTTCTCTTAAACGTCATAGGTACAAAGTGCAAAAAACTCTATGTTTTTTGGTGTGAAAATGATAAGAATTTATATCATAATATTGGGAGGTAGTGAGTGTTCCTCTCACATCTCAATACTTAAAATAATCAAAGATTTATAAGATTACCATATCAAAATAGTTTAAGTACTAATTCGATAAGCTTTATACGTCAAGATTTTTTGTTGATAAAATATATAATATTATATATATGCTCATGTATAGTGGCTGCACACATGATGTTTGAGCCTACTGATTATTTATGTAAATAGCTTGGCGTTTTCATTGTAAGATATTTTTAGTGCTTTGATATTTTTTTGACAGAAGTCTTTGAAGAGATTTTTATCACCTACGGCAAGTTAACTTTACTTCTAGTAAGGGTTCAAATATTTTATGAAGGGAGGGAAATATTAGAGTTTTATGTATCATTTTTAAGATTTTGAAAATATTAGGATCTTATGTGTAATTTAAAAGATTTTGAAAATATTTGGGATTTATGTATAATTTATAAGAAATATACAAAACATCATTTCCAATATACAAGTTGGCCCGTCAAATGGCAGTTGGTTCTTTTGATGTGTAGGGTTGGTTTTGCTCCTATTTATACAGGTAAAACCACTACAACAAAAACTACATATTAGGACAATATTTTTAGAGACAAGTTATAATTTAAATTCTTATTGAAACACCCAATCATGAAGTGCTTATAATATGTTTTTAATAAGATACATTTTAAAAAATATATAATAAAAAATAAAAAAAATTATCCTAACAATATAAATTAATAGGACAAAATAATTGTCCTTATAAGTTATTAGAATAATTTTTTATGGGACACCTTTTAATTATTTTAATATTTAATGTGTCCAAAATTGTATTTATTAAGACAGATTTAGCATCCTTAAAAATGAATTTTGTTGTACTGGAGTAATATCAAGAGTTTGGGTGAATCCAAATTCTTTTGAACAAAGGGACATATAAACAATCCTCCATTTGAACAAAGGGACATATAAACAATCCTTAATCATTGTATGGGACATATAAACAAATGATATAAGATAGACTTGGTCTAACTAGATTCAAGATTTAGGTTTGATAGAGGGTACCTTTTTTAAAAAATGAAAATAAAAAATAATAATATAGGAACCGTATCCCTTGTTATGTATACTGTGTAGACTCTCACCTTTGGTATTGGAGTATATTTTTTAAGTATCACTTTATTAATACGATATAGACTTTCCTCAGAAAAAAAGTTTATATAACACGAAAGTTACAGAACCAAAATATGCAATGAATAATATTAGAACTATGCAATGCTATACATCTCTATTCAAATTGAAATGAAAGAATCTAAAATTAATCAAACAAATTCAAGTAAACGACAATAAGAATCAACCAAACAAAATTAATCACACATATATACATAGCAATTAAGATGGCATTTGTTTTTGTTTTCTTATTTTTACTTCCGAAAAAATGGGATGAGAATTATATTAATGTTCTCAACAATTCTGACAATAGAAATACATTTGGTAATGATAATTATTTTTAAATTGTTTCATGGTTTAGGAGAACAAAACCAAAAAAGCACGTTTGGTTATAACATTAGTTTTCAATTTTTTTATTTTTTTTAATTTTACTTTATATTTAAAGCATAGAATTACATATTCTTTTCAAGCAATCAATTTTCACAAATTATAGAAAATAAAAATATATCTACAAGAGTAATTACGACTAAATAAAATAATTATAGGAAACTAGTATTTTATTATGGTTTTTGTCGTCTAAATTGATGAATGAAAAAAAAATAAAAAAAATATATCATTTATCTATATTTAAGGCTAACAAAGTTTAAAGGGATAATCTCATTAATTTCAAAAAGAATGATCTTGTCAGATTTAAATGAGAATCAATTGAGAAGGAATGAAAATATTTTTTTTGTTTCTTTCTCAAAAATCTCAAGAATTTTTTGAGTAATCTGAAAATTTAAGAAATATTTGAGAATAAAAACATGTTAACCAAACACATTTTTATTTATTTTTAAATTTCAAAATTATAGGAATAGGAATAAAAATTTAGGATCAGACTCACTAAACAAAAGGGGCTTGAAATACCCCATCGCACTTAACCTCCTCTTCACTCTCAAAATCTAATATGAGACGATTGTATTGATAGAAACGGAATATTGAGAGAGAATATGAGACGATTGTATTGATATGTATAAAAAAATATGTTTTACATAGATGTACTGAGCTATCCATATAACAACATGTTTTACAAAGGGCTATACACATATAAAAGGATGTGTTAGAACTAATTCCAAATTAACAAAACCCTCCGTGATCTTTGGTGATAAAAACATTAAATTAGTTTTAATCATCATCAATATTCTAGAAAGTATACATCCAATAGAATTACTAACGTGAGCAAATGAAATGATCAATAATCGCTGAATTCAAACTTGCTTTTTACCAAACTCCAAATGTTAGTTAATTTGATTTAGCAAATAATTAAGAGTTTAGTGATAAAAAACCTTTTTGATCAAGTATGCCCTTGACTACACGGCAAGGAACGGAAGGTGAATAATCTTCATGAAAATGACGTAATTTATACGGAAAATCTACTTGTTATATTAAACTCCCATTCATTGAACAGCCAACGGTTCTATGGTGTAGTGGTTAGCACTCTGGACTTTGAATCCAGCGACCTGGGTTCGACTCCCGGTAGGACCTTTTTTTATCTTTCTTTTGCATTTTATATCCAAATCCCTTGTTTGCTTTAGAATCTCCGAATTCGAACCGAAAATAACCAACATTCAAATTGCAAAACAATCTATAATCACAATTCATTAAAAACCTTATTATAATCCTTAGAAGTGAAACAGAAGTCTTTATAATGAAATATTATTAATTTCTCTAAAACTCTTACTCTTATTAAATCAATGAGAAAGATCTTATTTTCTCATTATTAATAACATTAAATGAAAAAAAAAAAAAAAAAATACTTTTAATTCAAATTAATAAAATTGAAAATAAATAAATAAAATATTTCCAATTCCAATTTTATATTTGTATAATCAAATAAATTATTTTATTAATTAATAATTATAATTATTTATTTATTTATTTTTGTTTTGTTTTTTGTTATCAATTCAAATTTTCATTTCTTTTTTTTAGAAAATTATATTCATAATATTGGATTTAAAAAAAAATCAAATTAATTTTCACCCTTAATTTTAAAAAAGTCCCGGAGACAGAAACAACTTATGTTTTAATTCCTCCTATTTAAAAAAGGCGGAAGCCCACTACACGCGCGGTTACATGTGACAACTTTGTGTGTAAATTTTTGTTAAATGTAACAAATATTACAGTATTTTATTACATGTATCTAATTTGTGTGTAAAAATTTGTTAAATGTAGGGGTGTGCGGCTGTCGGGTTGGGACAGTTTGGGCTAAAACCGCAGACCAAACCATTACTATGCGGTTTGGATTACTTTAAACCGTCAACCGTCCACTAATGTGCGGGTTGGGGCGGGTTGAAGTGGGCGAGTTGGCTACTTTAAACCGTAAACCGCCCAATAGTGTGCGGTTTGAAAAAAATTACGGTTTGGGCTAATTAGGGCTGGGCAACCGGTCGGATTGTGTTGGGTTGGACAATTTCATTTGATTCAAACACAAGCTAATTTCTACTACCTCAATCAAAACAAATTTAAACCGCAAACCAATAATAAAAAAGAAAAAAAAAAAACACTATAGCCTTTATTCACTGCAAGTCTACAACAACAACAAAAAAAAAACTTACAAAAAACTGCAACTTAAAAATGAAACAGGAAAAGAAAAAAAAAACTGAACCAAAAAAACAACATAATGAAGATCACATTTTGACCACATTTGGCTGATAAAAATTCGGAATAGATAGAACACATCAACATAGGTTTGGTTCAGTTTTTTTCTTAGATATAACACATAATGACGATCACATTTTGACCAAAAAACTGAACCAAAAAAACAGCATAATGAAGATCACACTTCATAACAGGAACAAGATCAAAGTATGCGGTTTATGGTTCATGACAATAGGCTTTTATCAGATTATCTCATTTAGTATTGTCAAATATGAAAAATAAAATATCAGGAACAAGAAGATGATTGAGATCTAACACCGAAATTCAGATCTAACAGTGGAACGAAACAATATTGAGTTACAAATCTAATTTATGCATTTTTTGAATTGTAATAAGAAGAGGATTGAAGAAAACAAACAAGAAAACAAACACCAATAACTCAGTATAGTCTGTTACTCAAACCAAAAACACAACTCAAAATTCAAAAAAAAACACAAGCATTTGATGAATTACGAACTCTAAGATTGGTACCTGTTTGTGATGCCTGCCAGCCCCGCCCTTGAACTTGAGACATTCCAGCGTCGATCCACCCGTGGATTGGGAACAGTGGCTATGGAGCTTGCGAACCAGCCGACGGCGAGTGGTGGTGAACTTGATTTGGGGATATAAAATCACACCTTCAGATTATGTTCCAATGGTTTGGGTTTTGGCGAGCTATTGTGAATATATAGATCTAGGGCATTTTTGGACTTCGAAAAAGAAGAGGAAGAAGAGGAAATCATGTAGAATCTCAAAATTGCAGCTAAAATCAACCATTGGGACGTAGCAGCTAACCTAATAGTTGACTCTTCCCTGGAAGTGACGACTTGGCCTTGGAATTCATCTCCCAATGCGGTCTTGACAGAGAGTATGCAACCCATTGCGAATTCATCACCATTGCTTGCGTCCAAGGCCATTCTTCTTCGTCGTTGATGTCTGTAACATGCGCTCGTTTAACCCTAGCCGTCAACGATTGAAGATGAACTGAAGGCTGAAGTAAAGGCAGCCTAAACGACGTCGTTTAGGTATGTATTTCGGTCGGGCGGGTAAACCCGCCAACTCATTACCTAAACCCGCGAGTCGCACTGAGTTTGGGCGGGTTGGTACTGTTCACACTGTTGGCTTGGCGGGTTTGTTCGGCCTGGTCTCATTTCGGGCGGTTTTTGGGCGGGTTGGATTGGTTTTGCGGGTTGACCCGCCCTACTACACATCCCTAGTTAAATGTAATAAAAATCGCACAAAATACATGTAATCAGTTACATTTAACTAAATGTACACAAATACATGTAAATAGCATTAAACTAATTTATGTATATAATATTTGTTAAATGTCACAAATAATATACAGATATATGTAATTGTAACTAGTATTATATAAGTACATGTAATAAAAAATACACAGATATATGTAAAAATATAACAATTATTAAATTGTAACTAATATTCGTTATATGTAACTAATATTCACTAAAATACAAATTTACTTACCAAGTTCTCATTATAATCCCTGCAATGCGGGACTAAAACTCAAGCAAAATCCAACTTAAGGGACTAAATCAAAACTTATATCTTAAACGACATTTTTTTTTTAAATTTGGTCTATTATTTGGGACTTTCAACTGATTATCCCAAAAATTATTGTATCAACGTAGAATACATTGCCTAGAATTTTAAGTTCGTATACTATTCACATAAAAAAAATTAAAATTTATGCCCATACAATCTATTAGCTCATAGTAATTTTGCAAAATTTAAAAAACACGAAATATGTTGATATTTTTGTATTTTTTTTGTTCCGAGGTCAGAAACCAATTTTTTCATTCCATAATTTTGTGATTTTTATTTTGTTTATTTATACTTTATGACTTCTAATTTCTGTTATATTTTTTCGAAATAGGTTTTGTTACAAAAAAATTGGGTATTCATTCAATTTTATTAAGAGTATCAAATGTAAATATCATGAGGAAGAAAATACAATTTCTATTGGTTTAACATGCAAATAGTCAACAACTATTTTATATTATTATAAATAAATCTAATATGGATTTTCTTTATTTTTGCCAACCAGTCAGGCTAAAACTAGTAATTGTGAAAACTAACTCTAAAGAATATTGCAAAATATATAGTGACACGTGACATTTTGCTCACCCCTCCATACATATATTAGTATTCATTTTGTTATTTTATTTTTTTTAATCATAAAGAAAAAAGAAATATATATATATATATATATATATATATATATATATATATATATATATATATATATTTAAAAAAAATACTTGTTAGGAGGGATAGTCATGCATCCCAAACGAGTTAGTCTTTCACCCTGTGTGGGTAGGGGGACACTCGTGGATATACCAAAAAATATGAAAAAAGATGAGAGAAGAAATCGAAAGAAAGAAGAAATAAGGGCGAGGTAGGGGGACAAGACAAAAGAGAGGGTAACAATTCTCGTGCGTAGTGCACTTGATAGATGCTACTTGTGGACAACCATCCACATTGCTTGTTTAGGCAATGCCATACTTTACATGTCCACTATTCTGTTCATTTCTTAAAGCCAACTACAAGTTCATAACATTTTCAAAACATGAAAAAGTTATTAAGGAGGGAAAGGAAGGAGAACAAAACATAATAGATGCAAATAAAAGCAAGAAGTCTGTTAGCTCAGTGAGCTACCCAAAAGGGGGGTGAATTAGGTAGTTATAAAAAAATTAATTAAACAAATTTCTTATCTACTCAACACTTAATTAATCAAATAATCTATTTACCCTAAATCAATTATTATCTTTATAATGCAGCGGATAAGTGTATTTAATTTAGGTGCACACCCAAACAACAAAATATAAATAAAGTAAATAAAGCAGCACACATGGATATATCCTGGTTTAGGGTTGTGCACGGGTCGGGTCGACCGAATTTTGAGCCAACCCGACCCGTAACCCGATCTTGTCGGGTGGAAAAAATTGCGACCCGCCGACCGACCGTTGCGCATAGCAACCGATGTTTTTCGGGTTCTTTGGTTGTAGGGTGGGTACGAGTCAGGTCTGATGTTTCTATGTCCGTTTTCACGATCATCTTCCACTTTGAATCCTTGGCGACATTCTTCTCATTGTGCCTCTTTGACACAGAGGAGATCGATTGAAGATTACACCATAGCTATGGCTCTAACAGCGATTTCGGCAACGACAGCCCCATATTCGACGGATCCACAATTTTCGTTTCCGATTTCCAATCCAGATTCAGATGTCTTTTGCTGCTGTTCAAGGAATCGACGAACATAATTTTTCTGGCTTGGGAAATAATGAAATAACCAGTTCAGTCCTAAACCCTAAGGTTTAATTATATAATCACCAAATAATGAAATATCCACAAAATTAAAGAAGAAAAAAGAAAAAGGTTTTAGGCTCTCACCGACGGTGGCGAATCGAAAAGTGGTCCAACCATCGACGAAGCTTTTGTTTCCGGTGATAACCGTCACATCGCTTCCATCTCCAAACAGCACAATGTTCGTCTTATTACTCATAGTTGAGCCCAAAGAAATTGCCAAGCCTTCTTTCCACTGAAGCGGCGCTTAGGGTTTAGGACTGAACTGAGAATCTGAGATTTGAGCACACATATAGGCAGTGTATACCGGTCGGGTCGGGTGCAAACGGGTCGTCGGAGGTGGAATCCGACGACCGAGCTGCCTCATGTCTTATCAGATCAGTTTTTACCCAATTCGAACTTCTATAAGTATAATACCCGACTATTTCGGGTCGGGCAAGTCAGGTTTTGTAGGCAGGGCGGGTTCTTCGGGCTTCCTGCACAACCCTATTCTAGTTCACCAAGCTACTCTTGGCTAATCCAGTCCTTCAAGCCTCACGGAGATTCGCACTCACTAAATTACTTGATCCCTTTAACATGTAGGAATCAAACATTTACACAATTATTCTTTTCACAAGCTCAAAATCAACCTTTACAATTTCTATTACAGGAAGAATCACAACTTAACCCTTTTATACCTTAGGCTAAGAATCAAACCTCACAAAAAAAAAAAAAAAAAAAAAAAAACACTCCAAGTATCATTTTCACCGATAAGGATGAAAACGTTACAATTCACACACAATTAATTCTAATCAAGAATAATCAAGCTTAACTCTTTTCAAGGGAAAAGAGTAACCTAACCTTTTTTATGCAATAGGTAAAGATTAAACCTCAACCTTGTTACCGGAAGAGATCAAAACCTAAGCTACAATTGACTATATACTTCCAATAGTATCTAATCCGCACAAACTTATCAATTACAATAATTAATGAATTTCTTCTCACTCAAAACTTCTACCACCTCAAATCAATTTTACTCAATTATTGTTACGAATTTACTAGTGATAGAATTTACGTAAAGAATTCAATATCTGATTTATATAAAGTGTAGGTAGCACAAAACTAAGTACGTAATCAGATTATCACAAAAATTGTTTTAAAAGAATTTTTATACTCTTTAAAGTTCAAAAAACGATTTTACAAAGATCTTATATCCAAGCAAGCAATAATAATATAAAATCACAATTAAGAACAAAATTTTGGAACAATTTCACCAGGATAACACCAAAAGATTGAATATGAATCGCAAGACAGCTTAAATTGGTGACGCCAAAACACTTAGCGCTTTAACTCAAGAACTTTTCTCACAAAATGATCTCTCAAGAAAATAATAGAATAATGATTCTTAGAAAGCTCAAGAACAATTAGTTATTGATGGAAGTGATGTACTGATCTCAAAAAACGCAAGTCTATTTAAGTTGATTTGAAACAGACTCTCTAATGGCTAGCTCCCTTAAGATATAATAATTAAATGCACATATAGACCCCATATATCAATACCATTTAATACGGATCCAATTCATTTAAATATGACTTTTAAAATATTCAATCAAGTCCCCAAATTAATTCTCAATCTCAAATCCAATAGATAGAAAGTATTAAATGTACTTAATTGAGAAACACCAATATTTTATTTACCATATCTATAGGGATATCCAAATATGAGTAACATATCATCAATATATCCAAATCCCTAAGATATTTCATTCAGGTAAGTAAATAACGGTTAGTTTTGATCAAATTCTGAAAATTCTCGAAATCTGAAACGGCCCAGTCGGTTGACTGACCACTGCCCATCGATCGACCGATGGATACAAGATGCATCTCAGCCTTTCCTCAAACACAGGTCGGTTGACCGATCCCCCATGGGTCAGTTGATTGATCGATACATGATGTATTCTCAAGCCTAATTTCGGCCTTGGTCGATTGACCGATCGATATAAGGAATTTTAACTTTCAGCCATCAGTTGACCAATCTCCCCTGGTCCAGTTGACCGATCAATTCAGAGACATTCGTTTTTCAGCTATTGCCCATCGGTTGACTGAACCTCCTTGGTGAGTTGACCGATTGTTGTTGGAACACTTTCTCTTTAATTTATTTTAACTCTAATCTTCGACATTTTCAACCCTTTAACCGATTTATTTTCTCGGTTAACTAAATTTAACACTAATAATCAATTTTAAACACTAATCTTACTTAGGTCAAATTTTCTTTTTCAATTTCACATTGGAGCAAATATTTAAACTGTAATTAGGATCTTAATTTAAATACACATAAATATAAATCAGTTAATTTGTGTCGTGTGTGATCCTAATTGTGATACATTAAGAGTAAAAAGGATTTTAGTTGTTTTTACCTAGATTCTTCGGAATCTTCAATATTTTAATGTCCGTCTCTGTATGTTTCACAATTACTTCATGATATTTCTTGATTGGAACTCTTTAAATTGAAACACTTAATAAACTCATTAGTTCCACCAAAAACATCAATACTTAATTGTCCATCAAAATCTCGGGATCAACAAAGTCTAAACGAATGCAAACAAGACACAATATACAACGAAAATCATATTTATAAAAGGAAATGGAGACTGTTTGACATCATCAAAAATAATAATAATAATAATAATAATAATAATAATAATAATAATAATAATAATAATAATAATAATAATAATAATAATAATAATAATAATAATAATAATAATAATAAGCAGTTCATCGCAATCAAAATAAAAAAAATATATATTTAAATTACAGACCAATAAAAAAAAGTAAGAACTTTTTCCCAAAAACAAGGCCAAAATGAGGAGGACCATCAGTTCGATCTCAGTGAAGAAAGTGAAACTAGATCCACCGAATCCACAGAAGACTGATAAAAATCATGTTCTTCATACTGACTAAGTGCTAGTACCAAAGAACGACTTTTCTCTTTCTTCTCTTCGTGTACGCGCGAGGATTCACACCATCGTCCTCGCGGTATTGACTACTCGCAAGTATACAAGGTTTAATTTTAATACAATAGATCTTGTAAGATCGAATATCGTTCCGCTGGGAAAGACGTGTAATTCGATTGAGTATTGTGATTTAAATAGTTTCATATTATCTCGACTAATTAAAATTTATTTGTTTTCTATTTAATCTACTAAGATAAACGACAACTATTAGGTTAGTTCTAATTACACTAATTACTTAGGTATTGATTTTTTTACATAATGCATAATCGACATCATTAAGTTAGCTATAATGGTTTTTTATCTATTCCGACAATCTCTGTATCGATAACTCCTCCGCTACCTCTCCCAAGTATAAGACGGGGGATTACACTACTTCGTGTCAACGAAGAAGTTCCCTTCAACGTCTTTACGACCCTAGGTCGCGTAAGTCTTTAGCCAATGTCATTGATTGCATACGTTCTAACGCCCTCCCAGGTCGTTAGAACGTCACGTTGTATTTACCCTAGTTCGAATCCGGGGTTACCTCTCCCGAGTGTCAAACCCCATATTCTTGGTTTATCAATACAAGCATAATATCAAGAATAATGGTAAACACAATCGGATTTAGACAAATAACACATTAAAGTAACATTAATTCCTTCAACTTAACAATTACATGATTTCAACTACACCTAAGTAACATTTAACTAATACTACAAGATCTTAGCCATATGCTATACAAAATAATAGGGATTCAACATTCTTAGATATGAAAAAGTAATTACAAAGATAGAAACAAGAGAGAAACAATCAAATCTGAAAGTGAACCAGTTCACTATTGCTAATGATCGATCCGCAAGTGATCCTTCTTTGTCCGAATGATGAATCTCCTTCTTGATCTTCAAAATATAGCTTAAGAACTCTCTACTAGGGTTAGGGTTCATCAACAACCTTTTTCAGACGTGGGAAAGGGGTATAAATAGGCCAAGGGGTTCAAAAATATCTAAACAGATATTTTAGACTGTTCTGTGAAATGCGCCTAGGCGGTAGAAACTTCGCCTAGGTAGAGTTTAAGTCGGTTAGAAATCTGCCTAGGCAATGGTTTATTCGCCTAGGCAGAGGACTAACTTCTTCGTCTTCTTTCTTTCTGACGGATTTTCACCTAGGCAGTAGAAATTTCGCCTAGGAGGATTTTCAGCAATTCAGCTCTTCTAGCAGCTCAACACTTCCAACATTCTAACGAATTTTCACCTAGGCGGTTGAAACTTCACCTAGGCGGATTTCAATATTTCAGCCCTTGAAAATTTCTGATGGATTTTCGCCTAAGCAGTGGAAACTTCGCCTAAGAGGATTTCAACTTCTCAGTGCTATCAACCTTCTGATGGATTTTTGCCTAGGCGGTGGAAACTTCGCCTAGGCAGATTTGCACTGTTATTTGAAACCTCTTTTTTTCATCTTTTTGGCTACCATTTTCTCCACCATTTCGCTCAGTTTGCCAATTGTTTACGTCCCTACTCCTGACTAATAAAAGCAGCTAAAAAGATATTCAAACTTAAATAAAATACTCAAAAACTGGCAAATTCAGTTTAGAATTAGATAGGTATTTTACACCTAAATACCTCCAAACTTGGAATTTTGCTAGTCCTCAAGCAAAACACCCAAATGCTAAATAACACTAACTATACTAATTAGCTAATTTCTAAACTAAAAATAAATAATCATTAACAAATAAGAAGTACACACCTGTGAGATTTAAGTTCAATCAAAGAAACCATGTTATCCTTCCCTCAACAACTCGTATTCAGATCCGGTTAAGAAATAACATACACCACGTGGTGTTCCAGAATTTCAACACTCAATATCAGTTAAAATTATTTTAGATCCAATTAAAATGTGTGTGTGAGAGAACTCGGATGTAAAACTAATCAAACACCAGATTGGATTATTCAATAAATAAGGTCATAACTTAAACTTGTTAAAACATTCAGGAAAGCCATATGCTTGACGGGGCTCAACTATCCACTAATGTAGGTTCAAACATTCACCGAGATCAATAGGGCTTAGTTTGGCTTTGGAGAACGACCAAAGGTATCGTAGAAATAGAAAGTCGTTAAAATTTTAACGATACCCGAGGTACAAACACTTGTCGCTAAATCTCTCTCATAACCCCCTATCTTTGAAAATATTACCCTGAACAATATTAAGTAAACTTGTAGTCACTTGTCATAACAACCGATATTAAACACTATATTCATATAGTGGTGTTTGTTTGTTTGTTTGTTTGTTTGTTTTTGTTTTTTTTTAACACACACACCCCCAAACTTATTCAATTTTGTACAATTTTAGGGGCGTGTAAATACAACTAAAGAATTGACAAGTAAATACTCTTATACTTAACCAAAAATATTTAAACTGAAACCCCGATTTTCCGCTTCAAGTTAGCATAATCTAATGCTACTTGTTTTCACTCAATTTTCACTTTTATTCTTAACGACAATGGTTTTGAAAGATTTACTTGGTTAAAGTATAGAAACAAGTTCAGAAGTGAAAATTTTATGGCTTCGACAGGAGAACGAGGGAATAAATTTTTCAGGTTAGTTTCAAACGGTTCAAGTGATAAAAATGAAGGCCTATATCATGCCTCCAGAATTATCTTACCTATAATTTTGCCTCAAGCCTCCCCCAGTCAAGTTCTAGATTCCTCATTTCTGTCATGAACTTATTATTGAATAATCGATGTCAAATCATTCAATTAATTATACAATGAGTTTATGCAATCGTGCGATTTAGGATCAAAATAATTTTCATCTAATCGATATGCTAAGCACACAAAACACACGTGAATAGCATCATCCCCAACCTCAATATGCAATTTAGGGGGTAATTTTCATCATCGGGACATGGTTCAGACAAACTCAAAAACTCAGCATGCACTAACAACTATATTCATTAATATATCTACTCTAATTCTACAAATTAATATTACTTATGCTAATGATCCTTACACATGCATAGCTAAACATTACACATGCATAACAAAAAGAATTTCAAAATTTACAAAAATTTAACATTAATACCATTATAAACAAAAATTTGTCCACAAAAAGAATTTTGTCCCCATTTACATCAAAAAATTGTCATCCTTCACATCCCCCCCAAAAAAACAAAAACTATTGCTTGCATATCATATACCCCCAAACTTGAACTAGGCAGCGAACCCAAGAGCAAAATAGAAATATATGTATTGAAAACTGGGTCAGACACATACCTAGAAGGGAAGACATACAAGTCTAACCTCCTAACGTTCATTGGGGAGGAGATGGCGGTGGTGGCTCATCAGTCTCGAAAAGCGGCACGGGCGTATAACGCGCCATGTTGATTCCGAGGTACTCGAATAAAACTCTTTGGTTTTGATCTTGTTGCCGAATGTAGTTATCCATGTAGCTCTCCATCCGAGAAAAATTAGCTTGGAGCTGGCTCATATCGGACTAGAGACTACAGACATCTCGTGAAATCTGGGTGAGTTGGTCGCGGCGGGTTATGGGCGTCGATGGCTCCAAAGGACCGGCTTCTTCCTCTTCAGGACCCTTTTCTCCCTCAGCTGGTTCGCCTTTCCACAACCTGTTAATCATTAAAAGATCGAGTGGCTTTATAGGTGAAAAGGGGCTTGTGGACGTGACACGAACTCCGGCACGTTGAAAAAGAGCGATGAGGAAAGAGGGAAAAGGAAGGCCACGCTTCGTCGTCCTGGAAGTATGAATTATTGAAGAATAAATGTGCCAACCGATGTTGACGGGCGTCCCTCTATCAATGCCGTATAGCATAAACGCTCGCTCCTTGGAAACATCAGACACATGGGAGGTAGGGAGCAGATTGGCGCAAATAAATTGATGCCACATCTTGGGGATCGGTTTCAGAAACCGCACCTTGAAGATGGTCCGCACTGAACATTGTCGATGTGGCAGTATTAGATAAATCTCGGGAGGCTTCCGGCCCCGTCAATCCAAGCAACTCGTTGAAATTGTCCGCACTGAACAGAACTGGGATGTTCCGGACCCTCGTTTGAAATCCCGTGGCCTCGGTAATGTTCGCATAGAACTCGCGTACGAGGGCCAACTCCTCTGGTAGGGGTGAAGCACAGCACTGTTCCCATCTTCTTTGTTGAATGACGGTCCTGAATTCTTCAAGGAGTTCATGCAAAGGTCCGAACCCCCTCTGGAGAATGCCAGGACGCTCACTTTCATGTTTATTGTAATGGTCCTCGGCTTGCTTGGAGACAAATTTTAGAGAGTTATAATCCAAGGCAGCCGGAGATTCTTCCGTTCGTGGTTGCGTGGATGCCCGATGCTTTTCCATCTTGCCTATAAATCACAATCACAACACCAACCACAATAATAACAATAGAACACGCAATTCAAACCCTTGTCAGCGAACACAGAATGCCCTATTTTATCAAATATATGCCAACCAAAACCAAACAATACAAATTTCACAAGATATCCTACCAACCAAAACCAAATCACATTTTTGTCGCAATGTAGCATAACATAAATGATTCACATTGTGTATCAACACAAAAACATGATAGGGTTTACCAAAAATCATTTCTAAATCCCTAATAGCATGAAAAACGTAATCTAGGGTTTAAAGGGGTTTAGGGTTCTAGCCAAATCAAATGATTTTTGAAATAAATGAACAAATGAAGAAAATATTTCAACAATTAAATGAAAAATAGGATCATTGACACTTGTTGAAACATTTTGATCAAATCACTTGAGGATGGCGATCTCGCACTGTTTCACCGTTTAAACCCTAGATTTTCAAAAATAGAAAGAGGAATCCAATGTTTGAATAAAGATTTTTGGTGAAAATCCAAGTTTTTCGCAATGTAGGATGAATCTTTAAAGGGAGGAAAGGATTTAGGATGGTGAAGTTGAGAGGTTTCTTGAAAATTTTAGGAGGGAAGTGCTGTTTGCGAAGAGGACTGCTACGTTTTAAAACAGGGCTTTCGTGAATTCGCCTAGGTGGAGGTTTTTCCGCCCGAAGTAGCGCCTTTTTCTTTTTAAAAACCTTCTTATGTTAATTCACCTAGGCGGTGGTTTTTTCGCCTAGGCGAATTTACACCAGTGTGAAACCCTTGATTCTGTTGTAAATCCGCCTAGGCGGTGGTTTTTATGCCTAGGCGAATTTACGCCAGTATAGAAACTCAGCCTTTCTTCATTTTTCTGCCTAGGCGGTGGTTTTTCCACCTGGGCGAACTACAGCAGTGTAGAAACTCAGACTTTTTCTTTCTATTTCCACCTAGGCGATGGTTTTTTCGCCTAGGCGAATTTACGCCAGTATGTTTTCTCAGTCGTTTGTCCCATTTTCGCCTAGGTGGTAGTTTTTTCACCTAGGTAAATTTACGCCAGTGTGGACTTTGGCTGGATTCCTTCAGGTTTTCACATTTTTGCTCTACACCTCTTACTTCCTCTTCGTTCCTCAAACGATTTTTAGCATGCAAATCAATCCTAAGTATCTAGCCTCATCAATTCACCACAAAAATAATATTACGAGACCAATACGATCTCCAAAAAGTAATTTATACAAAAGTTGGGAATGTTCATTACCCTTGATGACATATCAAAAGATGTTGCTTGGTTTTACGTCCCTGGCATGGACGTTTATGAATTCTGGCTCTATCCTTCAACGAGGGAGATGTTCTCCACAACTCGCTCTTCATCCTAGAAGTAGTGTTTGATCCGCTCCCCGTTGACTCGAAAAGTTCGTCTGTCTTTGCCTTCTAGCTTGATAGCACCAAATGGATGAATATGCTTGATCCGGAATGGTCCAGACCACCGGGACTTCAACTTTCCAAGAAAGAGTCTCAGCCTTGAGTTAAACAATAAAACTTGTTAGCCCGGATTGAACTCCCTTCGGACTATCATTTTATCATGCCACCTCTTCGTTTTGTCTTTATAAAGCTTGACATTCTCATAAGCCTCGTACCGGAATTCTTCTATTTCATTCAATTGGATGAGACGTTGCACACCAGAAGCTTTTAGGTCAAAGTTGAGTTTCTTAATTGCCCAGAATGCACGGTGCTCCAATTCAACGGGCAAATGATACATTTTCCCAAATACCAATCGATACGGCGACATGCCGATCGGTATCTTAAAATCCGTGCGATACGCCCATAAAGCATCGTCAAGTTTTACCGCCCAATCCTTGTGATTAGTATAAACCGTTTTCTCCAGAATTAGCTTGATTTCTCAGTTTGAAACCTCAGCTTGGCCATTTTTCTGTGGGTGGTATGGTAGCGCCACCTTGTGTCTAATCCCATACTTTGCCAACAAAGCACTTAGCATTTTGTTACAAAAGTGGGTTTCCTCATCACTGATTAAAGCTTGAGGTGTCCTAAACCGTGTCATGACATTTTGTTGAAGGAACTTCAAAACCACTTTGGTATCAATGGTAGGTGTTGCTACGGCCTCGACCCATTTAGACACATAATCCACCGCTAACAGAATATACTCATTGCCAAATGACGGTGGAAATGGCCCTATGAAATCTATGCCCCACACATCAAACAACTCAAGCTCAAGAATAGACGTCAATGGCAATTCATGTCTTCTCGATATGTTACCCACCCTTTGACATCTATCACAAGTTTTCACAAGCGTATACGAATTTTTAAACAAAGAAGGCCAGTAAAAACTTGATTGAAGTACTTTCGATGTTGTCTGAGTCGCACCAAAATGGCCGCCACAAGATGATGAATGGAAATGGTAAAGAATACTAGTCATTTTCTCCTCTGGAACACATCTCCGGATCACCTTATCAGCACATTTCTTGAATAGCAATGGCTCGTCCCACAGATAATACTTCGCATCAAAAAGAAATTTTTTCCTTTGGGCTCCCATCAAATCCAGTGGTAACACATTACATGCTAGATAGTTAATAAGGTCCGCATACCAAGAAAGTGCATTTTCAACTAAAAATAGTTGTTCGTCAGGGAACACTTCCGTGATGCTAGACTTATCACCAACGTCTTCTTGAATCAACCTTGACAAATGGTCGGCAACAACGTTTTCACTCCCATTTTTATCCCTTATTTCAGCATCAAACTCTTGCAATAGAAGAATCCACCTTATCAATCTCGGCTTGGCATCTTTCTTTGCAAATAAGTATCGGATAGCCGCATGATCCGTGTAGACGATCACTTTTGACCCAATGATATAAGACCGGAACTTATCACAAGCAAAGACCACCGCCAGCATTTATTTCTCAATCGTGTGTGATTCTCCTGGGCATCATTCAATGTCTTACTTGCATAATAGATTGAACGGAAGATCTTCTCCTTCCATTGGCCTAACACCGCGCCAACGGCATAGTCACTCGCATCGCACATAATCTCAAATGGCATCTTCCAGTCCAGAACGACCATTATTGGAGTCATGATCAACTTCTCCTTTATCGCCTTAAAAGCCTCCATGCAAGCCTCATTAAATTCAAATGAAGTATCATTTCTTAAGAATGTGACATAACGGCTTCACCGTTTTCGAGAAGTCTTTAATAAAGCACCAATAAAAGTCGGCATGCCCCAAGAAACTTCGAACTCCTTTCACATTAATCGGTGGCAGAAGCTTCTCAATCGTTTCAATCTTTGCTCGGTCCAACTCAAGCCCCTTGGAAGAGACTCGATGACCCAAGGCGATCCCCTCTTTAACCATAAATTGGCACTTCTCCCAATTTAGAACTAAATTCTTCTCCTCACATCGGTCAAGAACAAGTACCAGATTGTAGAGACAGTGATCAAAAGACGACCCAAAGACTGAGAAGTCATCCATGAAGATTTCTATTTTCTCTTCCACCATATCAGAAAATATCACCATCATACACTGTTGAAAGGTTACCGGTGGATTGCAAAGGCCGAACGGCATATGTCTATAAGCAAACGTCCCATAAGGACATGTGAAAGTAGTCTTTTCTTGGTCCTCCGGTGCAATGGCTATTTGATTGTAACCTGAATAGCCGTCAAGAAAGTAATAGTACTCATATCCTGCTAGTCGATCTAGCATTTGGTCAATGAAAGGAAGAGGAAAATGATCATTCTTTGTCACCTTATTCAATTTTTTATAATCAATGCACACACGCCATCCCGTGATGGTCCGTGTAGGAATAAGGTCGTCTTTATCATTCTTCACCACCGTCATACCTCCTTTCTTGGGCACCACTTGCACCAGGCTAACCCACTCACTATCGGATATAGCATATATAATTCTCGCATTCAAGAGCTTCAACACCTCCGCTCTCACCACTTCCTTCATCGCTGGATTTAGCCGTCGTTGATGTTCAATTGAGGGTTTGAACGTATCCTCCATCAAAATCTTATGCATGCAAACCGAGAGGCTAATTCATTTGATATCCGATATAGACCAAGCAAAAGCGGATCGGTGTCTCTTCAAGATTCTCAGCAACTTACTCTCTTCTTCTTCCATCAAAGTTGATGAAATTATAACCGGATCGGTCGAATTCTCTCCCAAAAAGATATACCGAAGATGTTCTGGTAATTGCTTGAGTAATAATCCACCCTGAGGCGAATTTGATTTCTCGGGAGAGTTTTCAGCTTCTTCAATCTCCGCCACATGAATAGGATCTTCTACGTCTTTAGATTGAGCATCCAAAGTCAACACGTAGTCCACAACATCAAGTTCCGTGGTAGAGCCTTCCTCACCAAGATCCCCCATAGACAAGGAATTTGTGAAAGTATGCTCTAACAAATCCATCTCCATATTCGCAAGAAAGAACTCTCTCATGCAAGAGTCCACAACATCAACTCGATTGCAATTGGGAGGTTCATCCGGAAAGTTCATAGTTCTAAAAATGTTGAACCTTATCTCTTCATCATTCACTCTTAACGTCAGATTTCCATTATGCACATCAATTAAGGCCGTTCCCGTTGCAAGGAAAGGTCTTCCTAAGATGATTGGGATTTCTCTATCTTCTTCTATTTCAAGCACAACGAAATCCACCGGAAATATGAATTTGTCTACCTTCACTAGCACATCCTCAATGATACATTTTAGATAGGTTAACGAACGATCTACCATTTGAAGAAAGATCGTTGTCGGCTTTCCACTCCCAAGTCCTAACTTCTGATAAATGAAAGAAGGCATTAAATTAATACTCGCCCCAAGATCACAAAGCGCTTTATCAAAATGAGATTTCCCAATAGTACACGGAATTGTGAAACTACCTGGATCTTTTAATTTGGTAGGCATCTTCCTTTGTAGTATTGCACTACACTCCTCTGTTAGCTTTACCATTTCGTACTCCTCCAACTTTCTCTTCTTTGTCATGATGTCCTTCAAGAACTTTCCATAATTGGGTATTTGTTCCAATGCATTCACAAAAGGAATGATGTGAATTTTCTTGAAAATTTCAAGAAATTTCTCAAATTGGGCATCCAACTTCCTCTTTTGGAATCTTTGAGGGTATGGCAATGGGGTTACTAGAATCGGTGGATTCTCTAAAAATGTTACTCGCCCCAGCATCACCCTTTCATCTCTTCTTCTCTCCTCGACTTTCTCTTGGTTCTTATCATCATTCAAGTCTTCACTCGGCTTCTCATCTCTTTCATCGATTTTTACTTAAAATTCCTCCTCCGCACTTGTTCTTGGTTCATCATGATGAACCTCACGACTTACTCCCGGCTCAGTTTTCATAGGCTTGTTCACTTCCACGTCTCTTCCGCTCCTCAACTTAATCGCCTTGGATTCTCTAGGGTTGGTTTTCGTGTTACTTGGAAGCTTCCCCTTTTGTTGCTCTTGGATGGACCTAGCAAACTGCACGATTTGAGTCTCTAAAACCTTAACCGTGGCGTTGGTGTTTGTACAAGTGGTATCGATTGAGTCAAGCCGTGTTTCATGTTTGTTCAGCCGGTTATGCGTCTCACGCATCATAGTCTGAGTCTCCTTTATAAACGAACCCAACACTTCATCCAAATTTGACTTTGGATTATGCATTGGTGGTTGTTACATTTGACGATTGGATTGCATAGGATATCCCGAAGCTTGATTTCCATATCCCAGGGGTGGTCGCAAAGAGTTCTAATTGTTCGCATATGAGAAGTTCTCATAGTTGCAAAGTCCAGGATTGTAATGAGTTGGAATGTTTGTAGCGGGCTTGAAAGTATAGGCACGATTGTTTAGAAAATGGCATTCCTCGAACTCATTATCCAATCCAAATTGAGAACAACTTGCTGCTATCTCCTCCCCTTGACTTGATAAAGCACCTTTTGTAGATATGGTGACCAATTGATCCGAGAGCTTGAACACTTGGTCCGATAACATTGCAATATGGTCAGATTCTTGGATAGAAGAGACTCGTCTTCCCGTGTTCCTCTCATTCAGCCATTGATAATTGTTAGCCGCCATTTCTTCCAATAATGCATTTGTTTCGGTAGGGGTTTTGGACAACAACGATCCCCCTGAGGCTGCATCAACTATCGTTCTAGTCTGGCCATCCAACCCGTTGTAAAATAATTGGGTTTGAAACCAATTTTGATACCCGTGTTGGGGGCACCTTCGCAATAGGTCCTTAAATCTCTCCCATGCTTCAAACAACGACTCAAAGTCTCTCTGGCGAAACTGCGCAATCTCGCCTCGGAGTTGAGAAGTCTTTGAAGGTGGAAAGAACTTAGTGAATAACCTTTGTACAAGGTCCTCCCAAGTATTAATGCTCCCTGGTTGGATCGACTAAAACCAACCCCTTGCTCTATCTCATAAAGAAAACGAAAATAACCTCAACCATATGACATCTTCGATAACTCCATTTATCTTGATAATGTCAAAGATCTCGAGAAAGGTTGCCAAGTGGACGTTGGGGTCTTCCTGAAGATTCCCGCAACTGATTTTGCTGAACCATATTAATTAAGGCGGGCTTCAACTCAAAGTTATTTGCCTGGATCGGCTGCCTCCGGATCCCTGAATAGTTATCCAGAATTAGTGGCCGATAATAGTACCTAAGGACTCGTTGTGGCCTCTCCTGCTCCGGAGGCTGGAGTGCGTGCGACTCCGGTGGTTGTGGAACATTTTCACGTCCCCCGGCCATAGTGGTAGCTTTCTCCTCTTTCTGTTTACCAATGCGTTGACTACGCCGCATGCACTGCTTAAGTCAAATAAATAAATCAAATAAACAAATGAATTGAATGAAATTAAAAGCAAAAGAATTATCATGATTAACATTCAACTACTTGATCACAATATCAACTCAATTGAAAAACATCGTCGTTTCTCCGGCAACGGCGCCAAAAACTTGTACGCGCGAAGATTCACACCATCGTCCTCGTGGTATTGACTACTTGCAAGTATACGAGGTCTAATTTTAATATAATGGATCTTGTAAGATCGGATATCGTTCAACTGGGAAAGACGTGTAATTTAGTTGAGTATTGTGATTTAAATAGTTTCCTATTATCTCGACTAATCAAAATTTGTTTGTTTTCTATTTAATCTATTAAGATAAACGACAACTATTAGGTTAGTTCTAATTATACTAATTACTTAGGTATTGATTTCTTTCACATAATGCATAA
Source organism: Eucommia ulmoides (assembly GCA_016647705.1). NCBI lineage: Eukaryota > Viridiplantae > Streptophyta > Magnoliopsida > Garryales > Eucommiaceae > Eucommia > Eucommia ulmoides. The sequence goes on from CM028326.1 coordinate 27,095,694, forward strand.
TCGACATCATTAAGTTAGCTATAATAGTTTTTTATCTATTCCGACAATCTCTGTCTCGGTAACTCATCCGCTACCTCTCCCGAGTGTAAGACAGGGGATTACACGACTTCATGTCAACGAATAAATCCCCTTCAACGCCTTTACGACCCTAGGTCGCGTGAGTCTTTAGCCAACGTCATGGTTAGCATACGTTCTAACGCCCTCCCGGGTCGTTAGAACGTCACGTTGTATTTACCCTAGTTCGAATCCGGGGTTACCTCTCCCGAGTATCAAACCCCGTATTCTCGGTTTATCAATACAAGCATAATATCAAGAATAATGGTAAACACAATCGGATTTAGACAAATAACATATTAAAGTAACATTAATTCCTTCAACTTAACAATTACATGATTTCAACTACACCTAAGTAACATTTAACTAATACTACAAGATCTTAGCCATATGCCATACAAAATAAGAGGGATTCAACATTCTTAAATATGAAAAAGTAATTACAAATATAAAAATAAGAGAGGACCGATCAAATCTGAAAGTGAAACGGTTCAATATCGCTAATGATCGATCCGCAAGTGATCTTTGTTTGTCCGAATGATGAATCTCCTTCTTGATCTTCAAAATATGGCTTAAGAACTCTATACTAGGGTTAGGGTTCATCAACAACCTTTTTCAGACGTGAAAAAGGGGTATAAATAGGCCAAGGGGTTCCAAAATATCTAAACATATATTTTAGACTATTCTGCGAAATGCGCCTAGGTGGTAGAAACTTTGCCTAGGTGGAGTTTAAGTCGGTTAGAAATCCGCCTAGGTGATCGTTTATTCACCTAGGCGGAGGACTAACTTCTTCATCTTTTTTCTTTCTGACGGATTTTCGCCTAAGCGGTAGAAACTTCGCTTAGGCGGATTTTCAGCAGTTCAGCTCTTCCAGTAGCTCAGTACTTCCAGGGTTCTGACGGATTTCTGCCTAGGCGGTGGAAACTTCGCCTAGGTAGATTTCAATATTTCAGCCCTTGAAACTTTTTGATGGATTTCCGCCTAGGCAGTGGAAACTTTACCTAGGCGGATTTCAACTTCTCAACGCTATCAACCTTCTGATGGATTTTCGCCTAGGCGGTGGAAACTTCGCCTAGGCGAATTTGCGCTGTTCTTTGAAACCTCATTTTTTCATCTTTTTGGCTACCATTCTCTCCACCATTTCGCTCAGTTTGCCGATTGTTTACGTGTCGATTGTTTACGTTTCTACTCCTGACTAATAAAAACAGCTAAAAAGATATTCAAACTTAAATAAAATACTCAAAAACTGGCAAATTCGATTGAGAATTATATAGGTATTTTACACTTATCACTTCGTTCTTGTTGCAGAGCTAGTTCCTCTTTTTCTCCATAATCTTCGCATAGCCCTTATAATGATGAACCTGGCCCCTTAAGTCGTGGATCTCAGCATCCACTTCTTTTAGAAATTGTTAAAGCTCCTGAAGTAGAGATTGCGGTAAAATGAGCTACGTCTAGGGTCTAGTAGGCTGCACAAGCCTCTTCAATACAACTGATAGGTGTAAATTACCTATCTATTTCCAATCCGAACGTTGTTAGGTTTTTAGTATGTTTAGTACGTTTTAATATATTTTTATGTGTTTTTATCTAAATTAGGTGTTTGAGGTGAAAAGGTATGTAAACGGATCAAAAACAATCAAATCGGATCAAGAAACGGTGGAAAAATGGTGGAAATGTGCAAAGCCGGTATAGGTGTTGTAACTTCAAGGCTATTTTTTACTATGATGAAATCCGATTTTGGAAAAACTCAAAACATGTTTGGTCTTCAACGCCGTTAACGTAAACTAAAACGAGACCAAACACATTTTTGTAAATAAAAGTTAATCCTTAGGCAATACTTTCCCTAAACATCTCATAATAGTATTAGTATAGTTAATTTAATTAGTTTAATTAATTTAGTATCAGTATTATTAATTTTATTCAATTTATCTTCGCCTAAATAAAATTAGGTCATGATAAACGCGGTACTCAATTATAGTCAAAACCAATCCCTATGGACACGATAACCCTCACTCTCCCGATCTATACTAAAATTTGACCTCGTATACTTGCGAGTGAAAGTAGCGGCGTATTCCGCCCGCTACTAACAATAGAGGCGGGAAAGCTCTTCGATGAGAGTCTTGGGCGTCATCATCAACTTCCTAAAGCAATAGCCATTTTATCTCTTTCTTCCTCTAGAGACACAATCTTGTCGAAAGAGGTAGACTTTTTTGTTCAAAAATAGAAGAAAGAGATAGTATAGGTGAAGAAAATATGAATGATAGAAGAATACAGTGATAAAAAAGATATTAGTTAGTTTGGCTTTAAATAGCTAAACCAAGGAACAAAATGGCAAAAGAAATGAAAATGGATCGTCAGGCATGCAAAACGATTATAAACAATTAATGACTTGAGATGACATGGGGAAAGTACTATAATTATGAGTACGATTTCCAAGACTAAGAAGGACGATGACTGTTTAAACACGTTATAATTACAAAATTGTCATCATTACAAAAGAAGACAAAAATAAGAAATTTAAAAGATAATTTAAAGATCAGGACGGCCTCTACTTCTCTGCAGTATCTGATTGGGTAGTGATCTAAAGCTCTGTTGAAACTGGCGGAGTTGGTTCAACAGAAGGTGGAGTTGGATCAACGGAGGACAGAGCTTGATTGATGGTGGGCTAAGCTGGATCAAAGGTGAGCTGACTTAAAGACGAGACCAATAAAGGGTCAATGGTTGTCAGCTCGGACCCAATTGGTCTTATCTCGGTGTTAACTGGTATAAGCTCAGCAACCGCGGAGCAGAACTTACATGTAGCGCCAACTACCACAGGGATGGCTAGTGGAAGTTCGGAGGTGACCAGGGGAAGAGTTGCCACGTCAGCCGCAATAATTTTATCCTCTTCGTCTTCACACTCTAAAGCCTTTTAAAAAATAGTGAGATCAAGCTCAGGATGCTTTTTCCTTACAAGGTCTTGGCAGTACCTGAAGCCTATCTAGTAGAACTTTACCCTAAACCTTTCGATCTGTTCCCAAATATTCTTGTTCTTCTCTTCATTCTCCTTGGTCTTCAATTCAATTATCCTATTTAGCTTGCCTACAGTGTTGGCCAATTCAGTTGACCTAGCCCCCAGTGCGGAGGCTTTAGCTTAAGCCTTTAGGGTGTTGTTCTCCGTCTTGCAAAACGTTGACCTCGTCCCTCAGGGTTGAGTTGTTAGTGAAGAACTTATTATTCTCACTAATCAAGCTCAAGTTGTCTTGACAAAAGTTCTCACACCAAGTACTTGTCGCCTACAAATCGGCTTCAGCTTTTTCTTTGGAGGGCCTCTCCATCGCTATATCAGTTTCCAAAGAAACGTTTTGTTCTTGGAGGGCACAGAGATCCTCTTCTAGCCGACTTGACTCCGTTAGCTGGTGCATAAGCTGGGTATCCAACTCTACCAAATCATTCGGATCTCTTAGCTAAAGTTGAGGTCAAGTGAATACTATGCAAAACAAATATGTACTTAGACAAAGATTCAACAACTAAAGATACAAAGCATGACATGCATAAGGGAATCCATAGAGGTTTACACAGACAATAGCTCTAAAGAGCTCAACACGGCTACGGGTGCCAATTTTGGCTACGGGTGCCAATTTTGGCTTGACCCTTATCCCAGGATTGCTCTATGAGGATGCAAATGACATCATCAAGGATTTCTTGATGACCACAAATGGAAGGGCCCGTTTTTTTCATAAGTTGGAACATCTGCTCACGTAAAGCGCCTTGACTGCTTGGAGAGGTGAATGTGTCATGGCTAGACTCCGTAGAAAATGAGGCAAGGAGAGGATGGACATTAGGTACAGAAGTCGCTGGAGCACGAACAATGTAGGTCCTAGCAGCACGAGTAACGAGCTTTATACCCCAAATTTCGGTAGGGACAGGGGCTTGGGTGCGTGGGACCGGCATAGAAATAACTCTGCCACGACGCCTTCTGCTTAAGGCTGGGTGTCATTAAAGTCTAAAAACATGGAGAGCACGAGCTGAGGCGCCAAGGGTTGAGGAGCTGTGGGCCAAGCTGCCACAAGCTATGGAGCTATAGGCTGAGAAGCAGTAGGTTGAGAAGCCTTCTTGGGCGCTCTCTTCCTCTTCCCCATGGCTAAGCTCTTAACATGTCCTACTTGTTCATCATCCATCTTGTCCGGCCCAAATGGGTCGTTGGTCAGAACTTTGCAAGATCAGACTTTTGGAACCAAGAGCTTTGAGAGCTCACCCACTACCTTGGAAGTGAGACAGAAACCCTTGCAAGCTTCTTCACCTATAGTAAGAGATCCATGAAAAAGTAAGATAATCTATTTGAGGTACGATAAACGAATGGAATTTAGAAGACAAAATAAGACAAAGAAAAATAAAATTACTCAAAAAGTTATGATGTTTCAACATAACTGGAGGCAGTCCTTTCTCCTCGGGGGAAAACTCTCGCTCACCCTTAAAGAAGATATATTGTGTTTTTCCAACCCTTTACGAAAGTCGGGAGGTCAGCAAAGAAAGTGTATTTCTTGATGGCTGAATAATAGAACCTACTAGTTTTTCGACGAAATTTCGAGGAGCAAAAGCCTTCTAATAATCTCTACGATGAGAGATATATTGTTATCTCGAGAAAGGGCTAGGGCTCCCATTATTTGACGAAACCCATTTGGGACTAATTGGACTAGGGTAATTTCTAATTGATGAAAGAGATCACGAAAAAGAGGGGTGAGAGGAAGCCTAAGGGCATACTCAAACATACAGACAAAGAGACAGATTCCATCCTCTTTGGCGGAGTAGGGACACTCATTCTGATTCAGAACCCTAAATGTGATGATCGAGTCAAGAATGCTATATCTGGTACGAAGGTCGCAAAGCCAATCTTCCTTAAAATTGCTAGTATTGTGATTTCCCCAATTCAGGGGGGAATCAGTGGAAAGACGAGCTTTAGTGCTCATTGCCGTTTCCGAAAGCGAAGTAGACAACTAACCAACCTCCGCAGGACTGTTTAATGGACTAGAAACCATAAAACAGCATAACAGAGAATGAAAGAAGAGCAGGGTGTGAAAATAGCAAGAAATCGATCAAGAAACTGGAGAAAGAAATTGAGAACACTTACTGAACTAAGATCGACACGAAGAAATTATGATCTTTCGTCTCACTTCTTCGAATTATCATAAAAGTCAGGAGGGTAAATGATGTGCGAAGATATCCCGCCTCTAAGTTAGCGATTAATAGAAGTCAAGAGGCCTCATAGGTTGGATCGTAATATTAAAATGGCCAAGGAAGGACGGCCCGGTATTTACCTCAAAATGGGTTGACTGCAGCTAGCCCACGACAACACAAAGGCAAGCTCATAAGGGCAACCCAATACCTGAATAAGGACAAGCCCAATGCGGTGGCCCAATCTAGTACATCAATAAATAAACCCAAAACAGTAGGACATAAAGAATTAGTCCAACCCCACGATCCCATGCAACGTGGTATCCGGAATAACCTCACGTTCCTATGTAGCAAGATCTCTAGAACCATCCTCCAAACATAATAGCAGCAGATTGTGGGGATGCGATTTCACTAATGAATGGCATAAACAATGAGGTCTATAAATAAAAGAAGGTATCAACAATTTAGTTCAGTTTAAGTACTTGAGCTTTTACCCTAAACATACTAACTTATTCTCACGCCGGAGGATTTTTTTTTCCGACACCACACTATCATCTCCCTTTGAGCTTATTGATTTTGCAAGTTATTGGATTCACATGTTGTTGGAGGTGTTTGATAATGCTGGAGATTTTTTACAACATCAGTGGTGACGAAACGGAGATGGTGATGGCTTTGGGATGGAGACTGAAATGGAGGTGGTGATGGCTTTGATAATGTTGGAGGATTGAATGAACTAACCCTAACCCTAGCCCTAATCAAGAGTTTAATTTAGAAAGTTAATCTCAACCTTTGGATTTAATCTAAAGGCTGAAAATGTCTCTTGATATTATTTAATCTCAGTTGTTCGACATTCGATTTAACGGTCTAAAATATCTCAAATATAAAATATACCTAGATTTAATCTCAACCATGAAACATCTGATCTAACGGCTCAAGATGTCTCAAAATATAAATATATGGTGATTTATAGAATAGATAGATATACATAGAGAGAATATTTTCAACTGATTCTGAAAACTAAATAACAACCAAACTTATATTTACATCCATAGTCCATATAGTAGTGAATAATACACTTGAGAAAAGAAAAAAAAAAAAAGGTTGAAGTTGCTTCCGAGATCACTTATCATCATCCCAGCACACTTGTAATACGCTACGATACAACTCTCTGCAAGGTTTCGGGGAAAATAAATAAATAAATTAAATAAAAGTAAAAATAAATAAGAATCAGACAATGGCAAGCTATAGCAATCAACCATTAAGCAAAATCCTTGAAGATACTAATGGATCATATCATAATGGAACACGATAACGAAAAACGAACAAAGACTACTTTAATCGGAACATAGAAATAAAAACAGGAAAAAAAAATCCTATTTTTGTTATGTTCCAAGTTTTTCTGGGAACAAAATCAAAAAACATGACCAGAAACACAAACCAAATGCCACCTTGGTAATAGTAAGCAATAAAAGCATACAACGCTATGTGATGCCCTTGTACGGCCCACTGATCTAATATCTTTCTGATTGAGTCCACGTGGTCCAAAATACTTAAGTCAAAGTACTAGTAGTAACCTATATGGTACTTTATATATCAGACAATTTTTTTAATACTTCCAATGTGGGATCTCACGATATCCCTCACTCAAAGATGCAACGTCCTCATCGTGTTGGACCAGTTCATTTCCTTGGTGGGTAGTGTAAATAGCAATTTATAAGTAGACATAGAGCAGTCCATAAGTGGACACAGGATACCTACCCCAGGATCTCTACCCCTCTCCAGAGCCTCTACTCCTCTATCAACACCATCACCGTACCGTTTTCAAACCAAGGTTGACTCTAATACCATTTGTAAAGCTCTATGCAGCTTACTAGCCCAAAAGTTAATAGCACACATGGTACTTTATATATCAGACACTTCCGATGTAGAATCTCACAGGCTAAGTGATAACAAATAGGAATTGAGCAGAAACAAAAATGACTGAATAAGGAGACCATACACTTACAGTGAACAACCAGCATGCAAACCCTCTATCTGGAAACCGATATCCTTCTTATTGATGAGCAATTGTGGATAACAAAATTTGTTCTAAATTTACATGGGTGTTGTTTTGAAATATAAAGCCAAGATTGATAACCGAGTGATGCATTAATCTACACATGATAACTTGAAGACATATACAAACAATGAAATTGGTCATATCATCTATGCTATATATAAATCGAAAGCATGGTGATAGTTATTTTTAGGTGTAACATTACATGAATATAAATAATATTGTTAAAAATTATGTAAATTCTTTAATTTATTTGTTGTTTATATAAGTTGCACACGTATAAAGTGTATACCCAAATCGCAAGTCTTAATAAGACTTCGTAACAATTTCAAAACATGGAAATCTAAGAAGCACATACACAGATACAAGAATTCGCCAAATAAAAAAAAAATAGATACGATAGGTAGGACACGTCAAATGATAATTATACATATCATATATGTACACTAGTATATATTAAAATATTGAATTGATAATTTCTTTCTCAAAATAAAATTATACAGCAATTTAAATAATAAACGAAAGGACATTACTAGCACGACACACCTTGAAAGAGGGGAATTACCCCCAGACTTATAAATAGCTCAAGATGAGGTAACACAAGGGATGTGGGATTCAACACGCTCCCTCACGTGCAGAGTGAACTTTGTCAAACCACTGCGAATGGATATTAAAGTGGGATTCAACACAGCCTCTCACGCGCAAGGTGGATTTTGAGAAACTACTACGAACGGATATCGAGGGGACAACATCAGATAAGAGGTCTACATCTAATACCATATAGAAACACAATAGGCCTAACTCACTCTCAAAAGACGCCTTGAAAGAGGAGGATTGCCTATAGGCTTATATATAGCTCAGGATGAGGTAACACAAGCGATATGAGATTCAACATGCCCTCTCACGTGTAGGATGGACTTTGCCAAACCACTACGAACGGATATCAGGGTGGAATTCGACAAGATCCCAACAAGGATTTAAGTATCAGCCGATACATAGCGTAGTGATCAATACGTATTTGATTTTCTATCCTTTGTTACCATTACGGGCTGCTAAATCGGTTGCACACTGATTCACGCCCGTAACGGGATTAATGGCTATTATGTGTTAGTGTAACGGCTGTTATGGACCGTTACAACCAATTATGCATACGCATCCAAACGGCTCTTTTTGTTCACTTTTCTCCTCACACTCAGCCCTTTCTCATTTATCCTCCAACCCGACCATCCAAGTTTCGATCAAATCCAAGCTATCTAGCCCTCCTCCACTCCATTTTTCGCCAAATCTAAGCCTCCCATTCCATTTTCAGCCTGATCCAAGCATTGATAACATCAAAACAATGAGATTTCTCTATTTCGGGCAGATTTATAAGTTTTTTTATACATTTTCAACTTATGCCCATAATGGGTTTAATTTCTGCCCTACAAACAATTTTTGCCTATATTTGATTTACTCTTTTAAAGTAGGTTTTTTTTTTTTTTGGTAACTTATTTTTATTAAATGTTATGCATCTTCTTATTCTTTTAAGATTATTTAGTACGACAGTTCTTAATTTCTATTTTTTGTTTTTTCATATTTTCAATATGTTGTATACATAATTAAATGTCTTTTTTATATTTTCAATATGTTGTATACATAGTTAAATGTCTTTTCTATATTTTCAATACGTGGTATACATAGTTAAATGTTATAATATCTATTAGAATGTGTTTATTAAGGGTTAAATGAGTAGAACAATTACAACTATTGAGTTTTTGAAGATTTTCTAGTGATTTTAAAAAATTCATGACTGTTATGGCCGATTCCTGTTACGGATAGGCCGATACTCCCGATACCGTTACACCGCAACCCTTACTGTTACGTAACTCAACACCGCAATTTCAAACCTTGGATCTCAATGCTAAATATAAAGTTCAACCATCAAATAAGTCCTTAGAAACAAGGTTTACTCTTGGATTATCTCATCATGGATGCCTAGATTTCACTTTGCAACTAGGATAAGACAAGAAATTAACTGGAGCCAGTGATTTTGGGGACAAGATAATTGCCTAGATAACAACAGAAACACAATATTTTCAACTGAATAGCAACAGAAAAGAACCCATACCTAAGGGAATAAACCAACCCATATCATCTGTCCATTTAGCAATGAACACACTTGGAGAGACACAAATAGCTTATGTTGATTCCACGAGCACTTTTTAATGTCCCAGCACACACATCTAATAAGCTGGAACGCTCGGCAAGGTTTCAGAACTAGGCATTGGGTAGAAAAAACCAGTAAATAAGTAATGCATTAACAGATTTACTAGGTATCAGTATATCACAAAATTCAGATAAATAGATAAATATGGGAAAGAGGAAGAAGCATAATAGAAGACCTGTAAATCAGAGTTTATACATACCTAAACGGAGAAGGCAGAGGCGAGGAAGTCCTCATCCTCGGAAAATATCTGCAGATTCTTAGTCTTCAGCAAGAACTTGACAGCATCCTCATCAAATTCCACAAGGAAACCCAACTTAATCAATTCAGCAAGTTGATGTACATGATCTTCTTGCTCCCATAACAGTCCCTCGGACACTACTTCTGAAAAATAAGTAGCATACTCCATAATACACTTCTGCCCCGTTGAACTGTCCATCTTGTGCATAAAGAATTTTGAACTCTCCCTCTCCCAACGTATCATCCTCGTCGCCTTCACGTTCATGACTTCACCGGATGAAAGTGATAAGCTGTATTCCGTCGTAATTGGTTGCCTTGTCTCAAACACAGTAACATTGAGGAGCTGCTTCACAGCTTCCAACTTCTTTGCTTCCATTTCTGGTGAAATGTCAGCCAGAAAAGCAAGAATGAGTCTAATCAGTCCTCTACGGATAAAGGCTTCACCCAGACTCACTTTCATGAGACCATCATCATCAATTCTTGATGATTTAGTTTTCTTCACGATTTGAGAAAGAGGCCGAGCACCAATTTTGCCATAAATTTCGAGCAGCTTTGTTCGAGGCAAGGACTGCAAGCTAGAATTAGGATACCACACAAATAGCGATTGAGAGGAAGATTTTTCAAAGAGGTCCTTTAGGTATAAATCATCACCAATAAAGACATCGCACTTGTCAAACAAATGAACTCCACCGAATGATGAATACACTGGCAACTTGGACAAGCTTTCAGTAAAAGACTTCTGTGTCTCTGGGTTCCATTGCTCTACCACAAATTGCCAGAAGGCACAGCACTCATCACGGGACAAACAGTGTCCGGAACTCTCCCACCCCTTCCAAAGCTGGCAGTAGTCATCAACAGAGGGAGTGGCTTTAACTTTTAAAGCCCTGAAGAAGAAATTCAGTAGTGTCTCGTCGTAGTGCTTATCCAGAACTCTCAACTGCAAACCAAAGAGACCATGCTCATCATAAAGTACACATTCATCAGGGCTTTCCCACACTCCATCATCACTTCCATTTGGGATCCAAACTTTTTTGGCATCTTCAACTTCGGGCTCCCAATTGAATTCATTCAAGTAGTTGTAGATACGATTTATAGTGCCAAAGTTAGAATGACACTCAAGATAACTGGCTATCAACGGGCAGCCTTTTTCAACATCCACAGTAACTCCTATAGCACTCAGCTCCTTTCTGTATGAAGTAATTTTGGGCCCATAAAATTTTTCATCAATGAAAGGTCCATCAACTCGTTTTAAGAACGGAACCAGATCAGAACCAAACAGCAAGCAATCATCAGGAGACCTATAACCAGCACTTGTCCTTAACCATTTTAGAGCAACTTTTTCGGAAATAACAGCAAGTAAAGGCTCGTTCTGTTCAGGTGGTATCATCCAAATGCATTCAAGCAATGAGTGTACACTGGCAGGAGTTATGGCACTTGGATTTCGAGGCAAAAATAGGCTAGAGGCAACAAATTTCGCACCCTCCTTATAAGCAGCTACCACTCCCATACTCTGAAGCTCCTCCTTATATTTATGGATGCCCTTGCCGTAGTAGTTCTTGCTGTCATCGATGAACGGAAGCAGTGAAATCATGGATATAAATTCCCAGTCTGGGCCAAACAAAACACAATCTTTGGGTACTCTGTAATCACCAAGGCGAGTTCGCAGCCACTTGACATCACGGATACATTTCTTTAATTCTGAAGGAAACAATGTCTTTTTCACTAGCTGTCTGTAACAGGAAAGAAGGGAAAAGACATTATCTTTTGTAATGGAAGATGATGATGCTTGCTGCCTAAAAACATTTGCAAATGATTTTGCTGCTGCCTCAAACTCAACGATAACTCCTAATTGCTTCAGCTCCTCACTGTACAAGAGAATTTTCCTTCCATACACTTTTTCGTCAACTATGGGGAAACCGTTGAAAACCCGAAGCAGGCAACCCCATTTGGGATTGAACAGAAAGCAGTCACTTGGAGACTTATAACCCATGTTTGTCTTAATGCACTTCTGACCCTTCAGTGCATTAGCAAGTTTGTTGGAAGATTTCACATGGCGTATACACGACAGTATTAAAAGAATCGCTTCAGTACTCTGAGAAGTTAAGTATCCCGGAGATTTCAAGTGGTCAAGAACAAGTTGGTAGCTTTCATTGAACCCAATAGTTACACCAAGCAGCTGTAGTTCGGTTTTGAAAGAGTGAATTTCCTCACCATAGTACACGTCATCAAGGAATGGAATGTCACTAATCTGTGATGCAGCTCTCCACTCAGAGTCAAACAAAACAGCTTCAACAGGAGCCCTAACGCCTTGGGAGGTTCGCATCCATCTTCTATTCTTGATACTGTCTATGAAGTTTTCCGGAGGAAGAAGTCTCTCTCTTAAAAACTTGATAAAATTCAGTATCGAAAGCACATTAGCTTTGGTTAAGGTTGAAGAAGCGGCGAGAGACATAAGATGATTTCCAATGAACTGGCATGCTTCTCCAAATTCAAACATCACGCCAACTGATCTCAACTCGTCCCTGTATTCATCTATTTTATTTTCATAGAAAGTTTGATCAATCAATGGAATATCAACAAGCACTGATCCATTCTGTAGAAGATTCCCCCACGAGGAGGTAAGTAGAAATGACTGTGATGGGGGCCTGACACCAGGACTGCCACTGAGAGAAATTTTCAACCATGCCCCCTCCTTTATACTTCTCAAAAACTTCTCTGGAATGGACGACCCTCTCCTTCTCAAATTACAAATCCAACCCAAAAGTAAGAGTGCATTTTGCTTGGTCAGAAGAGAAGACACCGTGGGAATCACGGCATTGGGAGGCGATAGATCAGGTATATCTGAAGCACCAACATGATTTCTAAGGAATATGATGAGTTCTTTAGCACGGGTACGTACAGCGGCAAAGCTCTGGGACCACAGGTAATCTTCTCCAAGCTCAACATAACCTTCATTTCTCCATGGATTTGAACCAATCAGCTCCACCCATTTGCTTCCATTAGCAGGGACAAGAACCCCGTTTCCTCGGGTGCACAGTCGCCCGTAGTTATCAACAATTTTCATATCATTACACAAAGAGGAAACTTGCCTCTCAGACAAATAGTTATTTGAGAGTGAGTGATATAGGAAATGCGCGAAAGCAACAGCAAGCTTACGATCATTGGCGACAGAATTTCTGAGAAGAACTGAATACTGGTACACATCCACAGAACTAACTTTCACCTGGTCAAGAAGCCACTTCAATAACGTTGAAAACTTAGAAGAGGACAACATAGCTTCTTGTGCGGATTCAGGCATAAAAAATTGATCACCAGCGCACCTAAATTCTTTGTTCCAATTAATCATCCATGAGATTAGATGAGATTCAGAGGCTAGAAGAAGGGTACCGATATATCCCCCCGAGACATCGTTTACACAACACAGTGAAACATTCCCAGCAAAGTCCACAAGCTTAAGAAGTGGGATGCTCTCAATGTTGGTCGTTTGAAATTTACTCCAATTATTAGCAAGAAACAGCAAGAGTGATAAATAAACATCCTCCGAAACTCCCAAGACGAGATTAGAACTCTGGATACACTTGGTGTACCACTCAATATTGACAGATTTTACTCCCAAGAAATTCCATACATGACTGTATTTCCCACTATCAAAAGAAGAACTTATGATGTACCACCCGTGGGATGAGAGATTGTACAAGCTCACCCCTTGCATCCTTGCCTTGTTCAATATAGTCCAGAAAGTAGGCGCTAACCTTCCAACTTCACTGGGTTTATGAAAGATCCTCTGCTCAGTGTATGATTCCCCAGGAATGATGCTCTCGTCCACCAGTTTTGCTTTGATTGATTCCCTCACATCATTCAGCTTTGCGTAGGAGGAATTTTCTACCGGTAAGAACCCAAACATAGGAAGCAGACTAGATACAGGAGCATCCACTGTGGATTTTACAAGCGAAGTGAATGCATTAACAAAAGCGGTGGACACACAGTCAAGGATGCCTTGGTTCCATATGTTGTCTAACAGAATTGTTTCTCGAGAAGATACAAGCAGAAAATCTGCCTGAATAATGAAGGGGAAGTTTGTGACCATCTCGGTAGGTAAAAAAGCATACACGCCAGGAGAGCTTCCTCCTCTATTTAGGCGCTCGCCATTCGGAAAAGCCAATGTGATCACCCATTCCTCCACTTCCATTCTTCTCTCCACTATATTTTCTAGCCTCACAGGAAACCTCTGCCTCCACATATGATAGCCGCATTCGCTTTCACAATCATCACCATTTTCACCAGCAGAGAGATGAAGCATGTAGGATTCAGCATCAATGTTTTTCCTCGTGACGAAATTGATCTCGCTGGATATAGATATTGCATTCACGGTATTGAGCATGGGGTCCTCATTATGTTCCCTGATTGAAAGCCGCTTTATCTTTGAAAGGAACAGTAAAACTTCGGGATGAATGCTTGAGAGTTGCTGTTTAACAGGTTTGACCTTATCGGCCTTCAGAGGCAGTAATATTGTTGTTGTTGGAAGGTCAGTACCGGAGCCATATATCTCCTTTATGACAGAAAGAGTGGGGTTCCCCTCAATCCACTCTGGGACAATAAAGCCGACATTGCAATCTGTGGAAGGTCCTTCATTGAAGCGTATTTGATAACCGTTACTGAATATGCAAGGCTGAGCTGTGATCAGAAATACACTCTTGAATCCAATCCCTGGGAGAGACAAATATATTAGAATAAGAAGAAGGCATAAGGAAGTGACTATTATTGTGAAAAAAAAAATACCTTTCTCTCCAATATAACCACGTTTCCGGTTCCCTTTCTTAGTGGAGCGTCCAACGCTGCAAATAGACTCGATGTTCTTGGGAGAAAAACCTCTTTCATTGTTGAACATCAGCAGAGTAGCGGGAGCACCGGTGGCTGTTATGTCCCGAGATGTAATGACAAACTCGAGAGATGGCTTGACCCCATCCAAATACTCATTGTCCTCTGCATTCTGTCATATAAAAACACATCACTACCATTTTGTTCAACAAAATCCTTAACGTTTCTCCAAGAAGGTAGGAAAGTCGAATTAGTATGTGCAAATTTATTCTGAGACCAAAATTGGAAAATGAAGTACAAGTTTGACTAAAAATCCAGAAGAAGAAAAAAAACCCAAAAAGGTTGGTAAATTAAGGGGCAAATTGGCTTTTCAATTCATTTTGGTGGAAAACTTTACTTCAATATTGGTCAGCTCTTAAACAAAGAGAAACTAAATGGAGACCATCTCCTTCGTCAAGGAACCATCATTGAAAACAATAGATTTAATAAAAGCAGTGAGAGGGAACCTATTAAAAGATGAGCAGAATGGCTCTTCTTAACATTTTCTCCTGTAACACATTTCCTCTGCCAGATATCAACCGTCACCTTTAAAGCATATTGGTATACATGTCCAAGAACACTAAAATGCAAACTTCAGAAATTACAATGTATTAAATACAAACACACAAATACTGTTATACTAAGAACAAGATAAATGCTTATCAACATATGTAGAAATTTTTAATAGGCCTAACTCACTCTCAAAAGACGTCTTGCAAGAGGAGGATTGCCCTTGGCTTTATATATAACTCAGGATCAGGTAACACAAGCGATGTGGGATTCAACACGCCCCCTCACGCGCAGGGTGGACTTTGACAAACTACTATGAACGGATATCGGGAGGCCCAACATCAATGTAGGATTCAACACGCCCCCTCACGCGCAGGGTAAACTTTGACAAACCACTGCGAACGGATATCGGGAGGCCCATCATTGATGTGGGATTTAACACGCCCAACATCAGACAAAAGTCTGGCTCTAATACCATGTAGAAATTTTAATGGGCCTAACTCACTCTCAAAAGACGCCTTGTAAGAGGAGGATTGCTCTTGGCTTTATATATAGCTTAAGATCAGTTAACACAAGCGATGTGGGATTCAACACGCCCCCTCACGCGCAAGGTGGACTTTGACAAACCACTGCGAACGGATATCAGGAGACCCAACATCAATGTGGGATTCAACACGTCCCCTCACGCGCAAGGTGAACTTTGACAAACCATTGCGAATGGATATCGGGGAGCCCATCATTGATGTGGGATTTAACACGCCCAACATCAGACAAAAGCCTGGCTCTGATACCATATAAAAAATTTTAATGGGCTTAACTCACTCTCAAAAGACGTCTTGTAAAAGGAGGATTGCCCTTGGCTTTATATATGGCTCAGGATCAGGTAACACAAGCGATGTGGGATTCAACAACATCTAATGTGGGGGAAATTCCACCAACCTCCGACCTCCGCTCGGAGACCAACACGTAGAACCCCAGCTGAGATCCACCTCGTCTGGTGGATGACCTCGTGGCGCCCCACTTCGTTCAGTGACCAACGAGCAGGGTCCCACTGACCTCATCAACTCCTTTCAAGCCGACCACTGGCCTCATAGTGCTGCTCTCGTATGTCCCTTTATGCCGAGCACTGACCTCATGGTGTCGACCTCGTAGTAACCATTCATGGCCATCAAGATGATCACCGCCCAGCCACCAGCCCTAAGGGGTTCTCCACCAAGGTTTTCGAGCTGCCTTCCTACCAACGACCTCCTACGGTACCAGAGTAGCTCCTTCATCCCTATGGGTTGGGCTCCCTCTCCTGATCATCTAGGTCGGCCCATGAGCTCCTCTTGGTAGGCCGAAGAATAAGGCCCAATGGCCTCATATCCTCAAGCGCCCCCTCATTGGCCACGCACTTGTTTATGCTAATTAACTGAGCTCAGGGCCCCAATTAAGCAGTGTTAACCGCTCTTCTCGCCTATAAATAGCCTGGCATTCAATGCCCCAAGTAATGCTCAACTACCCACTTGAAGTATATAATTGCATTTTCTACCGAGCTCGTACTCTCAAGCCTAAGAGACTTCACTAGGCACACCCCAATGGGTTTTTGTGCAGGTATTACCTCGGACTTAAAGATTTGACCATCGAGCGTTGACTGTTGACCGCGGACCACTCTGAGAATAGTGAACTCCATTCTTTAGACCTTCACCTCAACAAGAAAACTCCACGTGTATGTTAACCGAACCAACTACGGGTGTTAACCAATTTTAGATACCAACAGTTTGGCGATATCTATGGGAACGCTACCGAAAGCATCCCTTTGATCATCCATCACTAGTTGGCTAAGACTTGATGATCACAAGGTGGTCAGATAATCTGACGAAGAAATCAGACCGCCGCTATGAACATTCCTCAAAACAACCAATCACAGAAAAAAATCGAAGAGATGTTTGAAGTCCCTAGGTGAGATGGACGAGCTCCAGCACCGAGGACCAAGCTCTCCCTACATGCTAAACGGTCCAATCAGAATTGCCCTCTGGCACTTTTGTGGGGCAAACCTCGGGTGTCACAAAGGCCTCGCGCATTGACATCCTGGAACGCCAGCTACGAGAGTTTTAGGGATGCATCCAAGCTCTCCTCCCTGCCTGACGCAGGCCAAGCGGTAGGGGCACCGGCTCTCCAGATAGCAAGGTGCGAAGAGTGAACTAAAAACTCCGGGGATAGGGTGATATTCTCCAATAGCCACATACTCGGGGACCGCCCATAGCCCCGCGACCATGAGTTGAGGGAGCAGGAAAGTGGTCGTTTGACTGCGTCGGGATCACATTCTCCTCCTCTAAGAAGAGTCGGTGCTAGGGATCGATCAAGATCCCCCTTGGATTGAGCTCCCAAACATGTGGCGAGGTCTTACCTGAGGACCTAGCGTAAGGGAGAGGTCGGTTCCTACTCGCGGCCTCTCGCCACAACGGTGCCTGACCAGCAGAGCCACGTGTGAGCTGATCCCCATGGAGAGGGTGTGGTGGAGCACTACCTTGTCGACTTGGAGGCGCTCCTCCAAGAGATCCATGGAGGAAGAAGAGCAAAAGGGCTTTTCACAGAGGTAAGGTCATCTTTTGTGGACGAAGTTCTAGAAGAGATGGTGCCACGCTGGTTTATTCACCCCCAGATAACCACATACAACGGGACCACGGACCCCGTTGACCACTTGTCCATCTTCAGATTGCATATTGACATGCAGACCGCCTCTGTGGCCACGAGGCGTAAGTGTTTCTCTCTCAATCTTTCGGGAGCAGCATTGACCTGATTCCAGAGCATAAGGTTGGCCTCTATCACGACGTTCCGTAAGCTCTAGCAGTTCTTCCTCGCTCGCTTCAATCGTTCACAACGAAGGCAAAGACCATGGCTCACATCCCCGCCCTCCAGCAAGAGCTCAGTAAATCACTTGGAGAGTACATTGAACGCTTTAACCAAGAAGCAATGCCTGCGATGAGTTCTCTAAAGGTGTGGCGATGTCAGCATTCATTGACGATGTAGACAAGTCATTTTGACCGTCCCCAAAAATAATTTTAATTTTATTTTGCGATTTATTTGTACTTTTTTGTTATTATTTATTTATTTTATTTTAGAAAACAAAAAAAAAAAAAAAAAAAAAAAATAACAAAAAGGAAAGAGACAAATAGAATAAAGAAATGAAAAAGGAAAAAAAATAAAAACAAAAGAAGAGAAGAGACGAGAGAGAGAGAGAAAAAAAGAAAAGTGGAACCTGCAACTGAAAAAAAAAGAAAAAAAAATGGAGCAAAAAGGGTGATGTTCACGCATTGCGCAGATGCTGGATAAAAAAAGGGGCGCCCATACAACGCGAGGGGTGCCCAGTAAAAAAAAAAAAAAAAAACGCGATGGTGTCAGGGGTGCGACTTATGCGCCCTTGCCAACCAAGTCGCTCGGTTTCCTTTCCTTGCCAAACTTGGAATAGGGATGGCGGCCAAGACTAGGGTTTTAGGGTTTCCTAATGTTTTTTCATTCCCCACATTTCTCTATAAATAGGACCCTCATTCTCATAATTTAGACACACAAAAATTAAGAAAAAAAAAACCCTTGAAGGCACTAAAAAATTCAAAGAAGAATCCTCCTAGGCAGTGATTCTTAGAGAAAACCCATTCGAGGAGCCGCCTTTGAGATAAAAAAATCCATGTGTCGGGGTTCTTTGGTAGGACAAGTACGTTTCTTCTCTTTCAATTCTCCTCATTGTTTCTTGTCATCGCAATTTAAATTCATGCAAGTTTAATTTTGTTAAAATCATCCGATGTTTCAATGAAAACGATGGGACAAGGTTTTTCCTTCTCAGACTAAGCCTCAGAGCGCTAGAGAAGGACATTTTTTTTTTATTATATATCCATTTTTATTTATTTATTTAATTATTGCTCTCTAGTAATCTTGTTATTTATGTTTGTTGTCATATCTAAATTCATAAAAAATAAAATATATATATATATATAAATAAAAAATAATAATAAGTTTGTATTGTAAGAATTAATTCTTACAAACCTTAAAACGAATTCAACGATTCGATAAATTAAAGGAGAGATTTCTATACCGCCAATTTGGTTCCCTAAATAGAGTGGAATTTAAAAACGGTCATTTTAGGAAATCTCTCCTCTCGGTAAATCGTTTCATCAAATCTCACTTAAGTGCGTAGAAGATCTATAGAAGCACTAATGAGAAAATGCGCTTTAGTTCAAGTGCAGAGGACTACTAGAGAGAAAGGTAGGCCTAAAAAGACTTGGGACGAGACTATTGGAATCGATTTAATGAAACTAAACCTGACTGAGGAGATGGCTCTTGATCGTTCATTATGGCGTAAACGGATTCATGTAGCCGACCCTACTTAAGTGGGATAAAGGCTTAATTGTTGTTGTTGTTGTTGTGGATCTCACTTAAGTCTTGAAGGGGTTAATTCCGACAAAACTTGTTTGCAAACCCCTTGATTCTCATCTCCATAGGATTTGAGAGAATGTCAAATTGGGACTTCTTTGACTTAATTGAGTAAATTAGAAAAGTAGGCATTACATTCCATCCATGTAGTAAGTAATGTAATATTCCCCGCCATTTTGCCTATTACCTTTTGCACTACTTAGAAGACATATTTAGGACACTTTTTACCACTTACACTTTTCATGCTTTATTATATATGTCATTTTAGACTCCATATTTTATTTCATGGAACTACTTCTTCATCATTTAGTATATGCATGCTTACGACACATACACCACTTACACTTTTCATATTCATTCCCATATACGCCATTTATGTATGTCATATTAAACATGCTAAACATTAGATCTCTTCCTCATATAGTTATCTTAATTCATTTAGGTCCGTAGTTTATTCTTGTATTCATATCACTCGCATCGGCATGATTAAATTAAGGGTTAATTATACTTTACCCCCATGTGGTTTGGCCAAATTGCACTTTATCCCCCTGTGATTTGGAAATCGCCACTTACCCCCCTGTGGTCAGATTTTCTAACCACTTACCCCCCTGATGTAGGGGGGTAAGTGCACCAAATATTTAACCACAAGGAGGGTAAGTGGCGATTTTTAAACTACAGGGGGGTAAGTACAATTTGGCCAAACCAAGGAGGTAAAGTGTAATTAACCCTTAAATTAAACTGTTTGCAAAAAAAAAATTATGAAAACTACAAAAATGTTATTTCATTAGCTTAGGTCATTTCATTAGAAAATAAACATGTTCTTGCATAAATAAAACTATATTCATGTTTTGGATTTGAATTCATAATTTCATATTTTCGTAATTTACTTAGATTGATTTGCCCACTTAAATTAAACAAATTCATCGGAAACATACATAAAACTACTCTCAGAGATCATCATTTTCAAAGCCCTTAATATTTTATAAGACGTCATACCGGGGGAACATTCCAAAAAAATACCAAATATTTGTCCCATCCTAAATTGGAAAATATCAAACAAAATCTACAAGGAAAAGATTTTCAAAATAACAAAACATTCGGACTTAAACTAATTGAACTTAATTAGAAATAAGGTATCCTTTTTGGACGAGCGTCTTGGGGTGCCTAATACCTTCCTCGAGCGTAACTGACCCCCGAACTCTTTAAATGAATCTCTGGTTTGACCTTGTCTTTGGAGTCAAATTTACTTAGGCCTTTTAAATTGTTTTTCTAATAATCCGGTGACCTAACACACTAATTAAACCCAATGCTAGGTGGTGACTTCTTATTTTCAAAATGGCGTAAATATTTTTTTGAGAAAACTAATGCTTTTAAAAATCCCTTCTCTTTACCCTTACCATTTCATACTCTTTTGACCCTTTCGAAGAAAAAGGCGCATCAGAAAGGATCTGCCATCAGAGGCTGTCCTGTGACATCTATGCAAACCCCACCGCCATCCTCGACCAAACACTAGACCGCAACACGCTCTTCCATAATGCCGGCTTGCAAGCTACGGCCAGAAGAGAGAGAAAAGAGACTCAAAAGAAGAAGGAAAAAGAAAAAGGTCTTAGCTGAGCTCAGGGCTTGAAAAAGCTACGAGTCGAGGGAAGATTAGGACCTCTGTCAGGGGAGTGAAGACCATTCCTGCCCCCAAGGCACGGACAAGCCGACCACATCCCTCTCACCGTCTCCGTCAATACGATCTACGCAGAGAACTCCAAGAGGAACTTCTTTCCATCTCCCCCACCCCTTAGGGGGAAGCCAATGGGGAGGTCGATGAACAAATATTATGAATTCCACCAAGATCGAGGGCACTCCACTAAGAGTTGCCTCCAGCTTCGGGAGGAGATCAAAGCCCTCATCTGAAGGGAATACCTTGGCAATTATATCCAGAGAGCAAACAGAGAACATCGACCTGAGGACAATAACTGTCGTGATGAGCACCGAGCTGGTCAAAGAAGAAGAGAAAATGGTGGTCGACCACAGGACATGGAGGACGACAACTTCCAACACGTGGATGGCGAGATTAACGTCCTCACGGTGGGTTCAGCTCGGGAGGAAAGACCTCCTCGTCCCCCAAGGTTCACGAGCACCGAGCTAAGATGAAAGCCAACGAGGGCCTGTAGGAGATAACCAATGTCAATGCCACCTTGCACAACATCATCTCCTTCATCAAGGCCGACCTCCGAGGAGTACATGTGCCCCATGATGACGCCCTGATGATCACCGCTCTCATCAACTAATTCAAGACAGGGCATATTCTAGTGGACAGTGGGAGCTCCGTGGACATTTTGTTCAAATAGGCCTTCGACAAGATGAAAATAGACCCGAGCCCACTCTAACCCACAAAGTCCCCCTGGTCGGTTTTGGTGGGGACGTCGTCACCTCGGTGGGCTGGATATCTCTATTGGACACAATGGGCACCGCTCCACGCTCTATGACTACGTGGAGTAGGTTCTTAGTAGTAAACAAGCCATCACCCTACAACGCGATAATGGGCCAACCTACAGTCTCTTCCCTTAAGGCAATGAGCTCCCCTTACCATCAAATAATGAAGTTCCACACCGACCATGGCATGGGAGAAGTCCAGGGAGATCAAGAGTCTTCAACGGTACACGCTCGCAGAGCTCTTATAACAATCAACAGTGGGGACCGAGCGCATGGTCCAGGGCACTGAGCTCGTCCCCATACCAATATAAGACCCCCCGCAACGAAAACTTGGGCCACAACCACACGTGGACCTAATAGAAGTGCCCATACATATAACCTACAAGGAGAGAACAGTAAGGATAGGGGCCAAGTTGGATACCGTGTAGCGATCAATGCTCACCGACCTCCTCCGTAGGAACTACAATGTCTGTGCATGGTCACACAACGAGCTCCCCGGAATTGATCCCAAGGTGGCCATGCACCGACTTCATGTAAACCCACACTACCTACCCATTAGACAGAAGAAGAGAAAGATCCATCCCGATCGACAAAAAAATCATCGAGGAAGAAATAGACAAGTTAATACAATCGGACGTAGTGGAGGAGGTGAAGTTCTCGGACTGGTTGTCCAATGTGGTCCTTGCCCCCGAAGGCCGAGAACAAATGACAACTCTACGTGGACTTCAAGGACCAGAACTTAGGGCTAGCTCTGGCTTCATGATTTAAGCTTGGACCATAGCAAAATGGAGCCCTAATTCAAGATGTCAACAACAATTGTAAAGGACTGAACAGAGCTGGCGAAGCAAGAGTTTCTCATCTGATACCATATTACAAGGTGATTTGAGGGAGAGAGAAATCTATATTCATATTTCGATACTCAACAATAAAAAATCATCAGCTATTTATAGCTAAGCTAAGGATAGATATACAAAGAATATCCAGCTAAGCAAACTACCTAAGAGCAACTCCAAGAGAGTTGTTATTTTTTTGTGTGCCATTTGCTAATATGACACACCAAAACTAGTATGGCACACATTATTTAGATGGGTGCTCCAAGGGTTGTGGTAAAATTGTGTGCTTTTTTTATTTTTATATTAAAATTAAAATTAATCAAATAAAATTAATCAACTTCAACTCAAATAAAATAAGATTAACCAATTAATATAACCTGACCCAATTAAAATAAAATTAATAATTTGAATTCCACTAAACCTAGTTAAACACGAATAAACAAAACCTACTAAATCCAATTAAATTTGATTAAATCAAAATTAATATAAATCTAACCAAATAAATTTTACCTAACTCTAATTAAACAAACCAAACATTAATCCAATCATATTTAAACCCAAGTCAATTAAATAGCCCTAATTAACCCACACACACCCATTAATCCAATATTGTCCTCTACATGTGCCAAATATGGCACATGTAGGATATGTGTGCCAAAATGATGGCATTTTCCTTCAAAGAAAAAATAAATAAAATAAAATGGCACACCACGTAGTAAAATAACAAAATGGCGAAAAACAACAAACTTCACTCACTCTAAAATCTACGCAAGAACACTTGTAGTGTTTTGACTTCTCGTCCTGTAAACACTTCCATTTGTTTTTTGTCGATATAATCCTTTCAGAAACGACCCGATGGTCAAACGAAAACGTTCTACAAGCATTATGCACACAGCACACGCGTAAAAGCACCTCCTAAGTGCAAATTTCGTGAAGAAAAAAAGGAACTGATGTAGAGAGAGAGAGAGAGAGACCTGGATGAGTTCCATGAGAAAGTGAACATCTTTGGTGTAGAGTTCAGCAGAGAGATTCTTAACGGCCTGATGAAGATCCTCCGTGAGGGGATTCGGTTGGCCTCCTATGGAGAACTTGATCCTCCTTATCTCGTCAACGTGCTCTCTCGGCGTCGCCATTGTTGAAAGAATGATCGCAACGAGAGAAATGCGGAGATTATACGTAGAAACAGAAGAAATGCAAGGGGTTTCCGATCACGACGGAAGGGAAGAGAATGTTGATTTTTTTTTAGCTTCGCGACGAAGAAAGAGAAGGGAGGTGGATCATGATTCGTGAGTGGAGTAGAAAGTGAAGGGAAAAGATTCAAAAAGCAGACGGGGGATTTTGTACGGGGGGAGACTTTTTGAAATTCATGCCCTGGAGTCTTCGTACGGTCGTCTCATATTATTAAAGCGGTTTTTTTTTTTTTTTTTTTTCCTCATGAATGTCCCACACTCACGTAGGATGTAAGACTAATCTTGTCCAGGATACATGACTCTCCCTCCTAATAAATATTTTTTTCAAGTTCGAATCATTAACCTTAT
Source organism: Eucommia ulmoides (assembly GCA_016647705.1). Taxonomy (NCBI): domain Eukaryota; kingdom Viridiplantae; phylum Streptophyta; class Magnoliopsida; order Garryales; family Eucommiaceae; genus Eucommia; species Eucommia ulmoides. The sequence goes on from CM028326.1 coordinate 27,119,973, forward strand.
AGAAATCCCTTAACTAATTTAACTCAAACAAGTATTATCATTTAAGTCACACTATGTTGATCAATATTAAAGATGGGTTAATTACACTTTATTCTTTGTGATTTGACCCATTTGTACTTTACCCCTTGTGGTTCAAACGTCACCACTTTGCCCCTCTGTGATCTTAGACTAAAGTGCAATGATTAAAATTAAGGGTAAATTTATCATCTCACTTTAAAATTAAGGGTAATTTTGTCATTTTACTAAAACTAATTCAATGGGTTAATTAAAAATATTGTCCAAACTTTAAGGGTAAAAAATGTATTTATTTCATTCTTCATCCTTCTTCCCAAGCGGTGCACCACCCTGCCGGCCACTGTCAACCCTTCCAGCCAACCCCAACCAACCACGCTGCACCACCACGACATTCGTCCTCCGACAGTGTTCCCCTTCACCAAACCCACTATGCCGGTGCTCAACTAGAGAGAGAGAAAGCATAGAGAGAGAAGAGCAGAGAGAAACAAAGAGATTGAAAGCAAAGAGAGAGAGAGAGAACGTAAGAGAGGCGGTGATTGTTTGCCGTAGTCGCCGTTGGAGATTTTATTCGTCGCCGCTGTTTCTTTGTTGCCGGGGTTCGGGAGTTTCTTTGAAGATGTGGGTTTTTTATTTCTACGAGATTTTTTTTCTTTTGTGGTGTGGTGGTGGTTTTGTGTGTGTATATGTGTGTGTGTGCGTGTATATATATATATATATATAGAGAGAGAGAGAGAGAGATAAGGTGGTGGTGGTTCATCATTGGTGTGGCGGTGGCGGTACATCGTTGGCGTGGTGGTGGTGGTTCTTGTTAAGATTAATGAATAACATCAAAAGTTTAGAAAGAAAAAGGATGACGGCTAGGGTTTTATTATCATTAAAATCAAGAATGGAATAATACAAATGAAAATAGAGACTTATATAAGATTACAAAGGAAAACCTAGAAAGTAAGTAAAAGACAATTATACCCTTACTAAATACTACTAATAATAAACTCTAATAGTTCTATTGATCCAACCTTCAGATCTTTAAATCCGAAGCTTAGATTTTTTTATTTTTTTTTTGTGTATATATATATATATATATAGAGAGAGAGAGAGAGAGAGAGAGAGAAAGAGAGAGAAGGTGGTGTGGTTGGCGTGAGAGAACGTAGGAAAGGTGGTGGTTGATTGCCTTAGTAATCGTTGGAGATTTTATTAATTGCCGCCGTTTCTTCGTTGCCGCGGTTCCGGAGCTTCTTTGAAGATGTGGGTTTTTGATTTCTAAGTGTTATTTTTCTTTTTCTTTTTTTGTGGTGTGGTAGTGGTGGTGTGGTGGTGGTGGCCTTCGGTGGTGGTAAGAAATTGTCGTGCTGGTGGTGGTGGTGGTGGTTTTGTGTGTGTATATGTGTGTGTGTATATAGAGAGAGAGATAGAGAAAGAGAAAGAGATAAGGTGGTGATGGTGTGGTTGGCGTGGTGTGGTTTGTGGTGTGATTGGTGTGGTGTGGTGTGGTAGTGGCCATCGGAGAACCGAAAAATCCCCGCCGGAGAGAGAGAGTTCACTGGAGATGGCGGACAGAGCAATGGAAAGAGAGAAGGGAAGAAGATGAAACAGAAAATACACAATAGCCCCTTAAGTTTTTGAATATACAAAAACAGTCCTTACAAAATATTTTAAGGGTATAAACGTCATTTCACACTATTTAACGGATTTTGGTTGACTTCCGTCCATTGACCGTTAGAGTTAACAGAAAACTTAACCGTTACACTTAGGTCCAAGACCACAGGGGGATAAGTGACGACGTTTGAACCATAGGGAGATAAAATGAAAATGGGTCAAACCATAAGAGAGTAAAGTGTAATTAACCCTATTAAAGATAGTAGGGAAATGATTTTTGGGTTGTCACTTTCTAGTAGTCAAAAAAATAATTGTGTTGTTTGGAGTTTGGAATAGGTCGATTTATTTGGTCTTTAAATTATTAAATTAATTTTAATGTGATCACAATTCTCTATTTAATTCTTGAAATTAATTACATACTAGTTTTGAACCCGAATATTGCGTGGACTTCGAAAAAAAATTATAATAAATTCTTAATATTGAAATATAAAATTCATAGGTATCGTCTGATTACTTTGATAGCAATTCATGGGACGAATGCATAAATTTTATTGATTAATATCATTTTATCAATCTCTAAAATCGATATGCTATTAAAAATTATATAAATGATCATAAAAAGTAAAATAATATTTCTAAAAATTAATTTTTACTAATATACTATAAAATAAGGGTTAATTACACTTTATCCCCATGTAGTTTGACCAATTTATACTTTATCCCTTATAGTTTGAAAATCGCCACTTACCCCCCTGTGGTCAAATTTTTAAACCACTTATCCCCCGATGTAGGGGGATAAATGCACCAAATATTTGACCACAGGGAGGTAAGTGCCGATTTTCAAATCACAGGGGGTAAGTGAAAATTGGTCAAACCACAGGGGAGTAAAGTGTAATTAACCCATAAAATAACAAACAAATAATTAACCATCAATTAAGATTAATTTTATCAATTTTTGCAAGTTTAATAAATTATACAATAACAACAACAACAACTAAGCCTTCATCCACTTAAGTGGGGTCGACAACATGAATCTATTTACGTCATAATAACGATCAAGGGTTAACCCTTCAGTCAGGTTCAATGTCATCAAATCAGTGTTAATAGTCTTGTCCCAAGTCTTCTTAGGTTTACCTCTTTCTCTAGTAGCCCCCCGCACTAGAACTAAATCGCATTTTCTCACTAGTACTTCTATGGGTCTTCTATGCACTTGTCCAAACCACCATAAACGATTTTCTCTCATCTTCTCTTTGATGGGTGCTATTTCTAAATTTTTTCTAATAGTTTCATTCTTAATTTTATCTATTCTCGTCTTCTCACTCATCCATTGTGACATTCTCATTTCTGTTATACTAATTTTCTAGACATGTTTTGTTTTTACTACCTAACATTCTGAATCATATAGAAGCATCAGTCTTATTACAGTTTTGTAGAAAAGTCTAATAAATTATAATTTAATTAATTTAGGTTGTATCTAATTTCTTTTTGTTTTGAAATTTTTTTCAATCACAGTTATTTTTTAAATAATTTAAAATGTGTACCATAAAATTAATCATAATTTGTGCATTAATTAAAAAAATTATATATAACTAAAAGAAATTAAGTAGGGCACTTTTTATTTGATATTATAAAAAAATTAAAAATATAAGAACTCACAAAAATACTTGAAATAGTTATTCTTGAACCTCATTAAACATTATCTCGCTTTTCACTTTTAAGTATTAGATATTTCTCTATGAATTTTTATTTTATGTTTTTCTCTCTCTTCTTCTTTCCTTTCTATTTCAAGAAAAACCCGGCTCCGGCGATTCTCTCTAGCAAAAAACAAACAAAAAAATATATTCAAAAAAAAAATTTGAATTACACTAAAGTCTCCCACCCCCTCAAAACCCTCACTTTACAACTTCTGACGCCATACGCCCCTGTTGCAACTGTTTAACAATCTTGCGATATTTAAAATCCTGTGATCACTTACTATTAAAAATTAAAAAGATAGGTTGTAGGGCAAATTTGGTAATTGGACGCATATTCAACACAAAATTTGTGGTACATGAAAAAAAAAAAAAAAAAAAAAAAAAAAAAAAGCCAAACTAATTTATTTAATCTCAACATATTGATATAGTTAAACGGTTAAAACAAAGCGAAAAATTGATAGTATCCTATTAGTGTGAATTTAAATTTCACTTACATTAATTAGATTCTGACCGAACTTTTATTCTTATAATTTAATTATGACCCTGTGCTCTTAATACGTATTTTGGGAAATTTTTTATTTAACATTCTAAATTATTTTTATAAATAATAAAAAAAAAAAAAAAAAAATCCGTCGGACATATAATTAATTTTTCCAACACTAATAATTACAATCAATATATAAAATACCAAATCCTTACTCTACCAAATCCTTACTCTTATATAAAGCAAATGTATGAGCCACTGTTCATTTGGCTATGTGATTTTACCAAAATGTCCCTAGCTTACATATATATTTCCAAAAAGCCACTAATCTTATCTCTCACTTGGTATCATGATGAGTGATGACCATGTGCTCTTAAACTCACAACATTTCTTCGACTATACCCCCCCCCCACGTGTGGTGTCTTTCAACCAAGTTTTTCTTCTTCAACTGTGAAGAAACAGTAAACAAAATAGTAAACAGTAACCAAGTGTTTCTTGAGTTCTTTACGTAATAAATATAAAAAGAAAAAAAAAAAAAAATTATGACAACAAATTTATTTTAACTTAATTACAGAAACCACGTATTTCGGGATTGGTAACCCCGGGAACTGAGATCCCGGGGTTGCCAACCCCGGGATCTTACTTTTAATTTTTTTTTTTTTTTTGGACATAATGTCCCGGGGTTACCAACCCCAAGAACCTAAGAGCAGCCGGTCACACCCCGTGACCGGCTGCTCTATGCTCAGCTGCTTTATGCAGCAGCTGCATAAAGCAGCTGTTGAGCTGCTTTATGCAGCACAGTCCCCCCCCTCCCCCCCCCCCAAAACCCTTACCGGCTAAGACCATATAAACCCCAACGGCCTTCTCCATTTCTTCTCAATTTCATGCAACTCTCAAGCTTCAGCTTCTCCTTCTCCTTTCCCTTCTCCATCTCCTTTTTCCTTCCTCAATTTCACAAATTTTGATCATTCCATTTTTGGTGTAAAAATTTAACGAAGATTGTTCATCAATCTTTGACAAATTTCACAACTTCACAACTTCTTCCTCCTACTACAAAATATAAGTTTATTTTAATTTTTTTAATTTATTTGTTAATTAGATTAATATGTTTTTTACTTATTAAATTTACTTACTTGTTTAATTGTTAGTTTAATTTTTTTGTTTAATTTTCTTATTTGTTAGTTTCATTGATTATTTGTTTTTTACACATTATATAATACACTATTTAATAAATTAGTTAGTTTAGTTGTTAATTTAATTTTTTTTAAACATGAAAAAAACATTAGAGGATAGTTTAATTTTAATTTGTTATTTGTCTAATTTGTTAGTTAATTTTGTTTATTTTGTTAGTTAGTTTACTTGTTTAATTTGTTGGTTCGTTAGTTAAATTAATTTGTAAATTAGTAAGTTAGTTTAATTTGTTAATTTAGTTGTTAAATTAAAAATTACACTATGACCCCTTTCACATGTGTAGAAAAATATAGATTAATATATTATTTAAAAATATTGTTAGTTAGTTAGAAAAATACAATTTGACCCCTTAAAGTATAACAATTAGAAAAATATATGATTTAATGTATTGTTTTAGAAAAGTTTTAAAATAAATTGTTATTTATTTTTGTTTTTTTTAATTTAGTTAAAATATTGAATTATTTAGTTTAATTTATGAATTTAGTTGTTTAATTATAAAATTTTAATTAAAAATTGTGCACTTTGACCCCTCAAAATTTGACAAATTATAAAAATTAAAATTAAAATATATTGGTTTAAAATAAATTCTAACTTAATTTGACTTTATTTTTTGAATTTAGTTGTTTAATTAAAAAAAATACATTTTGACCCCTCAAAGTATGACAATTACAAAAATATATAATTTAATGTATTGTTTTAGAAAAATATAAAATTTAATGTATTATTTTAAAATAAATTGTTAGTTGGTTTTTTTTTTTTCTTTTTTTTTTTAAAAAAAAAATTAGTTAAAATTGTTAATTAGTTAATTTAATTTATGAATGTAGTTGACCCTTCAAAGTATGATAATTAGCAAAATATAAAATTTATTTTATTGTTTTAAAATAAATTGTTAGTTGTTTATTTTTTTTGATTTAGTTAGTTAAATTTTAAGTTAAATTTAGGAATGTAGTTGTTTAATTTATAAATTTTAAATTAAAAATTGTGCACTTTGACCCCTCAAAATTATGCAAATTAGAAAAATATATATATTGGTTTAAAATAAATTGTAAGTTAATTTGAGTTTAATTAAAAAAATCCACTTTGACCCTTCAAAGTATGATAATTAGCAAAATATAAAATTTATTTTATTGTTTTAAAATAAATTGTTAGTTGTTTATTTTTTTTGATTTAGTTAGTTAAATTTTAAGTTAAATTTAGGAATGTAGTTGTTTAATTTATAAATTTTAAATTAAAAATTGTGCACTTTGACCCCTCAAAATTATGCAAATTAGAAAAAAATATATATATTGGTTTAAAATAAATTGTAAGTTAATTTGAGTTTAATTAAAAAAATCCACTTTGACCCTTCAAAGTATGACAATTAGAAAAATATAAAATTTATTTTATTGTTTTAAAATAAATTATTAGTTGTTTATTTTTTTTGATTTAGTTAGTTAAATTTTAAGTTAAATTTAGGAATGTAGTTGTTTAATTTATAAATTTTAAATTAAAAATTGTGCACTTTGACCCCTCAAAATTATGCAAATTAGAAAAATATATATATTGGTTTAAAATAAATTGTAAGTTAATTTGAGTTTAATTAAAAAAATCCACTTTGACCCTTCAAAGTATGATAATTAGCAAAATATAAAATTTATTTTATTGTTTTAAAATAAATTATTAGTTGTTTATTTTTTTTGATTTAGTTAGTTAAATTTTAAGTTAAATTTAGGAATGTAGTTGTTTAATTTATAAATTTTAAATTAAAAATTGTGCATTGGTATAAGAACATACTTTTATGATTGAGTTTTAGTTGACGATATTATTTTCTTGTTTTGTTTTGCCTTTTGAAATGATAGCCGCTTGAAATGGATCACGTCCGTTTGTTATTGTATTGGAGTGGTAGAATATTGGAAGGTACTGAATTCGGGATTAGTTACAGTACATCAGCTATAAAATCTTTGGTTGTCCATAGGGGAACAACCTTAGATGAATTAATTGAGATGATAAAACCGTGTGTCCTTGAGAATGAGACTGATGGGAATTTGAAACTGAAGTGTAGGATGCCGATGGCACTTTTCGGGGCGAATTATAAATATACCTTATTTTCTATCGGGGATGACTCAGCATTAAATCAAGTACTTGAGTTACCACTTTACATACCCTCGCTTCTTGCTGTTGAGGTGTATGTAGAGGTGAACGAGCATTTGCTGATGGTTCGAATTTTTTCCCTGGAAGTGGTCATTTTACCAACTTATTGAGTCATAGTTTTAATCCGTACAGTAGCCAATCTGATGGCCAATTTTTTGGCACCTTCCCCTAAGCAGTCCAGTCTAACTATATTGTCCCACCCCCTTACATTCCAGAACAATATAATTCCCACAGTACTCCCATGCCGCACCCCCAATCTGATCATGATCAGGGTACCAGCTCTAGTCTTCCACATCACCATTATTCACCGACTAGTCCACCGCAACATGACACAAGTAATTATGGTGGTGAGTTTGATACAATTGATAGTCGTCATGATGTGTCAGAGGAAGAGTTAAATGCAGATGTTGCGTTTGACCCAAACGAAGTTGTAGATGCTGGGCCTAGTGGGCAAGGTAGTGAGAATCAACAATTGTCGTTGGAAAGGGATATTCCATTCTTCAATAACTTGGAATGGGGTGACGACGATGATATGGCAAAATACGAGCCAAAATTGCGGAAAATTTTTTGGACACCAGAGATGGACGAGTTTCGTGTTGGTATGGTCTTTAAGGATAAGGAACATGTGCAGCAGGCCGTTAAATATTACCACATGAAGAAAAACAAAGAGTTTCGTGTGTTGGAAACGAACAAAAAGGTCTGGTCAGTTCATTGTTTGCATGGATGCAGTTGGAGATTGCGGGCGGGTAGGAAAAAAAGTCACGGCATGTTTCAGATTACGCAGTATGAAGGGCAGCACACATATTTTTATAATCATACTGCTGTAGATCATAAAAATCTGGATTATGGACTCATTGCCAACCTAATACTTGGACAAGTCGAACAGGATCCAGAATTGAAGATTGGCGTGATTGTGGCTTACGTCAAGGAGTCTCAGAGATTCACCATCTCCTACCGAAAAGCTTGCATGGCTAGAGCTAAAGCCATCGAGACCTTGTTTGGAGATTGGGACGAATCTTATCAGAAGTTGCCGAAGTTTATGTTCGCGTTGCAGCACTATAATCCGGGAACGATTGTCGAGTGGAGGACTATGTCGACTGATATGCCTGCCTACAAGACGTTCGACATGGTATTTTGGGCATTCAAAGCTTCAGTTGACGGATGGCGTTATTGTCGCCCCGTAATCACCATCGACGGGACGCATTTGTATGGTAAATACGAGGGCAAGATTTTAATCGCCATTGGAATGACGCCGTCTAACAAGTGCTATCCATTGGCTTTCGCCATCGTACCGACAGAGGACTACCGATGCTGGCAATGGTTCATCTACATGCTTAAGAGGCATATTGTCGAAAATCGCCCTGAGGTAACATTGATATCGGACAGACACAGCGGCATTACTAGTGCGGTTGACAGTATCTGGCTTAATCAACAAAATGAGCCTGTCCGACATCATTGATTTTGTTTGCGTCACCTTTGTAGCAATTTCAACAAGATTGCTAAAAATCAGCATCTCAAAGATCTTGCTTGGAATGCGGGTACTGCGACACAAATTTGAAAATATAATGCTATCATGGAAGAGATAAAAAAAAATTGATGTTCAGGCGCATGCATGGTTGAGCAGTCATCCACCTTATAAATGGACCAGGGCACACGACGATGGTAAGCGTTGGGGAGTGATGACGACCAATTATGCAGAGGTATTTAACAACTGTTTAAAGGGTGCAAGAAATGTTCCAATTACTGCATCCGTGAAGATTACGTTCTACAGGATGGTTAAATACTTTGATATTGGTCGACAACAAGCTCTAAAGGACTCGGCCGATGGTTATGTATATGTTAAACACATCGTTGAGAAAATACTGAAATCTCAAGCCAAGTCTAAAACATACGAAGTTCAAATATTCAATCGGTAATTTATTATTTTTTAATTATTTTCTTGTTACATATAACTGCATCGACACATATTTAATGTAATATAATTTTTTTTTTCTAGAGAGAACATGATCTACCACGTTAAAACTAGAAAGACTCTAATTGGGGGCTTGATCGCTCATGAAGTCACATTAGGTGATGACGCGAATTGCACATATGGAAAGTCTAAAATTTGGCGATATCCGTGCTCTCATATGCTTGCGGCCACCGAGTATAGTAGAGTTGATGCATTTCGCTATATTGCAGCTGAGTACACGATGACAAACCAATTGATGGCATGGGAGTCATCGTTTCGCCCAATTATTCACGAGGACTACTGGCCAGAGACCAATTTTCCAAACCTTATTCCAGATCATGACAGACTTCGGGTTGTTCATCGTGGTCGACCAAATTCCACTCGCATTCAAAACGAGATGGATCAATCGCGGAGAACAATGACAAATCGTTATGGTTTATATTCTCAAACTGGACATGATAGGCGGAGGTGTCCATCCTGACCCCGTCATACGCCCAATTAATCTTGTCGGTTCATTATAATTATGTTTATGCTACTTCATTTGTTTGTTATGTCAACTTTTATATATTATAAATTCCATGCACACATTTCTTCATGATCAATGCTATATTTTGTTTATAAATGTCATTAAATTTTAATTTCATACTAACAAATTTACCACAAGTGTTGACGGACCAAATTTCAGCCATGTCAATCCCTGGACCAGAAGATGTTTCAGTTCTACATATGCAGGCGCAACATAGGTCTGAAGTAGTATGGGCAACACAGGTAAATATTTAGGCTATTGCATTATATTAATTTTTATATTTCAGTTTTTAAAAAATTTAATGTTATTTATTGTGTCTTATTTAATGTTTCAGGATATTCGTTCTCTTGACTGTCCTAGATCCGATGGAGGAGAATGGAGAGAAAACGTTCCCCCTCAAATTATACAATTGATAGAATTAGTCGGTTTCTATGGCCCGTTCAGGTTGTGGCCGAAGCGATTGGATAGGGCTCTCATAACTGCATTGGTAGAGAGATGGCGTCCGGAAACCCACACTTTCCATCTACCCATCGGGGAGATGACCATCACATTACAGGACGTTGCCGTCTTGTTGGGGTTACCCGTGCATGGGAAGCCGGTTATCGCCAATGAGCCAGCGCGAGCGGGACCTGAATGGCAAGCACTTTGCCTCCAGCTCCTTGGAGTAGTACCACCAGAGGCACAGATTAGGAATGGGTGTTTGAAGCTCAAGTGGTTACGTAACACCTTTGCCAAAGTTCCTGAGGATGCCGACGAGGAAGTCATGCATTGCTACGCACGTGCGTATTGCTTGCTTATACTTGGCCAAATGTTGTTGCCTGATAAATCGTAGAACAGCGTCAGGCTAATCTACCTCCCATTGCTTAGTGACTTGACACCTAGCGTCAAGTATAGCTGGGGCAATGCGACGCTTGCAGTCCTCTACCGCGAGCTATGTAAGGCGTCGAAGGCCAACACGAAAGACATAGCCGGTTGTCTATTTTTGTTGGAGTGTTGGGCCTGGGAGCAGTTGCCGAGACTTCGACCTGAAGTTATCCATGAACCCCAGTATGACATCGCAATCGCAGAGCTGGACTTCGGTAATGGTGTGATGTTCCCAGCTGCTCCAAGGGGTGCTTGGTAACTAATTCGTATTTTATTTTTAATTTCATTTACCATGTAATAAATATTTATTTATGGATATTAAACTTATGATTTATATGTTTGTTGTACAGGTGGACCCTCGAATTCAATTTAGAAAACTTGCCGATGCATGTTCTAGCGGTGTATCGCGATCAGTTAGATCGCTTGCAGAATGACGAGGTTACTTATTTATTTATATCAAAATTTAAATAAATTTATTTCTTTATTTATTTAAATAAATTTATATTTTGTTTTGACAGGTTATTTGGATGCCCTATATCTTGTCGACTTTACCTCCATATACTACAGATGGAGAAGATATATGGATAGCATCGCTACCTCTCATTTGTTTCGAGGTCGTCGAATACACGTATCCCCTGCGTGTGCTACGACAGTTTGGTTATCGCCAAGGGGTTCCTCAGCCGGTAATTATGGATCGGGACTTGCACAAAATGACTCGGCGAGGATACTTTGGTGTAAACTGGACTGAGAAGCACCACGCACATATAGTTGCGTGGAATAGACGACGAGCACCAGATGTGCGCAGATTTTAGCAAGGGATAGGGGTTGACCAAGGATACATGGATTGGTATTGGAGAATCACACGAAGGATCTTGGTCAACCCGGTGTACCGACCTGAGTTTGGGTATCTAGCAATGGGAGGACGAGTTGTGTTAGAAGTATGGCCCCCATTTGACTGTACCATCTATTTAGTTATATGAGTTTGATTATGTTGTTATTATTCATGTATTAAATAACCAATTATATGTGTTTCGTAGGATACGGAGATATCAAACCTGATACGCTTGAGTGATCTAACTCTGCGGTCAGGTACTGCGGAATCAGGTATTGCATTGGCTCATGCTATCAATGATGGCACCATTGGGAGGATGCACCGAGGAGTACCACGCCATGTGGCACCTGACGTTCCTCCATCTCCGCAGCTTGCACATCAGTCTCCTCGTCAGCAATGGACTTCTGATGCCTACTATCCAGATAGTGTGGGTGATGTCGGACCATCCACATCATACAACATGGGTGCTTATGACGGACCATCTAGCACGTACGGATTGGGTGACAGTGCTGGGCCTTCCGACGTGTACCAGATGCACGACCCTTATTCGCATGAGCCATTGCAGCTGTCACCTTCATTCTTCACTCCTGCGATGGACGAAATTGTCTCAATTTCAGGCGTGAATCCTCCAATGGCATTTGTCCAACCGACAAGATTGGAAAGACAAGTGTCACCGGTGCCATGGTTGGGGGACGATGGACAAGTTACACAGCTTCATGACGAGGTTGAGGAACCTCCGATTGCTCAACGCCGAGGGCGGAGGAACGTCCGACGTAGGCCTTGTGGTACATAGTTAGTTAAATAGTAGATAGTTTAAGTATACGATTGTAAATACAATTTTTTGTAAATAATCCTTTTTTTTTTTTTTTTAACGTTTGTAGAGGTTAAAAAATTGTTAATCTACCATACATATTTATTCTTCTTGAATTTGAAAGAAAATTTTTCGAAAGTAGACATGATATAGACAAGGTATAACAAACACAATACATAACAAAGACAATACATAAAAAATAAAATACATAACATCACGAAAAATAGTTGTCAAAAAAATATTAAAGTAACAAATTAACTAAGAAATTAAACAAGTAATCGAACAAATTAAATTAACTAACTACTTAACAAATTAAATAAGTAAAGTAAATAACAAATAGATTAACTAAATAATAATTTATTCAAATTTTGAGATGTTAAATTTCCTAATTTTTAATTAAATAACTAAATTAACAAATTAAATTAACAAAATAACTTAAAAAATAAATTAACTAAATTAATTATAAATTAAGTAAAAAATATAATAATCAAATTAATAAATATATTAAAATTACCTGAAAATCCGAGAGATGAAAGAGTTGTAAGAAGGGGTCGGTTGGAGAAGATCGAGAGAGGAAAGAGTTCCAAATAGTTGCGGAAGGGCTGGTTAGATTTGGCGGACTTTTTTTTTTTTTTGAGATGGATGGTCCCGGGGTTGGTAACCCCGGGACCCGTCAGCCGCCGGAGCTGCTGTCGACGGCGACGGGGGCTGTCTGGCATAACATCTCGGGATTACCAATCCTGGGATGGTCTTTCAACTGCTTGCACAAGCAGCGGCTAGCCGCTTGTGCAAGTGGCGGCTATAGCTTAGGTCCCGGGGTTGGTAACCCTGGGACCATTTGTCCAAAAAAAAAAAAAAAAAAATTACGAAAATCCCGGGGTTGGCAACCCCGGGATCTCAGTTCCCGGGGTTGCCAACCCCGAAATACGTGGGTTCCGTAATTAAGTTAGAATAAATCGGTTGTCAGATTTTTTTTGTTTTATATTTATTACGTAAAGAACTCAGTGTTTCTTCTTCAACTGTGAAGACGCAGAGCCAACGTTCCCGCATATATGATTTTTTTTCGCCAAATCATCACCTAATCCCATCACTTCTTTCTTACGTCGACAATGATGTCTGCAGAAGCGCATAAGTGTCGCCGCTACGGTTGCGTGTGCAGAGCTCTAAAAGGAGAAGCCCATACCTTGATGTCGTATTTTCTTATCTATTTCAAGCCTTGCCAGTTGCAATTCTTCAGCTCTTGCGTCAGACCCTAATTCCTTCTCAATTTGGTTCAGAGGCCAATCTAAGTTTAGGTTTTTTATTTTGTCAAAATGTGTAGTAAGCATAACCCGCGTGGCCTTAGTCCAAGCGTTTGCAGAAGGAATTGAGAACATAAGACTAGGATTTGTGTGCAAGCCATACACTCGTCGACCTGTTTACCCATTGTGCCTATGGAGGCTTCTGAGGGTTTTGTTGGTCATAGAGCATCGGTTTTAGCCACCTATGCAAGTCGCCTATGTCCTTGTTTTTCAATTAGATATGCAAGATAGTTGTTCCTGAGACTCTCAGATGGGACTTTTCCCGACATGCATATTTTCTTTTGGTGTTTTAACTCATTTTGTTTAAATTTGTTCTCTTTGCTTTGTAATTTGAATTGTTGTTATTGGTCAGGCACTTGTTGAGGAAGCCAAAGCCCGATATGAGAAGGCTTCATTTAGAGTGATCGATATGGTGAGCTTGATTCTGTCATGCTGTTTGTCTATTGCATCTTTTTTGTTTGCATATCCGCGCGCTCTATTGTGTGTGTCAATTGAGATTTCACTTTTATTGATTGGTAATGATGGGCAGGATGATTATGCTGCTGATGATGAAGAATATGAGGAGAAGTTGAAGAAAGAATCTATCGCCTTTTCCTTCTTAGCAACGTGAGTCTGAATTGTTTGGAATATTGTGTCGAAATGAATGAGTGAACTTGTACATGTTATTTTGTTGAATATGGTTTATTGATGGTGGATTAGATATGGAGATGGCGAGCCAACTAACAATGCTGCAAGGTTTTATAAGTGGTTTGCGGAGGTAATTGGATTAATTTGAGACTTGGTTTGGATAGATGGATGTTAAATTAAGGAATTAAACATGCAAAATTCAATGAATAATATGAATAAGGTTACTCATCAAATAATAACAACTAAAAGGGAATTTAAAACAAGTGTTGTGATTACAATTTACATTATCGTATTATTATCTAAATAAGTATAAGTCTTAGTAGGATGGATTCAAATGACTTCTTCTACATAGTCATTTCAAATTCTCTCAAATGTATGCATTAATCTTGTACTAATCTGCTAATGGTATGTGTCTGATTTTAAAGTACACATTTTTTAAAATGTCTAATCCATTCATTTTAAATCTTGCCATCAAAACCTTATTTGAGTGATGTGATCTTGTATAGTTTGAGTGGAATGAGGGGTTAATTGAGTTAAGTTTATATACAGGGAAAAGATAGAGGAAATTGGCTCCAGAATCTTTAGTATGCAGAGTGTTTGGCCTTGGCAACAGGCAATATGAACATTTCAACAAGGTTCTACTTTGAGTTTCTGTTCAGCATAAATACTGCCTTCATCATTTTCATTTTTTTTTTAAATATATGTTTATTTTCTGTGTATAACTTGTGGATTTGTTCATTTAAATAATACAGATTTTTAACTTTGTTTACTTTCTATTAGGGGTGTGTAAAATAACCGACAGGCCCGGCCTACCCAAAAAAACCGACCGGCCCGGCCCATAAAATTTGGGCCTGATGTGTTAAAAACCGGGTGGGTCGGTTGAACCCGAATTAGTGTTAAAAATTCGAATCGGATGGCGGGTTTTCATGCACCCGACCCGTGCCCACCCGACCCGTCCGAATATGGATCAATTAAATAGGATTTTTAGGGTTTCTTGATTTCTTCTGAATTCATACGCGTGAATCGTCTCTCTGTTCTTGTCGCCGCCGCTCCTCTCCATTTCTCTCTTCTCCAAATCCGATCTTGAGATTTGTTCGTCTTCGATTCTTCATGTTCTTTTTCTTCTTCTTCCCAATATCCAGAGACAGTCTTCGAATTATTTTTTTCTCTTCAATTCTTCTTCTTCTTCTTCCTAATATGGCAATATGTCTTTGATTTCTTCGATTTTCTTGTAGATCTATCATTACCGTCTGAAGAATCAACAGGTAGCGAACTGAACATATCCGTGGAGTCTCCATTTGGTTTTAGAGAGAGAGAGAGAGGGTCTTCGATGGCGTACGCGTTTCCGGAAGAGGTGTTAGAGCATGTGTTGTTTATGTTGAATCTATTTTGTTCTAGCATGCTTTGTTTATGTTGAATCTATCTCGATTTTGTTTTTGTTCTTCAACCGACCTCACCCGACTGTTCTCCGACCGGAATCCGACGACACCCGACGCCGTCGGATTATCCCTCCTTCGGTCGGCAGCGGTTCTAAATATTGCAGACCTGACAGTTGCGGATCGGGTGTCGGGTTAGGGCGAAACGGGCGGGTTTCAACCCGTGCACACCCCTACTTTCTATGCATAACTTGTCTATTTGTCGGTTTAAATCATTACAGATTGCAAAAGTTGTGGATGAGCTGCTTGCTGAGCAGGGTATGGTTCCTCTTTTATTTCAAAAGACATTAGTTTCCTGATTGTGTTTTATTATCATTCTTTATTTTCAATGTGTAATTGCTATTTTCCTTTGTTTTATTATTAATATATAATTTCTATTTTGTGTATTTTATTTACATTTTATTATTGTTTTTAATTTTTGTTTTCCATTTTTCGAGATATTTTTTTGTAATTTATTTTCAATTTATTTATTTATTTTTTTGTTTTAATTTATTTTTTTGCTTTTGGTTTTTATATAGACTACAGATGGATAGAGTATGAACATACTAAATATTAAGATATAAAATGTAACTACAATCAAATTTTAAGGGTAAAATCTATAATATTTGATTTGAAAATTACACATGAATAGAGAGACGATTGCTCATTCATAAATATAATTAAAGATCAACTACGCTCAAATTTTAAAAGTAAAATCAATAATTTCTTCAATTTGAAAATTGAGGTGGCTAATTGGAATGCCAATTTAGGTTTCGTTCTTTAAATTTAAAAATTAATAAAAACAAATGTAAATTACAATAATAAAAAAAAATAGTTATTTTGATAAAATTGTGAATATTAACAGATAAGATCGGTCAATTAAATTAAATATGATATATTTCGGATTAATATGTCTATGGGTGTATTTGTAGTTTTGAATACAGAACATGAAAATTGCCAAAAAAAAAAAAAAAGGGACAAAATTGAAAAGAAAATTCCAAAATTGCCATCAAAGTGTTTCTTTTATATTAACTACAGATATTTTTAGTATTTTGAAAAGGATGATTTTTCTTTATTTGCATCTCTCTCTAATAGTATTTCTCTCTCACTTATTTATACATTTTTAATCATTCACATCAATAATCTCTCACTTTTCTCAAAAGTTCCAATCAACCGCATCACATCACTTCTACATTTAACTTTTAATCTCATTTTTAATATATATTCTGTTTTTGAAATTTTTTTACAAACCAACCCAAACAAGTTTTTTCAATTTACATTCCTAAGAGTGTTGATAATAAATCTAATGAAATTGAAAACAAATATGTTTCTGACCTGTTATAAAATTGCCCGAACAAATTTATGGGATCATAGTACAAATATTTATATTTTCGTACTCACATTTTCCTATTTTTATTCCAACACTGAAATCGGAAAAAAAAAAGGGGGAGGGGGGGAAATAAAGAGGAAGGAGGAAGGAATAAAAACACTAGCCAATCGCAACCTTATACACTTCGTTTGTATCTTCTCTTGTATTTTAATGACATTCATTCTACCGGAATATTATGGTTCTACATTTGCAGCCTATGGTTCTACATTTGCATCTCACCCATGGTTGTGAGATCAAAATGCGCCATTTGACATTCTTATCTACAAATTAGTCAAGTCTTATGTTTGGCCCTCACGTTCAAAGCGTGTTGCACTAAAGGTATTTATTTACCTATTGATGTTGGAGTTGAATTGACCCCACACCCTTGTACAAAAGCATGTGCATTTGGGCAATTGACTTGTTATCATCGCACGTTGGGCAACAACTTTGGAAGTTTTGTTATGCTTTCAATGTGATGCAGCCTGGTCTAATTTATCTTTTCTTCCCCTTTTTTTTCGCAGGTTCTTGCAAAAGTTTTTGACGGAGAATGAGCTTATCTAGCTTAGGGCAGTTCAACCTCCTAGAACCAAAAGACAAATTAAGTAAAGTCTGTTGGCCTCATTTTCATTTACCGATTCCTATTTTTCTTTGTGCAAGGCTACATTTCACTTTGAACCCGTAAACGCACTTAGATATACAAGGAATATTTGAAAATTTTAAAAGAAAATCAACTTGTCCTTAACGCATAATTTTTTTAAATTTCTAAAAAAAATAAAATCATTTACCCTCTATATCTATATCCTTGTATAAGGGAAAGTTTAGATTATTATTCATTTGTATGAAGTGTTCAAAATTTTAAAATAAAATCAACATTTCCTTTAAGGTGCACTTTCTTAAATTTTGAGAGAAAAATAATTTAATATATCTGTATATTATAAATAATTAAATATATGCATAAACAATCTTTTTGTTTAATATTTTAGTAAGAAAATATGCTTTTAAAGTTTACTTTTTGAATTGACAAAAAAAAAAAATGAAAGAAAGAAAGAAAAAAACAAACAAACAAACAACACACACAAATTAGATAGTCTCATGGGGTGTAAAACAAATAGTTCAATTATGTGTAGGAAAGTAAAAACTTCAATGATTATTAAAAATATGTAACACTATAAATATAAAATAAATGTATTCAATGTTTATATATATATATATATATATATATATATTGGTTGTTGTCGTTAGATATAGATTTCGTCTTTTCAATTGAAATAGTTTTAATTAGAAAAAATTGTAGATATTTTAATATCTCTACTTTTATCAAAAAAAAAAAAATTAAAAATATTATATATTCAAATTACTTTACATACATGTTATCTTTTAGTGCTGAATATATAGATAGACTTTTATTTAAATTATCATCCTGATATATATATATATATATTTGAATCTTTTTTACTCTCAGTTTAATATTAAAACACCTAATAAAATGGTTAAGGTATATTTACAAAACTCTTTATACTTATTATTAATCGGAGATTTCATTTTTCTCGACTATTACGCTGAAAATGAAAATTATACAATATTAAGTACAAATATCGACTACTTTCATTTTCTTATCGACTACTTTAAACTTTGCGTGAAAATTTGTTGAATTTCTATCCCTAAATTTAATTCAATACACCTTTTGATCTTTGCTGCCCCTAAATCCCTTCTTCTTTCATTCACTTACTAATCTCATTTCCAGTGTCTTTAATCTTGTCATTAACATCAGTAGAAGATTTCCTCTCCTTAAGCCTTCTGAGCTTTTCTTTCAATCTACTTTCTCTTAGTAGTATGGAATAGAAAGATGAAACATACGAGCGGCCATTCCTTTCCAATTCGAGCTATAACGGCCTTTCCTTTCCAATTTGAGATGCAAAAGTCTACCAACCTTGAGCTCGTGTCATATGGTTAGCTTCAATATTTATATTTTCAGAGATAAATTCAACGTTTGTTATATATTCACTCCTACTTCTTATGTCACTCACACCCTGTGTCACTCAAAGCATCCACATGCCTTCTTTTTAACTTCCACTTATTTTTATGTGTTGTATCTGTTTCTTGTTGAATGTGTTTCATTGATTTACCTTTTTTTATGTGTTTTTTTTCCCCTCTTGAAGAACTTTAATTCAACATCTGTGATTCATATATATTTTTTATTTGTAAGACTTGATTTGGGATGATTTCAAATTTTATTTGATATTTGTAGGTCTTGCATGCTACAAGAACAAACAAAAATGCCATGAAGACACTTATTGCTGCATAATCTTCCAGGGTTAAAGTTGAGGTGACTCAGAATTTTGAGATGGGTGTTACTAATAAAACCCGAGTTTTTCAGCATGTTCTCATAGGTAAGGTATGCTAGGTATGTCTGAGATGAGATTTGCATTACCTGTTATTTTTCTTTTGGTTGGGTGGGCTCGGGATGCGGGGGGCGATGGTTATAATTCCATAACTATACATTTGTTTTTAATCGGTTTATCTGAATAATAGTAATGAATAAATATCCATTGCATGTTGTGATCGAGGCTGAAATAAGCCAAATGGGATGGTCTATTGTTGTTTTCAGCTATTTACGTTTACCCACATGTTACCTTTTTCTATTTAAATAGTTGAGCATATGTGAAAATAAGGATTATTAATCCATTATTGAACAAATTTTTTAATTTGTGCTCTTGCTTTCAAGTAGAAGGACTTTAAGTCAAAAAATACTTAAAAAAAACTTTTACCAAATGGTACCTTATTTTTTATTTTTCAATTTTTATTTTTTAGGAATTTGACGGTCTGAAATCTCTCTCCCTAAATTTTCTCAACAAAATTCTTTTGGATTAAGAGGTACTTTATATGGATAACTCTTAAGATAATATGTCATCTTTACATTACTAGCAAAGATTTTTCTTATTTTCTATTTTTGCTTGTAACTAAACATATATTTCCATTAGAGCTATTTTTCATTATTATTCATTTGCATTCAATTTATTGTGTCTTTAAATTTGTCAAATATAACTTGTATTAAATATATATATATATATATATTAATATATTATTGTAAAAAAATATTAAATATTTTTCCAATTTTTTTAAACCACTACTTTTTTCCAAAAAAAATAATATAACGTGTACGGTAAAAATAGAATCTACGTTGACATACAACTCATGCTAAAGAACAAAGTGGTAGATAATTTTTCTTAGATTTTTTTAATAAAAATTTACTAACCATGTTTGCAAAATATTCTTCAACGAACAAATAATACAAAAAATTGACAAATATACCAAACAAAGAGATAGCGGGCACGTGCCTTGCACGTGCTCTCCACCTAGTATTAAATAATAAATAAAATTTTGAATATTCTTTCCATCATACAAAAAAAAATTAAAATAAAATAATAATTGTCATCCTACATACATATATATACATAGTGTAATAGTCATATTACAGAGTGAAAAATGAACCCCTCCCCTTTCATTCAAACATAATAAAAACAATCTCTCTTTCCTTATTCTTCTTTATCTTCATCATTACAATCAATTGATACACTCAAAGATAACATTTTCTACTGTAAATTGTGTTGAGAATAATGGTGAGAATATTAATTTTTCATTAATATAATTAAATATTAACTAATATTATATTCCATAAAGATTTCTTAATATATCACAAATACATATACAATCACTACAAGAAAAATGGCATTTAGCTACAATTTTTTATTTTTTTTTGTAGCCAAAACTTTAATTTCGTAGCGAAAGCGTTTTTGCGACAAAATGTTTCCGTTGCCAATATGCTGGTGGGAACAATTTTCACATGTTTTTGTTTGGCGCTAAGAATTAATCGGACCAATAGTGACGAATTCTAAAATTTCGTCGCCTATTAATCATCTATGACTACAAATTTGTATTTCGTGGTCGAAAGGAGGTCACATTTGGCTACAATTGTTAATTTTGTAGCCAATAAGTACATTTGGCGACAATTATTATGTCGTAGTAGAATCTCATTTTTCTTATAGTGAATGAAATGATGCTCCCAAAGAATAAAAAATAATCTCTTAGTTAAACTTATTGTTGAATGTAACTCACATCAAATATTACATAATGTAAAATAGTTCACAACAAATATTCAGAAACTTAATACATTCGTCAGAAAATATTTCGAATTATAAAATATATGAAAGTAGTAAATAAATAAAGTTATACTTACAGTCTTTTACGGATGACAATTCCAAAAATTTATATCGATCGAGACTATCGTTTAACGATATTTCCTTGAAACAAATTTCGTGTTCGCTTAGATGCTTACGGTTACTCAAGGTTTTGCTTTCCAGGATACAACAATCACAATCCTCCAATACTAGGACTTGAAATCAAATTATCCAGCGTACAAAATAAGTGTTGAACTCTCTCTCGAGAATAAACTAACATAAACTCAAAATGTACGTATAGTGCAAGATGTCCTAAGTTTTCATGCCTAAATAATATTGCAAACTTCTCTATTTATAGTGTAACAAATAATCCAACACATTAAAAGTCTCACTTTAAAGAAATTAAGAACACTTAAGAATTAATCACATATAACTCCTGGTTAAAAGTGAGTTACAAATATGAAAAAATAAGTTTTGTTTGGCTAGGAAAATTGCTAGAATCAATTTAAAAAATATTCTAGAAAGAATTCTTTCTACTTGGATCAACCCAAACCCACGACCCATGACCCGATTTGGGTCCGCAATCCAAAATGGATTATAAAATTGATTTTAGTGTTTTTCATAACTAATGTGAGATTACTTATTTTACATATTTCAATCAAACTCATGGGACTACATTGAAAGACAATTTTTAATTCACATCTTAATGATTTTAGACAAATCAATATTTCATGTTAGTTTTTTCACGACAAATCAATATTTCATGTTACTCTTTTCACTAGGAATAACGTAGTGATATATGAAAATATATCAACTAATAATTAAATCATATAATAATAATTAGACTTAAAATAGTCTAAAAATGATTTTAAAATCATTTTTGTCTAACAACTGTGCATTTCTAAATCCAAGTTTATATTTTGGATCTGGGTTTCGATGTAGAGACTTGAGTCTGAAATCCTAAGCCACCAAAACAAATTTGGCAAAGGTCAGCGGCAAATCTATTAAGGGCCTAAAGGGAGTTCTCAAGCCCCCCTTAATTTTTTTTTTTTTTAAAAAAATCACTATTACCCTTAATAAATTAATTAAAACCATTAAAATTTTGCGTAAACCCCCTCTAATTTAGATAAATATTTACTAATCCCCTCTAAAAATTAATCGGGGAATGATCGTTGTCTTAAAGTAACAATTACCTCCCTATGTGAAGGTTCTTACGGTAATGGCTACTCCAAGATACAATCGTTGCTCATAAACACGTTCTCTCAGGGTTCACGTTCACCGGAAGACTTAATGAACCGTCTTTATCGAATTGCCCTTAAATATATTATATAGAAGTATTCTAGTAAGAGGAAGAACTCTTAGGATATTTTTCTATATCTTTCAAATAGTAGTCAACCCCTTTTATATAGTTTAAAAATTTATAGGAGTTACAAAATAATAATAAACACAATAATTGACAATGAACACAAAAATAAAAACTGAAAATTAAAAATAATAATTATTGAAAAAAATTAAAATTTTATTAAATTCAAATGGAGGTTTCGAAATTTTTAATTAATACTTAAAAAAAAAAAACTTACAAAGTTTATAACAGTTTAAAATGCAAAATCCGTTATATTCAGTAGGGGTGTGCAAAAGCCCGCCAGACCAGCCCACCTGACCCGAACCTGTCCAAAATGCCCCAAACCGGCTGAAATAAAAGATGAACCAGCTTGTATCAGATTGGTGTTTAAAATAACCGAACCAGGCAGTTCAGAGTTCGAATACCTAAATTTTTTTTTCCGGCTACCTCGATCTTATTCAAAATTACAAAACGATGCCGTGTCGTTTAAAGTGTAAACTCTAGCCTGTTGAGTCTTGCATATATTCCACTCAACCTCATCCTCAACCGCACCACATCAATTCATTACCTGAGATGAGATAAAAAAAAAAAAAAAGTGATATCATTTATTTCAAAATAAAAATAAATTTGATTAAAAGGTAAAAAGAACTTTTACGCTAATATCATTTGAACAAATCCAACCATAATAACGAGGGGTTGAGTGGAAATGTAATAATGAGGGGTTGTAGTGAGGAAAGTGGGTTTATCGGGTTAAATATCGAGACTTACGTGTCGGATAATAATAGTAATCCAGAAGTAAAAGGTAAGTGATTAGTCAGGTGATGGACGCAAGAATCTAGAAGTAAAAAATGTAAAAAGTTTTGGGATGGCGAAATGTGCAAATTTTAGAGTTGCTTAGGCCCGGTAACTGTTTCTATCTCAATTTTTTTTTATCCCATTTCTAAATTTTTGGAATTTCTGTTTGAAAATAGCGTTTGGTAATTTTTGTTTTTATTCTTATTTGATAATTGTGTCCACTTTTTTCATTTTGTTTGGAAATAGTGTTTGGTAATTTTTATTCCCGTTCCTATTTCATTTTCATTTAAGAATTGTGTTCACTTTTTTCTTAAGAAATGAGAAACAAAAAAAATTTGTTTTTCATTATTCTCATCCCATTCTCAAAAACCGCTGTCACTGTTCATCCGCCGGCGGCTACCATCCAGCAATTTCCGACGCCGCCGACAGCCACTATCCGGCCAAAACAAAAAAAAAATGTTCTCAAAACAATTAATTTTTTTTTTTTTTTTTTTTTTTCATTTTAAGATAAAATTATTACCAAAACGCGATTCTGTTCCCCATTGGCCTCCTATGAAGAACTTGCTCCTCCGTATCTCGTCAACGTGGTCTCTCGGCGTCGCCATTGTTGAAAGACTGAAATGAGAGAAATGCGGAGATTATACGTAGAAACAGAAGAAATGCAAGGGGTTTCCGATCACGACGGAAGGGAAGAGAATGTTGATTTTTTTTTAGCTTCCCGACGAAGAAAGAGAAGGGAAGTGGATCATGATTCGTGAGTGGAGTGGAAAGTGAAGAGAAAAGGTTCAAAAAGCAGACGGGGGAATTTTGTACGGAGGAAGACTTTTTGAAATTCATGCCACCTTTCTTTCTTTTAGCGTTCCTTCGTCCCCTCCCGCTGGAGTCTTCGTCAGGTCGTCTCCTCCATTATTATTAAAGTTTTTTTTTTTTTTTTCCGCGCTTTACTAGTGTTCCATACCCACATAGATGATGAGACTATTCCTCCTGACAAATATTTTTTTACAAGTTTGAATTATTGATCTTACAGAAATCTCTCAATTAATTTAACTCAAGCTACTCTTACACTATATTGATTAATATTAAAGTTATTGATTAATATTAAAGTTAGTGGTAATAGGGAAATGACTCTTTGGATTGTCACTTGTTAGTAATCGGAAAAATAATTGTGTTGTTTGGAGTTTGGAATAGGTCAATTTATTTGGTTTTTAAATTATTAAATTAATTTTAATGTGATCACAATTCTCTATTTAATTCACGAAATTAATTACATACTAGTTTTGGACTCGAATATTGCGTGGACTTTGAAAAAAAAATTATAATAAATTTTTAATATTGAAATATGAAATATATAGTGTTAACCCAGTGATCTACTCAAGAGGGGGATGAATTGAGTATTTATAAAAATTTAATTAAATTATCAACTTTCAACACTTGAAAATTCAAATAATTAATTTAATCCTAAATTAATTATTAGATCTTTATAACAGCGGATAAATGTTATATAAATTAGGTGTAGACCCAAACAATAGAAAATAAATAAAATAAGAATGTAGCACACCACAATGACGATGTATACTGGTTCACCAAGTTATTATTGGTTAATCCAGTCTTCCGAACCCCACGGAGAGTCGCACCCACTAAACCACTAAGATTCTTTTAAACAGATAAGATCCAAACCTTTACACAATGATTCTTTTACAAGCTCAAAATCAACCTTTACAATTCTTTTTTCACAAGTAAAGGAAGAACCTCTATCTTTTTATCAGGTTAAAGATTAACCTAATTCTATTAAGGATGAATCACCACCTAATCCTTTTTCCAGACGCAGAAATAACCCTATCTTTTTTCCAGGATCAAGAGTAACCTAATCCTTTTACAGGCTAAGGATCAAACTTAATTCTTTTATACCTTAGGTTAAGAATCAAACCTCACAAACTCTCCAACTATTATTTTCACCAGTAAGGATGGAACCGTTACAAATCACTCAACTTTAATTCTAATCAGAAAGAATCACACTTAAACTCTTTTTAAAGAAAAACAATAACCTAACATTTTTATGCACTAGGTTAAGACTAAAAAAACAGATGGGGGGATTTTGTACGGAGGGAGACTTTTTGAAATTCAGAACACCTTTCTCCCCTTCTGCTGGAGTTCTTCGTCTGGTGTTTTAAATGACCATTAATATCTAGAACTCAACTTTAAATTATTAAATTAGTTTCAATTTTAATTTAAAATAGTTTTAGACCCGCATAATATGCGAGTCTAGAAAAAAATATATCAATACATATTTTTAATTTGAATACTTTAATTTTATAATTTTGATTCTTAATCGACATATAACAAAAAAACAAAATGCATTTTTAAAAGATAAATTTTTTAGGGGTTAACTTGAAATTTATATAAATTAGAGAATGAGTATATGATTTTAAAGATTGTAATTTATTTTTTATAAAAATAAAAGGGTAAAAATGTATAATTTCAAAAATTTATGAGTGATTAATTAGTTCATATAAGATCTAGGGTCAACATATTAATAATAAAAATGAAGATTTTGACCATTGATTTGATAGAAATAAAGAGATTGGAGAAATATCTTATTTTAAGCCGTGGTTCATTTTTAATTTTGAATTCCACTTTTAGTATATAGTATATGATAACATTTTTTAAATGCTTGGGTAGAATAAAATGATTGAATTATTTGTTATTTATTTTTATTTTTTTGGTAGAGGTTCAACAACCCATGCGTTGTTTCTTTCACTTGTTAGTTTTGTTTTTACAAATACATGGATTTTTTTTGGGTTAATTACACTTTACCCCCCTGTGATTTGACCCATTTGCACTTTACCTTCCTTTGTTTCAAATGTCGCCACTTACCCCCCCTGTGGTCTTGGGCCTAAGTGTAACGGTTAAGTTTTCTGTTAACTCTAACGGTCAATGGACGAAAGTCAACCAAAATTCGTTAAATAGTATGAAATGACGTTTATACCCTTAAAATATTTTGTAATGACTGTTTTTATATATTCAAAAACTTAAGGGGCTATTGTGTACTTTCTGTTTCATCTTCTTTCCTTCTCTCTTTCTGTTGCTCTGTCCACTATTTCCGGTGAACTCTCTCTCTCCGGTGGGGATTCTCTGGTTCTTCGACGGTCGCTACCACACCACGCCAATCACACCACAAACCACACCACACCATCATCACCTTATCTCTTTCTCTCTCTCTCTCTCTATACACACACACACACACACACACACACACACACATATACACATACAAAACCACCACCACCAGCACGGCAACTTCGTCTTCTTCGTCTGCTCTCCGTCTTCGCCGTCTGCTCTCCTTCTTCGCCGTCTGCTCTCTATTTCGATTTCGAAATCGAAATCGAAACCCTTAACCCTCACGTTCGTCTTCTTATCTGTCTTTGCCGGCGTCTTCATCCTTTTTTGCGTCTTCGCCGTCACGTTCGGAATCGAAATCGAAACTGGATTTCGATTTCAAAATCGATTTCAAAATCAAAAAACCCTCTTCGCCATTTCTCTGTTTCGATTTCGATTTCGAAATCGAAATCGAAACCTAGTTTCAAAATCGATTTCGAAACCCTAGTTCATATGTGTATGTATGTATGTATATGTATATGTATGTGTATGTGTATGTATATGTATATGTATATGTATATGTATATGTTTATGGTTGGGTTGGGTTGGGATCGATTTCGAAATCGACGGTGTGGATGGTTGGGTTGGGGGTGACCGGCGATGCTGGATGGTTGGGTTGGGGGTGGTTGGTACCCAGAAAAGAGAGAGAGAAAGAAGACGTCGGAGCAAACTTAGCCGTCGGAGCCGTTAGAGTCATCGGAACAGAGAAACGTTTTAGGAAAAAATACATTTTGACTTTTTTAGTTTTTAAAAATTTTGCAAATAGATCCCTTGAATTATTTAAACAAAATGACAAAATTACCCTTAATTTTAAAGTAAACAGACACAATTACCCCTAATTTTAAATGTGACACTTAAGTCCAAAATCACAAGAGGGGTAAGTGGCGATGTTTAAACCACAAAGGGGTAAAGTGTAATTAACCTTTTTTTTTTTTTTTTTTTTTTTTTTTTCACAATGCAATATGAGTCCTTAAAATTGTATGAAATAATATCCAACAGACGTCATTATTACGGAATTCATTATTAAGTTGCTAATACATAAAATCCCAAGAAGTATAACTTAGTTCATAATTTATATATTTTAATAGGGTGTCCTAATTCCAAATGTATAGTTATCTATAAAAGATAAATAATATAGGGTTAATAGCATTTTACCCCCTGTAGTTTGGCCAATTTGCACTTTACTCCCCTGTGGTTTGAAAATCACCACTTATCCCCATGTGGTCAGATATTTGTTGCACTTACCCCCTATATCAGAGGAGTAAGTGGTTTGAAAATTTAACCATAGGGAGGGTAAGTGACGATTTTCAAACTACAGGGGGGTAAGTGCAAATCGGTTAAACCATAAGGGGATAAAGTTTAATTAACCCAATAATTTATTTCATGCTACGACATTCGATAATATCATTTATTCATTCCCTAAAATAAAATAAAATGAAAATATTAATAAAAACTTTAAACCAACAAATGAAAAACATATAAAGAAAACTTGAGCTTCATATACAAATCGAACCTAAATTTTATGCGGAAAAAAAATGATGAATAAATTTCTTACTTTTAGATTGACATGTTATCTTATGATTGGCCTCTTTTGGTCTTGACGTCGATTTCAATCTCGGACCCCTCGTCTCAAGAATTGCACATAACCTGAACTAATTATATTACAATTGAATAGAAAGATTTTACAAGTTCTTGGCATATATATTGGCAATGTATTGATAATAGTAAAAGTTTGAAGAATAAACAAAAGAATTAATATAAAAAAATAAATAGACAACTTTAAAGAGTGAGCAATTATGGTGTGAAAAAAGAAAGAAGAATACTTATATGTACGAGTTGTAGACCCGCATATTATGCCGGTCTAAAAAAAAATTAGATTTTAATATATTTTTTATTTGCATATTACACATAACATATAATTTATCCTTTGATTTTATAATTAATATATTTTATGAGAGTATAACAAAAATAAATTTTAGTATTCAAAAATAAAAATAAAATTATAACCTAAAATATTGTTAATGTCAATATTTAAAACTATTAATGTTCATGACTTATATTTATTTTCAATAAATAAATAAATAAATAAATAATAATAATAATAATAATAATAATAATAATAATAATAATAATAATAATAATAATAATAATAATAATAATAATAATAAAAAAGGGGCTTTTTGAAATTTGACATTTTTAAAAAAATAATAATTTTAAAATAACCTAATAGATCTTTTTTATGTTGTTTAATAGTTCAACTATTTTAGTTAAAATTTAGGAATACTTTTTTGATCAAACTAAAATTTAATAAATTTTATATGTAATCAATAGATGGAGAGAGATAAATTTACTAAATGGTTGAAGAAACAGAAAATAAAGAAGGGATAAGATGACATATAATTAATTATAGTAAAAACAATTATCGACCAAAATATGATTAAGTTTCAGTAATTATCTGTCATTTGAAAAATTTATAACGATATCGCACATCATTTGAAAAATATCTTCGACATCCTATTCGTTTGATATTAAATATAAAATTATTTGGTTATCCACGTTACTATGCTACTAAAAAATTAATTAAAACAATCTAATAAAAGAATTACTCTTATAACTCTCTTAAAATAATCACAATTTTGCAAAACTTTGATTTTTGTATTTAAATTTTTTTAAGTAATATATTTCCAATTATAATTCTTTTATTACTTTTAAGATCAAGCATTGGTTGTTATACTTTTCTAGTATTTAAAGAGTACATGGTGCTGATTTTTTTTAATTTAAAAGTATTCTAAAATTAAATACTATTGATTTATATAATACATTTTCAGTTTTGCGAAATTTGATTTGAGTTTGACAAAAAACCTTCATGTTTTGAGGTTTTGTTATTTTTTTAATGATGAGAATATAATTGATCAAGATGACTGAGTACGGAAACTCAAACAGAGAAAACTCAATTAAGAAATCAACAGAAATTCATTAATCACTAAAATTATCCCCTGGTATGCACATAGATCTTCGTTAGATAAGAAACAAATATAGTGATTAGGAGGAAACTGAGTTTAGTGGCTCTGTTCTTGGTGTTTCTCTTCTCTCATCTCTATTGAAGCATTGTCCCCTCACTCTGTACAAAGAATTTGTAATTTTTTTTATTTCTTTTATTTTGATCAACATTTGATATTAGATACATATACCTGGTAAACATTATGTGTGGACCACGATGTTAGGTTTGGATGAGCAGACAACAATAAAGGATGGAAAGATGTGGTGTAGTAATTTTTGAGCTAAAACAATCAACACTATAATATTTATGAGAACAATTAAAAAAACACCATTCAAGCACACAAAAAATAGAAAACAATCTATTTAAACAAATGTTTTTCGTCCAAGTATTTCATCCAACACATATGAAACCTTGGTTATAGGAAACACATAGACTAAATTAATGGATTCAAGCAATGGAAAATTAGAAACACAACATTCAAGTATTGAAAAAAAGAAAAAACAATACCTTTAAACTAATATTTTTCGTACAAGTATTTCATCGAACATGTATGAAGCATTTGTTGATTGGAAATACACAGACTAAATTAATATATCAAATTTAAGAATAAATTGTTTTGCTTAAATTATTATTATAACCAATTATGTAGCTCAGAAAAAACTAAATTAATTTTATAATATGTAAGAAAGCATGATAAAAATCTAACCTGACTCAATTATTTAGCAATGATTAAACAAAGAACTCTCTTTCAAAAACAACAAAAAGGAATGTTGAGGAGTAATTGACTACAAATTTGATCGGTATATCAATGCCAAAAAGGTATGTTTTATTTTAAAAAGATTATTCACAACCGGTGAAATACTAATTGCATGAGAAAGTGAAAGGCCATCAAAGATAGTAATTGAAAAATTTTGGTTTAACGTAATTTTTAATTTTAAAGAAATAGGTGTATTCAAATTATTTAAAATGAAATTAATTAACAAATACTTTTAATAATTTAAATATACTCAAAATGTTGAGAAAATAAGAAAACAGTGTTGGTGAGTTCTCAAAAAGTTGGGATGTTATCAAAGGAAGAGGAAGAGACAGTATGAGTCCCTAAAAATTGCACCAAAATAATATCAAATAAACGTCATCATTTCGGATTTCATTACTAAGTTACTAATACATTAAAATCCCAAGAAATATGACTTACTTCATAATTTATGTATTTTAATAAGGTGTCATAATTTCAAATGTACAGTTACTTATAAAAGATAAATCATTTTATTTGATACTATGATGTTTGATAATATCATTTATCCATCTCCTAAAATAAAATAAAATGACAATATTAATAAAACTTTTAAACCAACAAATAAAATATATACAGATAAAATCCAACGCTTCACACACAAATTGGACTTGAATTTTATGCAAAAAATAAATAAAAATGAAAACAATGAAAACATTTCTCACTTTCAGCTTTACATTTCAACTAATGATTCGGCTCTTTCAGTCGACGTCAATCTCAATCTCGAAGCCCTCGTATAAAGAATTGTACATAACCCGAACTAATTATTTTACAATTGAATGGCAAGACATTGGCAAGTTCTTGGCATATACATTGGTAAGGTATTGATAATAGCAAAAGTTTAAAGAATAAGTAAAAGAATATATAAAAATTTAGACAATTTTAAAATGTGTCCAATTATAGGGTGAAAAGAAAAAAACTTTTATATAAATAGTATTCTGGAGTCCTCTCAAATTCTAATAATTAGTGACATTATGTGCTTTTAATGGAATTATGACAATAAAATGATCGAAAACTTTTGACATGCTCACACATTAAAAGCATTAAATTGGTAGAATTATGATAATTAAATTAATTAAAAAATACTTCTAGTAATTAGAATATACTCAAAATTATGAGAAATAAAGAAAATTATAGACGTCATTTTTAATTCATGTATATGAAATATTGTTAGAAAGGAAATCCATTTTTTTTAGGCTTTCAATTTTAGGTTTTATTTATAGATGTCATTTTTAACACATGTATATGGAATATTGCATAAAAAAGAAATCTATTTTTTCTTTTCATTATTTTTACAAACATTTATATGGGAAATAAAAAAAAAATAAATAAATAAAATATTGCATTAAAAAATCTAGTATGATTTTTTTTTTAAATTGTCTTTTATTTAAAAGGGAAATCTCATTAATTCAAATAAATTTTTTTTTTAAATTCATTGAACCTACTATATTAATTATAAATAATAATTAAATTCACTCAAATCCCTATATTTAAGAATAAGTTTAATATTTAAATTCATTTAAATAAAATAATAAATAGAGAAATTAAGGAGAATTAAGAAAAATGATTTTATAGACTCTCATTCATTCTCAAGTTTAGGTTTCCAATTTTAAGTTTTACATATAGATGTCATTTTTAACTCATGTGTATATGAAATATTGCATAAAAGGGAAATCTATTTTTTTTTTCATTATTTTTATAAATATTTATATGGGAAATAAAAACTATAAAAAGTCAAAAAAAGAAAAATATTTTTTTTTACATTAAAAAATTTAGTATGATTTTTTTTTTAAATTGTTAAAAGGGAAATCCGATTATTTCAAATAGAAAAAAATATTTTAAATCCACTATATTAATTATAAATAACAATTAAATTCACTCAAATTCCAATGTTTAAAAATAAGTGTAATATTTAAACTCATTTAAATAAAATAAAAAATAGATAAATTTTGGAGAAATAAGAAAAATGGTTTTATGGGCTCTCATTCATTCTCAAGTTTAGGTTTCCAATTTTAGGTTTTACATATAGATGTTATTTTTAACTCATGTATATGAAATATTGCATAAAAATGATTATTATTTTTTCATTATTTTTATAAACACTTATATGAGAAATAAAACTATAAAAAGTTCAAAAAAGAAAAAAAGAAAAAAAACAATTTTACATTAAAAAATCTAGTATGATTTTTCATTATTTATTTTAAAAATTGTTTTGTTTCCGAAAGGGAAATCTCATTATTTCAAATATATATAAAAATAAAATAAAAATTAAATTCATTAAGCCCACTATATTAGTGGTTAATAACACTTTACCCCCCTGTAATTTAGTTGAATTGCACTTACTCTCTGTGTTGGCACTTACCCCCCTATGGTCTTGATTTAAGTGCACTTACCCCTGCGTTGGCACTTATCCCCCTGTGATTTGCACTTAGTTTCAAAATCACAGGGGTGTAAGTGCCAAGTCAAAAACCATATGGAGTTAAGTGCAAATTCACCAAACCACAGGGCGTAAAGTTTTATTAACCCCACTATATTAATTATAAATAGCAATTAAATTCACTTAAATTCCTATATTAAAGAATAAGTATAATATTTAAAGTCATTTAAATAAATAAAAAATATTTAAATGAAGGAGAATCAAGAAAAATGATTTTATGGACTCTCAATCATTCTGAAGTTTAGGTTTCCAATTTTAGGTTTTACACTAGTTTTAGCTAAGCGCGGGTTTTGAAATAATTATGTCGTTTATTTTATTTGATTATTTAAATATAATTTATATTTGTTATTTTTGAAAAAATATTTTGTATTAGTTAGTGGGGTTTGTATTGGTTTTTTTTTTTTTTTGTGGGTGAACTATGTATTATTTTGCAGTGTTTAAAATATTTATTTTTTTCTATTTTGTAATATTTGTTTTCAATTAATATTATGAATATTTTACTTTTGGGTGTTGAAATTAAAAGTACTGTTTAATATTTGATAAATGATAAAATTTTAGTTCACATAATTTTTAATTTTAAATAAATATGTGTGTTCAAATTATTTAAAATGAAATTAATTAACAAATACTCTTAATAATTTAAATATACTTAAAATGTTGAGAAATAAAGAATATAGTGTTGTTGAGCTCTCAAAAAGATGAGATGTTATAGAAGGAAGAAGAAGAGACAGTATGAGTCCCTAAAAATTGCACATAAATAATATCATTTATCCATCCCTTAAAATAAAATAAAATGACAATATAAATAAAATCTTCAAACCAATAAATGAAACATATACAGAGAAAACCCAACGCTTCACACACAAATCGGACTTGAATTTCATGCAAAAAAAAAAAAAAAAAAACAATGAATACATTTCTTAATTTTAGCTTGACATATCAACTAATGATCTGACCCTTTCAATCGACGTCGATCTCAATCTCAAAATCCTCGAATAAAAAATTGCACATAATCTGAACTAATTGTTTTACAATTGAATGGTAAGATATTGACAAGTTATTGGCATATACATTGGCAAGATATTGATAATAGCAAAAGTTTAAAGAATAAGTAAAATAATATATAAAAAATTAGACAATTTTGAAGTGTGCCAAATTATGGGGTGAAAAGAAAAAAAATCCTTATATATAGAGTATTTTTGAGTTCTCTCAAATTCTAACCATTAGTGGCATTATGTGTTTTTAATGAAATTATGAAAATAAAATGATTGAAAACTTTTGACATAATCACACATTAAAAGTAGTAAATTGGTAGAATTATGATAATAAAAGCAAGTGAAAAATACATCTAATAATTAGAATATACTCAAAATTATGAGAAATAAAGAAATTAGAATTGGTGAACTCTCATTTATTTGAAAACTTAGATTTTCACTTTTAGTTTTTGTTATATGATATAGATGTCAATTTTTTTAACTCATGTATACGAACTATTGCACAAAAAGTAAATCTATTTTTTTTTCATTATTTTTATAAATTGTTATATGAGAAATAAAAAATATAAAAAGTTGAAAAAAGATAAATATCTTTTTTGCTTTAAAAAATCTAGTAAGATTTTTTATTATTTATTTTAAAAATTGTCTTTTATTTAAAAGTCAAATCTCATTATTTCAAATATAACAAAAAAAAAAAAAAAATTATTAAACCCACTATATTAATGATAAATAACAATTAAATTTACTCAAATTCCTATATTTAAGAATAATTGTACTATTTAAACTCATTTCAATAAAATAATAAATTGAGAAATTATGAAGAAATATAAAAAAAATAGTTTTATGGGCTTTCATTCATTCTCAAATTTAGGCTTCCAATTTTAAGTTTTACATATAGATGTTATTTTTAATTCATGTATATGAAATATTGAATAAAAAGGAAATCTTTTTTTTTTTTTTTTTTTCATTATTTCGGTAAACAGTTATATAAGAAATAAAAAATATTAAAAGTTTAAAAAAGAGAATTTTTGTTTAGAATAAAAAAGCCAAGTATGATTTTTTATTATTTATTTTAAAAATTGACTTTTATTTAGAAGGGAAATCTCATTATTTCAAAAAAAAAAAAAAAATGCCATTAAACTCATTATATTAATTATAAATATCAATTAAATTCACTCAAATTCCTATATTTAAGAATAAGTATAATATTTAAACTTATTTAAATAAAATAATAAATAGATAAATTAAGGAGAATAAAAAAAATAGTTAATAACACTTTACCCCCCTGTGGTTTGGCCAATTCGTACTTTACCCTCTTGTGGTTTAGAAATTGTCATTTACCTTCCCTGTGATCAGATATTTGTTGCACTTACCCCCCCTAATAAGTGGTTTGAAAATCGAACCACAAAAATGGTAAGTGGCGATTTTCAAACTACAAGGGGTACTTACAAATCAATCAAACCACAGGGGGTAAAGTTTAATTAAGTTTAGGCATCTCACTCATTCTCAAGATTAGGCTTCCAATCTTAGGTTTTATATATATATAGATGTCATTTTTAACTCATGTATATGAAATGTTGAATAGAGCGAAAATCTATTTTTTTAACATTATTTTTATAAACAATTATATGAGAAATAAAAAATATAAAAAGTTCTAAAAAGAAAAATGTTTTCTTTGCATTAAGAAATCTAGTATGATTTTTTTTTTTTTAATTTTTTTTAAATTGTCTTTTGTTTAAAAAAGAAATCTCATTATTTCAAATATAAAAAATATTTTAAATTCATTAAACCCACTATATTTATTATAAATAATAATTAAATTCACTCAAATCCCTATATTTTAGAGTAAATATAATATTTAAACTCATTTAAATAAACTAATAAATAAAGAAATTACGGAGAATCCAAAAATATGGTTTTATGGGCTTTCATTCATTCTCAAGTTTAGGCTTCCTATTTTAAGTTTTACATATAGATGTCACTTGTAACTCATGTATATGAAATATTGCATAAAAAAAAAATCGATTTTGTTTTTGTTATTTTTATAAACAATTATACGAAAAATAAAATTTATAAAAAAGTTTAAAAATAATTTTTTTTTTTAAATTATAAAAATCAAGTATGTATTGATTTTAAAAATTGTCTTTTATTTAAAAGGGAAATCTCATTATTTCAAAAAAAAAAAAATATATATATATATATATATTTTAAATTTATTAAACCCACTATATTAATTATAAATAACAATTAAATTCACTCAAATTCCTATATTTAAGAATAAGTATAATAATTAAACTCATTTAAATAAAATAATAAATGGAAAAATTTAGGAGAATCAATTAAGAAAAATGGTTTTATGGACTCTCATTCATTCTCAAGTTTAGGCTTCCAATTTTAGATTTTACATATAGATATAGATGTCATTTTCAACTCATGTATATGAAATATTGCATAAAAAGAAAATCTATTTTTTTTTAAATATTTTTATAAACACTTATATGAGAAATAAAAGGTATAAAAAGTTGAGAACCAAAAAATATTTTTTTTACCTCAAAAAGTCTAGTATGATTTTTTATTATTTATTTTAAAATTTGTCTTTTATTTAAAAGGGAAATCTCATTACTTCAAAAAAATAAAAAACTTAAGTTCATTAAACCCACTATATTAATTATAAATAACAATTAAATTCACTCAAATCCCTATATTTAAAAATAAGTATAATATTAAAACTCATTTAAATAAAATAATAAAAAGAGAAATTAAGGAGAATCAAGAAAAATTATTTTATAGGCTCCCAGTCATTCTCAAGTTTAGGCTTCGAATTTTAGGTTTTATATATAGATATGATATGATATAGATATAGGTATAAATATAGATATTGTAAAAAAAATTATCTTTTATTTAAACGAAAAATTTCACTATTTTAAACATATAAAAAAATTAAAATGAATTAAACTCACTATGATAGTAATAAATAACAATAAAATTCAATAAAATCACTATATTAATGATAAATAATATTTTAAATTAATATAAATAAATAAAATATTAAAAGAAGAGAGAGAGAGAGAAACTAAGGAGAATAAAAAAGAAATTTGTGGCATCAAAAAATAAATTATTTTTTAATTACTTCTATCAACACTTATAAAAGAAACAAAGAATAAAAAATTTAAAAAAAATATTTTTTAAAATAAAAATTCTAGTAAGTGGGTCATTATAGCTTTTTGTTATTTATTTGAAAAATTATCTTTTATTTAAATGAAAAATCTTACTTTTTTAAATATATAGAAAAATCAAATTCATTAAACCACTATGATCATGATAATAATAAATAACAATTAAATTCATTACAATTACTATATTAATGATAAATAAT
Source organism: Eucommia ulmoides (assembly GCA_016647705.1). Lineage (NCBI taxonomy): Eukaryota > Viridiplantae > Streptophyta > Magnoliopsida > Garryales > Eucommiaceae > Eucommia > Eucommia ulmoides. The sequence goes on from CM028326.1 coordinate 27,156,852, forward strand.
ATTTAAAATTCATTTAAATAAAATAAAATATTAAAAAAAAGAAGAGAAATTAAGGAGAATTGAGAGAAATTGTTTAGTGAGTTCTCATTCATTCTAAGTGTAGTCTTCTAATTTTAATTTCTTACTAGTTTTAGACCTGTGCTAAGCGCGGGTTTTGGAATAATTTTAATATGTATTTTAGTTGATTGAATAAATTAAATTTTGTATTTATTTTGTTCGGCAAAATGCTTTATATTAGTTAGTGAATTTTTGTATGTTATTTCTATGGATTTAACTATTTATTATTGAGACTATTGGAAATATTTAAGAATTTTTTTAATATTTATTTTTAATTAATATTTGAACATTTTAGTTTTATATGTTTCAATTGAGAGTATTGTTTAACGTTTGATGGAATGATGAAATTTTAGTTGAACATAATATAAATGTTAAAGAGTTATGAATTTATTTTTTGTATTTGTAATAGTGTAAGAAAAATATCAAATTTTAGTAACAATGTGCAATTAATTTGAACCAAAATATTGTATTTTTTTTTCTATTATTTTAAAGAAATTAAGTTTTTGTTATTGGATTTGGTCGGCCATTTTTTTGGGTTATCTTTTCTCTTTTTTTTCTATGTTTCATGATCTCTTCAAATAACTAACCTAACTTAATACCTTCACACACTCCCAAGCGAAAATATAAAGAGTTTTCCTCCACAACTCCACTTTTAAAATCAAACAACTTTTAAGAACCAAACAAATAAACCATTGTTCATGAGTATTATTATTTTATAAGAAAAAAAAAAAATAGCCCCAACTCCTCTTAAAAAATATAGACATTGTTCATACGCTCATCGCCCTCGCCACTTTATCCTTGTCGTGGTCTTCTTTTTCCTCTTCCATCGCCGACGCCAACTTCTTTTTTTGCCATTACCACTATCTTTGTTTCTCGCTACCACTATCTTAGTGGAACTTGTTATTAAGATTATATCATACCTATAAAATAAGAACAAATTTGGAATGATAAGTAATCCTTAAAAATATGTTTCTTCTAATTTTGGGAGCCCTCAAAAGAAAACCTAAAATATAATTATATACACCTTTACAAACTCACAAACAAAAATATTTATATTAACCTTCTATATACCCCCCAAAAAAATTATATACACCTTCATACACCCACAAGCCAAAAATACAATTATTTAAACCTTTATATACAACAACAAGCAAAAATCTAATTATATAAGAAAAAATATAGTTTTCTCTCTTTAGAAATAAACAAATATTCAATTATACCCTTAAGTTTTCACAATATATAAAATAATCCCCCAAACAATATAACTTATTTTAAGTAACGCATTAAACCCTATGTTTATCTCCTTTACCATTCAAAACAAAACAAAAGAAAAAAAAAATGAAAAAATAAAAATATTATTACCTTATCAATACTCATACATCCAAAACTACCAATTTTACAACAGAATATTGGTAAATCAAAATTATTATACTCATATAATAATACCAAGACGGAACACATAATAAACTATTATGAGAAATAACATACAAACTAATCACAGAAACATATACGTCTACTTCCTTCAATTTTTAGGAAAGAGGGAATTATTAAAAATGACGAAAACTAACCTGGTGTTATAATCCAAAAGATTTTCAGAGATGGAAAAACTACAGAGTGCATGATAACTGCACATGAATGTTTTAAGCATAAGAAATTACAACAATTTTATCGTATCAACAGAAATTACAAAAAAAATAAAAATAAAAAAGGCATATTTCAATTTATTTTTTATGTTTTGGATTATATTTTAATGTTAGGTAAAAAATAAGTTGAAAATAAATCACTCTTAAATAATTATTTATTTTACATTTAAAAATTAAATCAATTATTTTTACAATAATTATCAACATGTCGTTTTTATCTATTTTTATTCGTTAAACTTAAAACAAATATCTAAATTTATGATTTTTTATTTAATCGATCTCTTTTTGTGTAAGGTGTCTATTAAAATAGAAAATTAAAAGAAAAAACTATACCAAAAAATTCATATACAGAACCAAAAATTTAAAAATAAAACAAAGTATTTCAATTTATTTAAAAAAAGATTTGTGAAGGTTTTTGCACAAAAATATTACAAAAGTAAAAAAAATTAAAAGAAGCGATATGTGGTCTAATATGATAATTTATAAGTGGAATTTTAGAATAAGAAGAAAAAGATTTCAAAAGAAGACGAGCAATCTAAGGTATGCTTGGTATAGCAAGTTAGCAGTAGAATATCACTCTTAGAAATGGAAAAAAAGCGAACTGTGGCTTCATATAACAATTAGCTTTAGAATTTCATTCTTAGGAACGGATAAGAAGCAATATGTGGTTTGACATAACAATTTAGAAATTGAATTCAATGCATTCATGAAAAATAAACCAAATTGATCTACAATCCTACTATTTTGCTTTACACTAACCAATTAAGCTTACACAAGACATAAGTATGTGCAGATTGATTAGATAAAGCTAGTATATATGGCATTTCAAATAGCTGCACTACCTAAATCAATTGGCCATGACATAAACAAAGAATCCACAAATCGGAGCTAAAAATTGTCATTCAAGAATTCCAGATTTGAATGCAAAGAAAGAGAGTGAAATCTTACCGAGAATATTATTACTCGATCTACAGTGGGTGGTGGTGTTGATTATGGTATTTTCTAGATCTAAAAATAGGGAGGCGGTAGCGTGTTGGCGACGACTGTGGAAGCGAGGCATTGGGTGAAAAGTAGTGCATATGATGCGTTAGATTCCGGCGTGACCATCCTCGTCGACCATCGCCATCCAAATCTGACCATCTGCTTTGTAGATATATATATATACACACACAATATATATATTAAAGGAACCCTAAAATAACAAATATACATACACACACAATTGTAAGTATAATTGTAAATAAGAAATATAAGTTACATATAAAGGAAAATAGGTCAAAAATTGCACTTTCGCAAAACCAGGTTTTAAGTTCCTAAACCAAACGCAAAATCATTGGGCCATGGTTAACCCAAAACATCAGGTTCAGTTTGGTTCTGTCACCCATTGTTTCGGGTGCAATCGGCATCCAATCTGGCTTGTCTGACAAACCACTACCAACCCATGTCTCCATACTTCACAGTGTCTCCTTAAAGACCCATTAATCAGATGGCCATATATGGTTGGCTGGTTTAACAATGAAACACATAATACTTGTTATATCTTTGCCTAACCACTGTAGAAGACTACCAGATGTAAACCCATAAATCTGCTATCCAAATTCCACCCATAATCAACAACCTACCATTAGAATGTAAGGTAGTTTTTGGTGGGCATGAAATTCAAGGTTTATAATTGAAAATAAAATAAAATTAGAAACGAATGCATCTAATTTATTAAAACAAACAATTATCTAAAAAAAAAAACAAATTAGTAATTTCAAACACCATCTCATTCCAAACATATGCAATTTAAAAAAACAAAAAATTAATAGTTCAATTAAAATCAAAGCAACAAAAAAATGGATTATTGAGGAATATCAGTCCCCCTTCCTCCTGAAAGAGCAACCTTCAGTTAGCCTGACACAGCCACCGATCGGCTAACAGAGCATCATCTAACAATTCCCACAAACTACTACTATTTGAGAATGACTGAACAATATGGTTCTGCAAATCCAGCATATAGGAAGGTAATAAAACCAATTTCATGTTTGATGGTCACATCAAATATATTTAATCTAACCCTACACCTAGCCAAAAAAAAGTAAATAATGAAATATTAACCCCTCCCCCCCCCCCCCTCCAAATTGAATTTGAAACAGTGTCCAATGATAGGTTACCACAAAGAGGACCATGAAAACTTGTGTAGTCTTCTCCCTCACTATCTTATTCATAAATCTCAATCTAATGGAAAAGATTAATTAAAACAACTACACGATATATCAAGTTCGAAAGAGGGATTCATAGCAATGAGTATTGACCTAGGTCATGGGAGAGTGACAATGGATACCATTCGTGAGAAAACTTAGCTTGACCTTACGCCCACAATGGCGACAAATCTTTTTCAGATAAGATAATTGCTACAATTGTCATACCATTCGTAAGAAAACTTAGCTTGACCCTATGCCCACAATGGCGACAAATCTTTTCAAATAAGATTATTGCTACAATTGTCAAGTGTGTATATATATATATATATATATATATATATATAGAGAGAGAGAGAGAGAGAGAGAGAGAGAGAGCAAGTGTTAAAGATGTACTTGCATATGATATATGAACAAAAAATTTAAAACAAAAAAAGGCATAAATATCTTTTCAGATAAGATGATTGCTACACTTGTCAAGTATATATATATAGAGAGAGAGAGAGGGAGAGAGAGGGAGAGAGCAATAGAGAGAGAGCATGTGTTAAAGATGAACTTGCATATGATATATGAACAAAAAACTAAAATTAAAAAAGGCAAAATTCGTAGTCGCAATCACCTTTTATAACTAAGATTGAAATAGTAATCACAAATCAAAATACCAATTCAAAAATAAATGAAAATCTTCAAACTTTCCCCCTACACGTGTGTGTATATATATATATATATATATATATTGGCCTTTTATATCCAATATAAAAAATATACATGAATTTGTGAGAGAGCATGCGTTAAAGATGAACTTGCACATGATATATGAACAAAAAAATTAAAATAAAATAAAAAAGGCATAAATATCTTTTTAGATAAGATGATTGATACACTTGTCAAATATATATATATATATATATAGATAGATAGAGAGAGAGAGAGAGAGAGAGAGAAAGGCATAAATATCTAATATCTATTTAGATAAGATGATTGCTACACTTGTCAAATATATATATATATATATATATATATATATAGAGAGAGAGAGAGAGAGCATGTGTTAAAGATGAACTTGCATATGATATACGATATATGAACAAAAATTTAAAATTAAAAAAGGCAAAAATCGTAATCGCAATCACCTTTTATAGCTAAGATTGAAATAGTAATAAAAAATCGAAATACCAATTCAAAAATAAATGAAAATCTCCAAACTTCCCCCCCTCCCCCAAACAATACGTGTGTATGTATTGGCCTTTTATATCCAATATTGAAAATCTACATGAATTTGTGGGAATGATCGAAATCAAAACACCCAATTCCAAAATCAACGAAATTTTCCAAAATTTTGCCTCGATACACACATAGGTGTTTATATATATATATATATATATATATATATATATACATGCATAAATAAATACATTCATACATATTTGTCCCCATATTTTAGCATCAGAAACAAAAATATGAGAACAGAAACACTAAGAAAGAAAACATTAAACAAACACCACCTAAAAGTCCACTCGGTACCAATTCATGTAAATGATTTCGATAAGATATAAAAGGCGATGGATTTATGCTAAAAAATCACTTAATCTTCATAATGTATAAAGAAGCAACAATAATACTTAAATTCATGTTATTGCATCCACATGAATTTGTATCTAGTTCTTGAAAATTGAAATACCCAATTCAAAAATCAATGAAATTTGTCAAAACGCCCTACACATACACACACACACACACACACACACACACACATATAATCTATCTGAAATTAAGTGAATTTTTAGGACAAAACTATTGTCTTTTACATCTAAAGATAAAATCATCTACACTTACCAGATTAATCGAAAATCAAAATACCAAATTCAAAATCAATGAAATTTCCCAAAACATCCTAAATGTATACAATACATAAATACATTCATACATATTTGTTCCCAAATTTCAACATCAAAAACAAAAATATGAGAACAGAAACATCGAAAAACAGAAACACTAACTAAACACCACCTAAAAGTGCACATACGTACATCCAAAGCAACCAAATTGAGGTTTAATTCTACATGACCCATAGACATATAAACATCAAATAACTTCTCTACATCATCTTTAATGTAAGGAGGCACAAACACAGTCTTGTATATAACTACACACACACAAACACGCACGCACACATATATTCATATCTGAAATTAAGTGAATTTTTAACACAAAGCACTAACCTTTTATATTAAAATTAAAATCTTCTACGTGAATTTGTGCCGATTAATCGAAAATCGAAATACCCAATTCAAAAATTAATGAAATATCCAGAAAATTCTCAAGTAATTGCATAAAGCAAAAACAATAATTAAATTCATATAATTGCACCATTTTAGTTTTTTAAAGATTAAAAATATAGAGTAAGGCATTACCTTGAGGGAAAAATACAGTTGGTGAAACCTGAAATCACAAAAAAATGAAACAAAATCAGAGATAGAAAATTGGGTTTAGGTTTGAATGATTTATAAAAAGTGTTTGATTAATTGAAGGATGTTGATCTAGAAGCAATCAAAATTGGATTGCATGGTTGGTTATTGTGTTTGTAACCGAGGATCGAAGAAGTGCAACATCAGCGATTTGAGCAGACAATGAAGAGCCATTAATTGGGGTTTCAAACAGAAATTTGGGAGCCGTAAATGGTGATTATCAGACTAGAGGGAATGGATCATTGATGGTGGTGGAGAGTGAAACAATCGATTGGGAAGAATGTGACGAATAGAAACAATAGTTTGAGAAGGTGCAATCAATGAGGGTTGCCATGAATGAGGATGGAGGCTGTATCAATGAGAGTACAGAGTAATTTACCAGTGATGGTGAATAATCTTTAGAGAGAGAATAGAGAGAGAGAGAGAAGACATACCATCTTATAAAAGAACAACCCATTTGCTTTTTCTTAAGATCCAAATCATCGCTATGGGATTGATAAATCAAGTGTGTGCTATTTATAGAGGCTGATAATTGAAGTAGGAAATTGGATTGCATGTTGGATCTATGCGTTTGTGAATGAGGAACGGCAGTGTGCTCTTGAAACGGTAGGGTACTGTCGGAGTATCAGTTCACTGATTATGGTAGAGGCGACAATCAACCGGAGGGAAATTGAAACTGTAAATTGGGAGGTAGAATTGGTGATTTGGAACGCTTGTGGGGGAGGGAAGGTCTGAATGATGAGATCATTGATGAGTGGAACCGGATGATGGAGGAGTGACCCTAGGGATTCAAACGACTCATTGATGAGGGAGATTCGAGAGCATTGGATTGTTGGCGATGGTGAAGATCGAAACGGCACATTGATGGTAGGAAGGCTCATTGATGATGCTTGTGGGCAATGGCTTCCTCTCATGGTTGAGTGAATAACAGAGCATATAGGGTGAGTGAATGACAGAGCATAGAGAGTGAATGCTTGCCTGTCGTTCATTCTAAGCATTTGGCTTCCAATTTTAAGTTTTAGTATATGATATATATTTTCTATTTTAATCGTGAAGTTAATTACACATATTTTTCTATAAACTTTTATTTTACATTTTTCTCTTTTTTTCTCCAACCAAAATCTGGCTCTGACGATTCTCTCTATCTAGCAAAAAAATAATACATTAAAAAATTACACTAACAGTCCCTCATCCCCCCACCCCCTCACTTTGTCGCCACCCCACCCACCGCACTTCTGCTGCAACCGCCAGCCATCCCTGTCTAGTTGACCTGCCATCGTCTTTTTCTTCTTCCTCTTCTCATACTCATCTCTCCCTCTATAATATACATACATATATACATGTTCATATCTACATATCCGAGCCATAGATCTGCAAATTCAAGCTCTGATTTTGCAAGATCCGTGCTTGGATCTACAGATCCACTCATGTACACATTAAAATAAAAAGTTCATATCAAAATATGTTTAATTGATTTTAAGAGTAAAATAGATAATTTGGATCACATTAAAACTAATTTAATAGTTCGAGGTCAAATATGCCGAGTGCTAAACATCATGGACCACTTAACACCCATCCTAATCTTGAAGGACCAAAAAAATTATTTTCCCTAATAATCACTGGGGTTGTGTTTAGATAAGGTAATTCAAGAATGAATATCACTTTGAAAAGGAATTTCACAAATTCTTTTTCTAAAATCTCTTATTTGGGTACTACTAAAAGTGTTTTGTAAAATCTATTAAATATATAAAATGGAATTTCAGAGGGAAAATAGGATTTCCAACTCCCTTCAAAACAGATGTTATTTCCAAATCCCTCCAAATATGAATTTCACTTTTCCGAACAGATATAATTAACAAGATATTACTGAAATTATATTATTAAAACAAATATAAAAATAGTATACTTAAAATGATATTACTAAAACTATATTTATTAAAATTGTATTTTTAAAATAGGTATAAAATAGTTTAACTAAGCTAGTTGTAAAATAGTATAAGTTAAATTATAATAGGTATATAATAGGGTATAAAAATGATATAGTTAAATTAGGTATAAAAATAGTATAATTAAAATAATACTACTAAATTTTTATAATTAAAATATGAGGGTTAATAGCACTTTACCCCCTGTAATTTGATCGATTTACACTTACTTCCCTATGATTTGTTTCTTGGCATTTTGCCCCCCTATGGTTTTGGACTAAAGTGCAACCGTAACTCCGTTAACGAAAAATGTTAAATGTCGATTTTAACCTTCTTTAATTATTAAAACTTATTCGGGTGAAAATTCAAAAGGTCCAAACCACAGGGGAGTAAAGTGAAATTAACCCCAATTCGGTCTCTCTTCCACGCTCTCGATTCTCTCTATGGCTCCTCCCGATCTAAACTCATCTTCGATTTGGAGGCCGCCACCGCCACTCCCCATGAACCCTAACGTCGGAGTCGCCACTCCCTTTATGATTCTATAACTTCATCCTCTGTTTCTCCATCTCCACTAACCGCTGCAGCTTCGAGCGACAACCATTTAGCAACTCTCCAACTTCTACTGCATCTGGAAATTCATCCGATTTCAAGAGTTTTCTCCGGCAACTTTGTATCAAAATCCCGGAGAAATCGTCGTCCCTTCGCCCAAAAGAATAGATTGCGAGACAGTTGCTAGATGATTTTGGCAATGTTAATGTATTATATGGGTTTGGCCCACGTAACTCATTAAGGCAAAATCCTAACCCCCACTCTCCCTATAAATATGTGTACATATCGTTGTATCCTATAATCTCTTTTTCACATATATCAATATATGATTCATATTCTTTCACTTCTCAATCATCTTAACATGGTATCAAGAGCAAGTCTTTCTTGAACATGTTCTTCCTAAAATTTTCGTAACCCTAAAAGTTTCCGCCGTCGCTGTCATTATTCTCTCGAGACTTTCGTCACTACTGTAGGCTTCATCCCCACTCCGGTATCAGCAACCACTATACCACCTTCTTCTTTTTATAGAGACGAACACAATGCCATCAAACTCACCGCCATTAGAGATCCGACGTGCCGTCATGCGACCACAATAGCTCGCAGTACCACCATATCTCATTATCTCGAATTTTGGGCTCTACTGTCTCAACTAGGGCTCCAAATCCATCATACAATATACTATTGGAACCGTCTTGACAAAATGATTCCAACGACGTAAAGAACCTCTAGATCCGACGTTTCACGCGCCCTCACACATGACCTAAGTGTTCTTAGATTAGATTCACGCGCTGCCGCCACTTGTTCCAGCATACTCAGTACCATGTCAGCTATTGACTACCACGTCATCAGCTGACCGCCACGTTATCGATTTTCTCCGAGGTAACTTCTTTGACCGGTTCAGGCATTTTTGGACCGGTTTTCTGTAAAGTTGGACCGATTTCTAGGGTTTTTCGATGTTCTGATTCTATTTTTGACCTCTGTTTTGTGATTTGAGGCTCACAAAACATACTTCTTTTTATATATTTGTGATTTCAACACCGGTTCACCTCTTTCTTTGCGCCTATGGCTGAATCGGACTTACCACGAATTATCACTACTATTCTGGATGAATCTAATTATGTTATGTGGGCTCAAGAAATGTATAGTTTCCTCCATGGACGAAAATTGTGACGTTACGTGACTAGAGATATTGCTGAACCCAAGAAGAATGACGACAAAGATGCTGACAAATATATTAACTATCTAAAGGACTGAGATAACAAAAATCACCAGATTCTCACATGGTTTCATGCCACCATTATCCCAGAGATCAAACTTCAATTTGGTACACTCCATACAGCCAAAGAAGTTTAGGATCTTCTCCAGCACCGCTACACCAGGGCAGACATCTGAAATCGGTATCGTCTTCTTTCCACCCTTTATAACATGCTCGAAGAACCTAGGCAAACTGTCAAAAGTTTGCTATCTCAAGTAACTGCCGTATGGAACCAGTTCACCCTCACTAAGCCAACTTGGGAATGCATAAAAGATGCCAATGTTCATGGAAAGTATCAAACTGAGACACGTATTATGCAATTCTTAATGGGCTTGAGAAAGGAATTTGAGCCTTTACGAGCTTCAATCCTACACCGGGGTGCGATACATTCTCTAAACAACGTCATTTCTGATCTACTCAGTGAGGAAACACGTATTGCCACATTACAAGGATCTCATACAATTATTGTCCTTGCAGCACCAGTTGCTCCTACAATACCAATTGCTTTTGCCACACCAGCTGCCAAGGCCACCCCATCCCAGAAGTCCTTATACTGCAAGTATTGTCATTCACAAGGGCATGAATTTCTCAAATGTCCTTCTCTCCTATGTAAAGTTTGCAGAGAACTTGGTCGCTATCTTATAAACTGCCCTAAACTTCCATTTGAAAATCTGTCCTTTGAAAACCAATATCACTCTCGAGACTCTTGTAATCGGTTCTATTCCAAGCCAAATGACGCTACTGCTATAGCCACTGATGCTACACCAACTTCAGATAGCTCTACATCTGATTGGAGTGGTTTCTGCACTGCTTTTACCAAGGCTCTAAATAAAATTGGTAACAATATATAGTCATGTCAGTTACGTCAGGTACATCTCGATGGTATTTTAATTTTTCCTGTTACAATCACATGACTTCTGATGCCTCTATCTTTTCCTCTAAAACTTGTGATGAGCATGCAGCTACTATTCATACTGCTAATGGATCAAATATATTGGTCAGCCACACTGGGCATGTTGATAGTTCTCATTTATCTCTCCCTAACACATATTTGGTCCATAATCTTACGCTTAACCTTATATTTGTTGGACAACTATGTGATTTTGGACTTGACTTGTATTTTTCTTCTACTAGTAGTCGTGTGCAGGACCCTCAGACAAGAAAACTCCTTGGAACTGGCCGTAAAGTTGGATGCCTCTTTGAGCTCACTTACCTCCAAGTCTCATCATCACTATCATCAAACCAATCAGTCACATCCATCCCAACACTCTTATTCATGGAATTATGGCACTATCGGTTAGGTCACACTTATCCAATCGTCTACGTTCTCTTATTTCTAGTGGTCAGTTAGGTTCATTTCAGCATGAGTCTTTTCATTGTATTCACTATCAACTTGCAAAATGATCAGCTTTATCGTTTAAATGAGAGCCAATCTATTTCTCTTACACCTTTTGATTTAGTACATTCTGATATTTGGGGGTCTTCTTCTCATGTATGAATGGATGGTGCTCACTATTTTGTTATATTTATGGATGACTATTCTCGTTATACGTTGTTGTTTCTTACGAAAAATAAATCTGAACTATTTCAAATATATTCTGATTTTTCTTCTATGGTTCAAGCTCAATTCTCTCGGAATATCAAAGTTTTTCATTCAGATAATGTAATGGAATATAAAGACCGTGCATTTCTAAACCTACTTCACAAAAATGGCATGTTCCCCCACCGCTCGTGCCCTGGAACCGCTCAACAAAATGGATGAGCCGAATGCAAACATAGACATATTATTGACACCATTCGTGCTCTACTCATTTTGTCACCCTGTTCTGAACGTTTCTGGGGTGAAACTGCCTTAACCGCAGTATACACAATCAACCATGTACCTTTGGCCACAATCCTGAATCAGTCCCTATTCGAGCACCTTTTCGGTAAACCTCTTAATTACTCTAAACTCAGAGTCTTTGGTTGCGCTTGTTTTGAACACAACAAACTGCAACCAAGGGCTTACCTGTGTTATTTCATTGGATATGGTATTGAACATAATGGGTATCAGTGTTGGGATTCTATTTCTAAAACTCTTTGTATCTCTCGTCATGTCATTTTTTGGGAACATTAAATGTTCTCTTCCTTACGATCATTTGACATGTCAACTATTACTAACTCCAGATTCTTTACTGATTAATCTATTGAGTTATTTCCTAAGAATCCAGTTTTAGGTATTGTTGAGTCTACCACAGAATCACCAATTGATATTACCCATTCCGTTCCAAAACCACTAACTGATCCTACCTCTCCAGACCCAGCTCCAGCTCTAAAACCATTAGCTGACCTTACCCATCCGACTCAATCGGTCGTTCCCTAGGATACTCCTATGTCTAATGAGTCTACACCGACTCTCTCTAAGATCCATCATCCAGATCACTCCCGCAGAACTACCAAGGTAACTCATCGCTTTTCTTATCTTACTAATTATCATTGTTTTTCCAGTATACTTCATCTGCATGAGTCTTAATCCTATAAAGAGGCCAGTACTAATCTTCTTTGGCATAAAGTAATGGATGAAGAACTTTAGGCCTTAGTCCAAACTCATACCTGGGATATTGTTGATTTGCCTCCTAGAAAAACTCTTATTGGGAACAAATGAGTATTTAAGATCAAGACACTTTTTGATGGCTCTGTTGAGCGATATAAAAACCAACTTGTTGCCAAGGAATTTGTTCAAGAATATGACATTGACTATGAAGAGACATTTACTCTAGTGGCAAGGCTCACATCTATCTGTACACTCTTTGCCGTCACCACCATTCGAAGTTAGACTTTGTTTCAAATGGATGTAAAAAATGCATTTCTCAATAAAGATCTTCTTGAGGAAGTCTACATGCATACCTCTCCCGACCTAAATGCCCCTCAAAATAAAGTTTGTCGCCTTTGTCGTGCCCTATATGGTTTGAAACAAGCTCCATGTGCCTGGTTTGCCAAATTCAGCATTACCATTCATTAGTTTGGGTTCACACCGAGTGCTCATGATTTGTCTCTATTTATTCTCCATATTGACAATGATATTATCATTCTCTTACTGTACATGGATGATAGGGTTATACTAGAGATGATTTACGTGGTATTTATTGACTCAAAAAATTTCTCAGTGGTCAATTTGAGATGAAAAATCTTGGCGTGCTCACCTATTTTCTTGGTCTCGAAATCTCATTTGGTTTTAATGGATATTTTCTCTCTCAGACCAAATATGCCTCGAATCTCATTTCCAAGACTGGGATCACTGACTCAACTACTGCCATTACTTCTCTCGAGCAGAACGTCTGACTTACCCCACTCGATGGTTCACCTCTTTAGGATGCCACTCTATATCGCCAACTGGTTGGAGTCTTGTATATCTTACTGTCACCTGTCCTGACATTGCCTATTTCGTTCATCAGGTCAGCCAGTTCTTATCCACTCATTGGACCACCCATTACTCAGTTGTTCTTCGTATTTTTTGGTATGTCAATGGTAATTTATTTCATGCGCTTCATTTCTCAACTCAGTCTGCTCCCGTCTTTCAAGCTTATTTTGATACCGATTGGGTCAGAGACCCAACCGACAGACGTTCAACCACGAGTTACTGTTTCTTTTTGGGCAATTCTCTTATTTTTTGGCGTAGTAAGAAATAAACTGTGATTGCTCGCTCCAGTACTGAAGCTGAATATCGTGCTATGACTGATACCACTCAAGAACTTCTCTATCTTCGATGGCTGCTGGCTAATATGGGCATCTCTTCTCCTGTTGCCACTACCATTCACTGTGATAACAGAAGTGCTATTCAAATCGCTTACAATAATATCTTTCACGAGCGTGCAAAACATATCGAGACTGATTACCACTTCATCCGTCATTACATTCTCCAGAATACGATTCGTCTACAATCCGTCAATTCAACCAATCAGACAATCGACATTTTTACTAAGGCTCATCCACCTAGACACTTTCACTCTCTAGTTTCCAAACTCAAGTTCACATTCCACTTAACGCCTTGAGTTTGAGGGGGGATGTTAATATATTATATGGGTTTGGCCCACGTGGCCCATTAGGAAAAAATCTTAACCCCCACTCCCCCTATAAATATGTATATATATCGTTGTATCCTGTAATCTATTTTTCATATATTTTAATTTATGATTCATATTCTCCCACTTCTCAATTATCTTAACAGGCAAAATTCTCAATTTCGGCGATGATGGAGTTGAGAGAGGAAGGAGGAGAGAGCGATGATTTGATTTACGAATTGAAATGGATTTAAATGCATACTGTAACTTGAAGTGCAAGATGTTTTATCCATATTATCAAGATTTTTACACCGCATACTTCAATAGAAGTATATACTGGTTATACTTGGCCTTTTCCTATAATAGGGTTCTTGTTTTGGGGAGCAACAACATTGGACAAAATTACACCTACTAAATGCCTTAGTTGATTGTATTGTATCACCACATGATGCATTGGCCCCCATTTTTTCATTCTGGTGAAAAATGCATTTTGAATCCTTTAGAAGCCAAACGCTTGCAGAATTGGACAACTGGGTTGATGTGGCCTAGGTTTTCTAAGCATTCCATGGGTGATTCGGAGTTCTCGGAACTTCCATTTCTTTGGTCACTCAGAAAACCCAGTTATTCACCCGAAATAAAGCATGGACCTATGGTATGGGAGATGGGTTTAAGGATAGCAGTGATCAAGACAGTTATTTCCTAACAGCAATTCCATTTTTTCATCCTTATCAAGATGTATAGAGAATATTAATTCTTAACTTCCAATTATCAAAGGGATATCAATAGTTTGAGTGATTGTATGTTTAAATCCATTAAGATCTTTATAAATATAATTCTCAAGAGTGGTATCAGAGCGGGTGAATCTTCTAGTGAATCTACTAATATTTAAACAAATTATTATACTCTTGAAGAAAAAACTTATTATTAATATGTCTGAAATAAAAGATCTTATTGATAAAACGTTTAAAATAAAAATGACAGATTTTTATGAAGAAGTATCTTGTGAAGAAAGCAATAAAAAATTAAATAGTTTGGGATTACCAAAAATACGTGATGTTTACTTGACTAATACCTCAAAAATAGGGTATCATTCAATAAACTGGTTAAAAGAAAATTCGAAAGAAACTTATAAGTTTATTAGACTGGTTGATTATGCTCTTAGTGAATCTAATTTGTTACCTGAAATAAAATTAAAAATAAAATGGATTGTATTAAAAGATTTAAATAATCATTTTGCTATGATAAATCTGTGCCAAAGAAAAAGAACTATTTATACTTTTGATGATGGATCCTCTTACATTTTTTATGAAGATGATACTACGTATTACTATTCTGATTAAATATTTTCGCTAACAATGTCAATTAAAAAAAGTTAATGAAGATACAGAATTACCTAAAGGACTTGCGATTATCACTAATAATCAAGAAAAAATCGTGAATGCTATTAATAACAACAAAGTCTTGATAAAAAGTCTTAATTTTGAAAAAATAGGAATCAAAGAAATGCATATGTCATCTTATAGAAGAGCCTATATGTTAAATACCGAAGATAATGAAACCACCTCACTCGACAGTGATGATAATATAGAAATTTTGGAAGAATTAAATGTTTTGATGAATATTGAACAAAGTGGAACAAGTGGGGTTAGATAACCGATTGACCCATCTACTTCTAGGCCGAGGCCAAGTGCTCAAACAACCCAACCAGCTGAACAAATGACCACTAGCACAAATATTCCTGCTACCCCAAGAAGTCGTGCTAGTACTTTCTTAAGAGATCCTTCAAATTTTACCACACCTTATGTTCCTGAAACGTTCCCTGAAAATGCCAATACTAACATTGTCTTTTGAGACTCTAGGAGAAGACTTGAGGACGCTAGAAGAGAATTGATGAGACAAAAATTCAGTGAACCTAAAATTGAAAATGTCCCAAAAAATGGTATATTTCTCAATATAGACAACTATATGGGAAATACTAATTTACTTGAAAAGGCTATTTTTAAATGGGTGAAATCCTTATATACTGTTGCTATATTTAAAAATGTTATAGGAAATGAAAAAATTACATCTGATGTTTTTTCTAGATGGATCCCCATGACTCTTATAGGAAATACTGGAAATTGGTGGATGAATATTTCTATTTTTGCTAAAAATAAAATAAGAATAGGAATTTTATCTATGGAAGAAAAGGTTGATTGTGAAGAAAAAGATGTTAGTAAAATCATAGGAAGATTTGAAGACGCTATTAGAAAAGAATTTATAGGACAATTCTGGGATAAAGCCTCTAAAGAGATCCAGAGGAAAACAAGAGTCAACGCTATAAATCATTTAATAAATATGAGAATTTACAATATGTGCTATTTTTATGTCTACACTAATGAATTTGCAAAACACTATTATAAAGCCGATTTTAATGAAGCCGAAAAACGTATGTATCATGATATGTATTTTACTAAACTCCCTGCTCAATATGATAGAGAATTAATATTTGGATACAAAAGCATTACCGATTGGCAAGCGAATGATAAGTTAGGTACTAGAATAGAATATGCTCAAAGACAGATAGGAGTATGGTGCGTTGCTGCTAAAAATGCTGAATTATATAGAAAAGATCATCAACTTGGTCTTTTCTGTGAAAACCAATCTGAAACCCCAAAGCAATTTAGATGTGCAAATATATTTTCTCATAAAGCTAAAAAACTGTATAAGAAAAACAAGTATAAAATGAAAAATACGTTTAAAAGGAACTTTAAACCAAGAAATCAATTTAAAACAAAAAGATTTTTTAAGAAGAAGAAATTTAACAAAAAATCTCGTCCAGAAATTAAAAGAGCTCAAGAAAAAACAGTTAAAACATGTAAATGTTGGGCATGCAATGAGATAGGTCATTATGCTAATGAATCTCATAATATAAGAAATAAAAGGAATCCCAAAGTAAAAATGTTCCTAGAACAAGATGAATCGGATATAAGTGAAATCAATTATATTTCTAATATCGAAACCGAAGAATAATTTTTATTTCTTGAAGAAACTAGCGATGAATCAGGAAAAAAGTCAGAGTATTGATTTCTTTATTGATTCTGTTGAAGATAAAGATGATTACAAAGCAGAAGCCGTTATTAATAGAAAGCTACTTAGCAAAATTGGAACCTTTGGAAACAATGAGTTATTCAGAAAAAGATTTTTAGATAAATTTAATAGAAAAAATATTTACTATTATGGAGAATGTCAATTTGAGGCTACTCTTAAGACTGAAGAATCTAGAGGAAAAATAAATATCCCGTTAATAAGCAAAAATATGATTAATAGACAACTTGAAAAACTAGGAAAAGACAAAGAAAAAATTGGTTACATTCATATCGGCATAATACAAATTATTTTTAAAGCCTGCTTTAGAGAAGGAATAAATTTTCCAACAAAAGTTGATGTTCTTAATAATAGAATACATGATAGATTATATGCTTTGTTAGGAGTTTTTCATGAAAACCTTAGTCAAGAGATTTTAGGAATAAAGGCTTATCCAAGATATGTTGTTAGTATAAAAGAACCAAGGATTAATGAAGTGTTTAGCCTTACTCATGAATGTGCCAGAAAAAACTTTATGGAAGATGTGAGATTTCCTTATTCCATAACATATAATGTGGGTTACTTTTTAAGTAACAGTCATCATGGTGATAAGTTCCTAAAACACGAATTTATCGAAATTGACAAAGTGTTTGAACCTTTTGCTAATATTTATAAACCAGATTTGATTAAAGAAACATATATGCCTGCTGATTGGAAATTAGATATTAATAAAAAATCAGACATTGATGTTGCTAGATTATCTAATGTCAATAACTACGGAAAAATTAAAAGAATTTCTTCCTTAAAAATAATTGGTAGAGAAATATGAGAGTGTTCTATAGATAGATGGATGAGAGAAAAGAAAATTGATATCCCAACATATAAAATAAAAATAAAATATTTTGATGAAAATGGATTAAAAGAGGTAGAAGTTTTGATAGATATTGGTGTGTCTGTTAGTCACATATCTCCCAATAAGATATCTGAGGATATACCTAGAAAAATGCTTAATGAGAATTATATTTATAAAGATCTTAATGGATTTAAACATACAATCACTCAAACTGCTGATATTTCTTTGATAATTGGAAGTAAAGAATTAATATTCTCTATAAATCTTGATAAGGATGAAAAAATGGAATTGTTGTTAGGAAATAACTTTCTTGGTCACTGTTATCCTTATAATATTACTTATAATACAATCATGCTTACCATAGCAAACGAACAAATATATATTCCACGGATCATATGAGAAGTCCCATATTATTTAAAATATGAATTGTTATTAATAATTAAACTATTTATATACCATGTCTCTTAGATACAGGAGTTGATATTTGTCTAATGAATAAAAAAGTGTTACCATATAAAATGTGAAAAAAGACTGAAAACTGACAATAAAAGCCAAAGGATTCGAAGGACAACCTTTAGACCTAAATATTATTGCTAAAAATATTGTGATATTATTTGGAGATCGATATATTAGAATTCCAATAATATATCAACAAAACACAATGGGAGTGTTAATGTTGTTAGGAAATAATTTCCTAAGTTTTTTTAAGAAAACATGTTTTACACAAAAAATCAGTGAATTCTTAACACCCTGTTCACATTGGATAAAATTATCGTGCTTACCAATCATAAACATCGTTTATACACAAAAACATGATTATATTTACCTCCTTGCAAATAATATTTTTGAAAAACTTGCTAATAATTTTGGAGAAAATCTGACTGTTCTATGGGATATCGATAAAACATATGCCAATATAGAACTAATTAATCCTACTGATATTATAAGAGTAAGACCTATGCGATACTCCGAAGACGATATTAAAGAATTTGATACACAAATCCAAGAGATGCTTGATCTAAAACTTATCCAAGAAAGTAAAAGTCCTCATTCAAATCCTACTTTTATGGTAAGAAATCATTCAGAAATAAAACGTGGTAAAGCAAGAATGGTGGTTAATTACATAAAGCTTAACGAAAAATCTAAGTTTGATGGATATTTCTTACCTCATAAAGAAAGCCTAATCAATAGAACCAAAGGAAAAAAGGTGTTTTCAAAATTTGATTGCAAAAGTGGATTTTGGCAGATTAAATTAACCAAAGAGTTTGTTCTTTTAACTGCCTTTAGTACGCCGAATGGTCATTATGAATGGCTTGTAATGCCGTTTAAATTAAAAAATGCTCCTCAAATATTCCAACGAAGAATGGATAAAGTATTAAATAAGTTATCTGATTTCTGTATTGTCTATGCTAATGATATATTTATATTCTCTGATAATAAAAAGATCATCTGAAACATCTTGATGTTTTTACAGATCGATGCAAAGAAAGAGGAATCTTGCTTTCTAAGAAAAAGACTGAAATAGGAAAGCAAAAAATAGAATTTTTAGGATTAATAATTGATGCTACTGGAATTAAAATGCAGCCACATATCTGTGAAAAGATAACTGCTTTCCCTGATGCTCTTGAGGATAAAAAAACAAGTTCAAAGTTTTTTAGGAGTTTTGAACTATGCCGAAACATTTATTGAAGGATTAGCCAAGTATAGGCAACCCTTCCAAAAGCCGCTTAAAAAATATGCTAAATTTGATTGGACAAAAGAACTTTCTAATAAAATAAGAGAAATTAAAAGTCTTACTGCCTCTTTAGATTAACTTTACCATCAAAAGAAGATGATTTAATCTTAGAAACCGATGTTTCAAATGCCTATTGTGGTGCCATACTAAAAACTGCTACTACAAAAATCTGTAGGTATGCGAGTAGAACGTTTATTGAAACCCAACAACGTTATCATAGTAATCTTAAGGAATTACTTGTTATTAAAAAGGGAATAGAAAAGTTCAGATATTTTCTTATTCCAAAAAAGTTTCCTGTAGTTACCGATAATACTCAGGCTAAAGGATTTATTTTTAATAAATTACTAACATGCCTTGAATATAATAAAATGAATGGATGGCAAACGTTTTTCCAACATTATAATTTTGATGTTATTCATCAAGCCGGTAAAGATAATATTTTAGCTGATTTCTTATCCAGGGAAGAAAATGGAGAATAGCGAGGCAGCAATTCCTATTCCTAAAAATGTTATTGAATCAGTTAAGAAATATTGTTCTCAAGGACATTATTTCTTAAGCGCTGTTGAAGAACTGATGATCCACCACGAAAACCTTCATGCTAAAAGAAGAGAAGTTATCGAGGTTTCCGATGCTAATAAAAAAGATGATGACAAAAAAGACGCTTTAACTATAAACGCTGAGGTATCTAATGCCTAAAAAACTAAGGATTCAAACGCTCAGAAAAGTCAGATCGTCACTGATTTGCAAAATGCTACTCTAATTCGCTCTCCCAATCAATACATCGACCAAATGATAAAAGTTAAGGAGATCATTACGACTCCTTCTTCTCCTATTCCAAGACTTGTTCCATTCACTAAACCTCCTTCAAAACCCGTTATACCTTAAATGAAATTCTCCGAAGCCGCTTCTTCTTTAAATATACGTAGAACTATGTTCAGACATCTTAGTGAAAATTTTTACACTAAATATTTGAAAAACCTAAAATTTACCTATGAGATTCGTGTTCTTGATGAAGATGCCAATATTTTCCCCTTCCATGAAGGACGTTACCCAAGAATGGCCTATATGCCAGAAACTACTTCTGCTTCAACTGAAAAAATATTCTACTTTGGTTTCCTTGATACTTTAATCACTGATCCTAAAACTAGTGTCGAAAAAGGACTTCCAATCAAGGTGCAAAACGCTATTAAAAGTTTCAGAGATCAAAGAGGTGTTGATACAGTAATCGTTAAATGCTATGCTGTTGTTCCCGAAAAAGGACATGAAGCTTATCACATTGTCATTCTTTCAAGAAACCGTCCACAATTAATTTCGATCTTTAAACCAGATCAAATTTATAAAAGTTATATGTTGGTGCATAAAACTGGTACACACCTAAAGTATGGTCTAGTCAGATGACGGGTGGGTCCTCCTACTGAGGTGGAGTCGTCGGTTGAAAAGTTCTCGAGTGAGTTGTGTTGGGTCCTGGGAAGACTAACCTGCTGTATCCAAGCTCAGACCGGGGTTTGTCCCGGTGAAGTCCTTCCGGCGTGGTAATCAGTGCTCAGAGAGAAAAGATACAAAATATAACAAGCAAACAAATGAACTCGCGCGTAATGTAAGTCATTCAAGCGTACCTCGGGCTTACACAGCCCCCGATATATATAGGCGGTGGAGATGATTAGTCAGGCCTAAACACGATTAATTAGTCGAAACCCTGTGTTTAGCCGATAATCTGGGGCGTTTAGGAGATAATCGTTGGGCTTGGGCTTTTGGGCCCATTTGGCGAAGCCCGCGGGTTTTTGTCAGGCCTGCTGTAGTGAGCTGATGAAGGAGCGCGGAGATCCGTGGAGTCCTGGAGAAGAAACAAGGTGAAAAATGGAGTTGGTCGAGATGAGCAGCTGAGTCCCTGAAACTAATCGTCGAGGGCACATCGTAGAACTTAGAGCGGCACGTCCCTGTAGGGCTCCTAACTCTTCTCTGGGTGAAAATAAGATTCCAGGGAGGATCTGGAGTCGACATATGCTCTAGCGTGGAGTCGTGGATTTCGAAATACATCATTGTCACTGCGAGGGTTGACACGTGGCTAGGTCTCAAGTGCTGACTCAGAGGTGCCCAAAACTACCCTCATCAGTTGCCCCCTAGCCTTGTGCAACGAGGGAAGCGAAGCGGTTAGGGATATCAATTCCTGGCTGAAACGGACATCCTAGAGATTTCGAAGTGCGAGAAACACCTCTGATCGACATTTTTTCAAGAGCTAGTTTTTTTCTTAAGGAGCTTATTCGAAATAGGCCTCCATATGGTCAGGGTTCGGGGTTAGGTAGCACGACAGGGCGGTCCCAAATTTTTTCGATTTTCAGGACGATAATTTTTCAAGAGTTGAACATTTTTAGGGGAGCTAATTTGAAATAAGCTCCTATATCGCCAAGGTCCGGGGTCAGGTAGCACGGCAGGGCGACCCCAAATTTTTTCAATTTCACAGCGATAATTTTTCAAGAGTCGAACTTTTTTAGGGGAGCTGATTTGAAATAGGCTCCCATATCGCCGGGGTCTGGGGTCAGGTAGCACAGCAGGGCGATCCCGATTTTTTTTGATTTCACAGCGATAATTTTTCAAGAGTTAAACTTTTTTAGGAGAGTTAATTTGAAATAGGCGCCTATATCGCCGAGGTCCGAGGTCAGGTAGCACGGCAGGGCGACTCCGAATTTTTCTAATTTTCAGGGCGACACACGTTCACAGTGAACGAGCCCTGAGCATGGATCGACTTTCACCGCAGAGAAAAGATAGACGAGCCCGAGAAGGAGAGCGTGTGCCGAGCGCACCTGGCTGGTCGTTGATCTCAATGGACCATCCAGGTGTTGGGGCAGCACCTGGTTCGCTAGCCCCAAGGGACCAGTACCACACTGGCCCCTTTGAGGAGGCCAGCGCCCCCTTGGGGGCTAGCCTAACGCTGGGCCCAACGCCCATTTTGGGGGCTAGCCTAGCTGCTGGCTGCAAGGCCAGCTTGAGAGGAGAGAGGGGCAGCGCCCATCCCCCTTTCTTCTCTCTTTTTTTTTTTTTTTGAGCCTCAGGGGAGAAAATTTGCTCCCCTTTGCAATTTTATTATTATTTTTTATTATTTTTCACTTCTTGGAGTTTGAACTCCACTCACCTTGCTCCTCTAAAATTCTGTGGAAAATATTTTGAACACTTAAAAAGAAATTTTCTTCTCACACAATTTTGTACACTTGGATAGTTTTTTCTCCCTGCACAAGTTGAGACACTTGGAGGGCGGAGCCAGGTGCCCGTCTCCATTTGAACCACGCCGACCAGGAGTAGCGCGACAGGGAGGTACCGATCACCACCTGAACCTTGCCGACTAGGGGTAGAGCGGTAGAGTGGTGCCTATCAAACCCGATGGTTTGAACTACGGGGCACTGAGGCTAAACCCCTAGATGGTTCCATGCACAAGGACGCCAAGGCGAACAGTGTTGACAAGGGGGCTCTCGAGGAGGGTGAGATTGACTCCACTTCTCCTCGCACGGACGCCTCTCACAACGAGGGCAGAGAGGACTGAGCTCGGACCATTACTTTTTCAGGACTTAAGATTGTGTAGACTCATTTTCTCTTATTCCTGTTTTTCTGCTCGCGAGCATGTAAGCTTTTGAGCGGCATAGCCAGGGTACTTCAGAGTCCACTCTTTTTTCTCGACGTTTTCACCAAGCTGTTTTTCTGCTTGATCCTATTTTCAGGGTTGTAAAATTTTGCAAATTTTGTTGAAAGTCCAAGGTCGGCCATGGACCACTAGCCCCCCAGTCCGGGACACGAGCTGATTGCAAGAAAATCGTGTCGTGGACTTAGGAGAAAGGTTTTCCAGGGCGCCTGGTCCTCTCGGTCTGCAGGGGCGCAACGCGTTGGTTGGACCCTGTGGCCGGTCATCGGGGAGTTCTCTGTAGTCAAGCTCATTCAAGAACCCTTTCAAGTTATCTCTATTTAGTCCATGCAGGAGCACCTTCCCATTTAGAATGTCGGACTTAAAGTCGATTGGTGGGAAGAGGTACTTGGCTGCAGGCCCTCAGACCCGATCAATACCCTGCCCTTGGTGGGTGACCTTGGTCTATCCCCGAGTACAGACTATTAACTTCCGGAAAGGGTATGGTTATCACCCTCAAAGCTAAGCGCTGGGTTGAGGCTTGTGGAGAGTTACTCGCGATGCCAAGAGTCGGGATGTTAGGTGGAGAATCATCCGCGACTTAGGGGGTCGGAATACCGTTGAGGAGAATTATTTACGATGCTGAGAGTCGAGATACAACTCATGCAGCTGTGGAGAATTACTCGCGATACCGAGAGAGGATATGACTCAGGAGGTCGGAATGTAACCATGGAGAATCACTCATGACGCCGAAAGCCGAGATATAGCTTAGGGGGTCAGAATGCAGCCGTGGAGTATCACTCGTGACGCTGAGAGCCGAGATGCGACTCAAGGGGTCAGAATGTAACCGTGGAGAATTACGCACGACGTCGAGAGTCAAGATATGGCTTAGGGGGTCGAAATACAACCGTTGTTCGAGACAGACTGGAGGGCGCTCGTCTCTATTTTTGGTAGGATGAAGGGATGCTCGTCTTCGCCTTTGAGTTGCATGGTCACAATTGGCCGCTGCTCGGACACCGTGGTGGCGTGAAGGTGGCGATTAGGCGCCTAGCCCTGCCCACGACGGGCCCTCAAGTCGGATCGTACAGCATGACTGGGAAGCTGAGCCCAAAGGTAGCCCCAGTCAGTCCCTGGCACCATGTCTTATTGGAGAATAGGGTCTTGACGTGGCTGGGGAGGAGGGGGCTCTCCAATCCGGTAGCCCCAGTATAGTAAGGTGGAAGGCGGCCCTCGAGCACAAGCACATTCAAAGATTCCACACGAGCATTGTGATCTTGGGGTCACTCTTCAAGCCCTGCAGTCTGGCGAGATGGTCCCTCCTGGATGGGGGGCGGCCGTAGACACACGATGAGGGTACATGCAACTTGAACTCTTGCATTTGGCGTTCAAGGAAATCAACCTGAGATGCATCCAAAACTCTTAAGGTCTATCCCGTAGCCCCAGGTGGTAGAGTTGATGGTCCTTCCTGACCATAGAGGGGGTAGTTATCCTCGTTGGTAGGAGCTGGGGAGTATGCGCTTGGATTGTTCGACATGTCTTCTCGTTCTTGTTTTGTGTCTATCTAACTGGACCTTGTGATCACTCAAGCTCAGCTAAGCAGAGAGCAGTGATCAGGGGAAGACTTTTTGCTCGGTTCCCACAGACGGCGCCAAACTGTTGGTGTATAAAATTAGTACACATCTCGAGTATGGTCCAGTCGGATGACGAGTGGGTCCTTTTGCTGAGGTAGAGTCGTCGATTGAAAATTTCTCGCGTGAGTTGTACTAGGTCCTGGAAAGACTGACCTGCTGTGTCTAGGCTCAGACCAGGGTTTGTACCAGTGAAGTCCCTCCGGTATGGTAATCAATGCTCAGAGAGAAAAGGTACAGAATATAGAAAGCAAACAAATGAACTCGCGCATAATGGAAGTCATTCAAGCATACCTCAGGCTTACACAACCCCCAATATATATAAGCGTTGGAGATAATTAGTCGGGCCTAAACACGATTAATTAGTCGAAACCCTGTGTTTAACCTTTAATCTGGGGCGTTTAGGAGATAATCGTTGGGCTTGGGCTTTTGGGCCCATTTGGCGAAGCCCGTAGGCTTTTGTCAAGTCTACGGTGGTGAGTTGGTGAAAGAGCGTGGAGATCCGTAGAATCTTGGAGAAGAAACAAGGTGAAAGGGGAGCCGGTCCAAGTGAGCAGCTGAGTTTCTGAAACTGATCACCGAGGGCACAACGTAGAGCTCAGAGTGGCACGTCCCTGCGGGGCTCCTAACTCCTCTCTGGGTGAAAATGAGATTCCAGGGAGGATTCGGAGTCGGCATATGCTCCAGCGTGGAGTTGTGGATTCCGGAATACGTCTCTATCACTGCAAGGGTTGACACGTGGCTGGGTCCCAAGTGCTGACTCAGAGGTGCCCAAAAATACCCTTATCACTATCCCTGTCTAGAAACCACAAAACAAATTGAAGATTTTGTTGCATTAAGATAAAGCCTTGGCTTCTATGTTCTAGAGAAAAAAATTTAAAAATTTCTCTCTTGGGAAAAATTGTACATTTATCCCATGTGTACTGATGGATTACTCATACTCACCACCGAGTATAAGGAATTCTATGGTGTTGTAAAGAAAAGTGCTGAAAATCTGCTCCAAAAAATTCAAATCGTAGACATTCCTACTAGCGAAGAAGTAAAAAATGAATGTTTGCAAACTAATGAAGCATGCTCCCGGAAGTTTCCATCACTATATCATTGAAGAAAATCAAACCAAGACCAAATGGGAAGATAAGCTCAGTGATGACGATAGTGATACATATTTGATGCTTTAGAAAAACACCACTACACAATGTAGCACATGTGATGATCACTACAGCTGATAAAGATTGCTATTTGTTGTTTTACGTTGGCAGATTCCATTAAGATAATGGAGGAACCCGGCCACCTTGCCACTGTTCAAGCACGAGAACACTGCTATGCTTATCCAAATGCGTCGACATCACTGTTCCGACACTATTCACTTTTTGAAAAAAAAATAGTCGGCTATTGTGCTGATACTGTGTACTTTTGACAAAATGTAATCCTTTACTATTTGCTAGACCTTTGTTATCTGATATCCGTGTGTATATAAACGGACGAAGTGTGTAGAGGATAGGCATCGATTGGAAGATACACAACATGCTTAACCTCTTTTGTAATCTGTAATCCTCTTTAGAGGAAAGCTAGTGTGTTATGAATAAAATGTTTTGAGTGTTTCTAACATAAATGTCTCATATTCCTTAGCATTTTTACCCATATCACCTTTTAAGTATTCTATCATGAATTCTTTTGAGGATCTGGAGCGACTGAGTCTTAGGCTTGTTCTTGAAGTCCTACAGCCGTTAACTGTATGTGATGTTTAAGGCATTTGGCGATTTGGATTAAGAACTGGAGGCCTGAAGCGTTCTCAGGAGGAGAATACAGTCATTGATTCAATCAAGAGAAGATGTGGTGGACCCTTGAAAGGTATAAGGTAAATTCTAGTAAAGATGGGAGCACTTATCACGAATCCTCACATTTTATGAATAATACGACTAGCAAGTACTCTATTCACCATATATTGCCTATCATGAATGAACAATAATTTGTTAGAAGATTTATACCCATATTTGAAACTGTTGATTTAGGAAAACTTGAAAGCGTTTATATATTCCATGATGAAATCGATGCGCTACAAACCGCTTATACAAGAATTTTAGCCGAAAGGCCTATAATCGGAATTAATAATAGAATGAATACTGTTGATTTATGGGAATATGAAAGCGAAAGAAGAAGTGATAAAAGAAAGATTGATATCTTAGACATGATAAGAAGATATCTGCTAATATAATAAGAACTGAATATTCTGAAAACAATCCAATACATGCTGCTTGTATAGCACGAAGAAATAGGATGAGAACTAATAGGATGAGGTCTAATATGTCAATAAATGAATAACCAAGTTTTCTTAGAAAAATTTGTATCTGCTTTCAATGACCTTATTATTGGAACAAAAGAAAATGTTTATGTATTTTATGACCAAATAAATTCTGCTATAAAAAGTATGGAAAAAATAATGGATTTAAATCTCGCTTATGCCAAAAACCCTATAATTAATAGTACCTTTGTGGATATAAGATTAAGCAATTTGAGAAAAATTAATTTGCTATACGAAATTCACCGCCACTTAAAAAATATAATTGCTGGAGATTTTGGAGATCATTATCCTGATGGAGCTCTTTGTGTCAAAAAAGAATTGATTGTCAAATTTTTCACTATTAGTTACTCCGCTGATGGCTCCTCTGACCTCGAGCGTGGTATCGGTAAAGTGCAAAAGGTGTAAACCACAGGGGGGTAAAGTGCCAAAAAAAAAAAATCACAGGGGGGTAAAGTGCCAAGAAAAAAATCACAGGGAGGTAAGTGCAAGTCGGCCAAACCCAATTTGCACCTAACGCTCTATTTGTGAAAGTGGGATACCTCTTTGTGTTATTTTCTTCCAAAATACACAATTGTTATTCCTATTTTACCCTTACAAATTTGATAGAACTTATTTTAATATTAATCCAAAAGTCAGGGGCCAAAATGTATTTGTTTCTTCTTTTTTTCAACTTCTTCCACCATGCTTAGGACACCAGGTGGGGAATTGTAGAGAGAGATTAATGGAGGAAAAATAGGAGGTGGCGATAGTGGTGGGTGGTGATTTATAAATAGGAGAGGACGACGACGATGAACCACCACCACAATGACGCCAATGACTTACCACCGCTCCAATGACGAACCACCACGACTTTCTCTCTCCCCGGCGAGGATTCTCCGGCTGCTCCGACGACTACAACCACACCGCGCCCACCACACCACATTCCCAGATTGACAGATCAACAATGGTGGATGACGACGAACAACCACCACCACTACCGCAATGACCTACCACTACCGTCGCTCCAATGACGAACCACCGCCACGTTCTCTCTTTCTATGTTTATGGCTGCCGGTGTTGTTCTGCAAATTGGAAGACACCGAAGGATATCTCTCTACTCTCTCTTTTGGGAGTTAAATACTCATTTGGTGGTAAATTAGACCACCAATAATTAATGGTTATGTCATTTAAAGTAGTGGTAGATTTAGTGATCAAGTTAGGTTATAGTGGTAAATGATTAACAAAATTACCCATCAAAATTACTCACTATCAGTTACTTATAACTAAAATTAGTCATAAGTTAATAATTACAAATTACATGTAACTATATTACAAGATTTGTTACATCTAACAAATATTTTATGCACAAGTTAGATATATATAACAAACGTTTCTGTTCAGTACGGCTGTGGGAGTGCAGGCATTTTTTTTTTTTTTTTTAAATGCGCAAAACTAAAAACACAAGTTACAATTAGATAAGAGATTTTTTTTTTTAAATTAAAACTAAAATTAGGGACCTGTCACCGAAACACCCTAAAAACAAGGAGCAGTTATCAAGAAATCCTCATAAGAGGAAAAAACTACTAAATATATTTTTTTTAAACACATGTTTCAAAATAGTCTTTTTGTGTTTATGTGACGATTTTATCCCTCCGCACATTGGAATATAACACGATCTCATGTTATGTTCAACATAAGATCGGTATTGAATATAACACGAATATAACACAAGATCGTGTTGAATATCACACAAGATCATATTATATTCCACTTTCACTGCCGTTTAAATTCTATCAGCCCGCCGCCGACTGCACCATTGCCCATTCCACCTCACCAAAGTAACCATACATATATCCAACATAAGCTTCACTCCACTAGAGGCATAGACCAAGTCTTTTCTCTCTCACACACACATTTGTTTAGGGCGTCGAGTTCGGGACCACTGGCCATTGTGTTATATTACAATTTCTTCATTAAAATTAATAGTTCTCTCTCTACATTCATATAGATTCTCTCGCCTTTCTTCATATATATTCATATATATTCATAACACGAGATGGTTCACTCCACCAAGCCCTGCTGACTGCACCGCCGCCACCAAGCCAAACAGAAGTGCAAACTAATTCAGTGGAATCAAATAAACGATCCAGTCACAAAATTATGATTCAAAAATTCAGCAATCGCAATCCATTACCATCAATCGCAACAATCAAAATCTGCAAAACCGTGAGTTTTCAAATTCGAAATCAAATCAAGTAGTGAATTGAATCATAGAGCTACGAGTTTTCAACGCATGGAGAGATTATAGAATTTCAGGAAACAACATTTCTCACCGGCATTTATCAAACACTTGGCATGCGTCGGAGATATGTCTACAAGAACCGTAAAAATGAACGAGAGTATTCTGAACGTACAGATCATTCGCAACGCCATGCTTCAAAACAGCGCAATTTACCTTCGACCAGGTTGGAATTAATAGTTTTTATAATTTGAGGGGGTTGAAATTGATTGAATAAAAATGGCATCTGCAGATATTGGGGGTGATGAGTGGAGCAGTGTAATACATCATGGATAACCTCAAAATTACGTCGACCCAGGTGGAGACTCTTGTGGGTTCTCTCAACGTTTGTTCTTTGATACAGGGAATTTGTGGTAAGAGGAGGAAGGTGGAGAGGGAGGGAAGTAAATGTGGAAATTCATGGAGCAGCCGAGGGTGGGAAGTAGATGTGGAAATTCGATGTTGGGCCTCGTTATCTCCGGCCAAATTATGCTACAAAAATTAAACAATCGCAATCCATTACCATCAATCGTAACAATCAAAATCCGCAAAACTCTCAATTTTCAAATTCGAAATCAAACCGGTACTTGAGCAAATTAGATGTATTAGAAAAGAGAGAGCTATCCAGCATCGTTCCCATCTCCTCCACCACCTTCATGGACCACCGCATCCCCTCCGTCAGCTTCGGGGAGCTCCAAATCGTTCTGCTCCGTTTCGTCTCTCATCGCCTCTCTCTCTCTCTCTAGTTTGTTCGGACTGCTTCGTCTCGTCTCTCATGGCCTCTCTCCCTCTCTCTTGTGTGAGGGTGGTGACAAAGAAAGGTTAAAATTATCAAGCCAAAAAAATCAGGACGGTTTGACATAAAATAGCCTTTTTTTAAGGGCTATTGTGTGCAAACAAAAATTTGTTAGACTATATGGTAGATTGAGCCTTTTGTTAGATACTTGTCCATCAAGTACATTCAAGTAAATTGGGAGAGGAGAATCGTTGGGTGGGCTAGTGGTAAAGCCTATTTCTCTCCTGACAGTGGTCCAGGTTCGATTTTTACTGAGTGTATGAGTGGGTGCGTGAGTTAAAAGAAAAAGAAAAAGAAAAAGAAAAAAAGTAAACTAGGACGGAAACATGACACACAATAACATATATTTCCAAATAATAACACATGACAAAGTTGATTTCTAATTAAGGGAATAAACCAACATATATCTTATGTCCATATGGCAATAACTCGGTTGAAGTCGATTCCACAAGCACTTTAATATTCCAGCACACTCATGTAATAAGCTGGAAACTGCTGTCTGGGTTCACAAACAAACAAAAATCACATAATTCAAGTTAAACAAGGAAAAAACGGTAGAAGCATAGTGGAAGTCTTCGAAATATGAGTTTATACATACCTAATCAATAGTGACGGCAAACGAGAGCGACCCTATTTGACAACGCAATTGAGTTGTAAGCATTAACAACTTATAAAATTAATTGTGTTTGATAACAAAATGAAACAACTACTTAAAATATAGGTGCACTTAAAAATTACTCAAAATTTTAAGTGATGTGAGACTCATTTATTTTTTTTAAATTCTTCTCACTTAAAATCAATAAACATCTATCTACTATAACCACCATACTATAAAATATTGCAAATATATATATAAATAAACAATTATAAATAAAAAAAAGTACTAAATTTAGAAAAACAATTAGAAACCAAAGTTGTAGAGAGAAAATAATTTAGAAAAATAAACTTGTAAAAACTATTTTAGGGACATAAATTTTTACAAAGATAATTTTTTTGAAGTTAAAAGTATTAAAAAAATAAATACTTAATAAATTCAGCACTTAAATTTCAACATATCGCCTAAGTCTTCATCCAAAACATAACACATGATCTTTTACGAATTGATCATTACTTAGGGTAAGTTTGGTTGTCTAAATTATAACATTTAAATTGTAAATCTTTTTTGTACGAATGATTTTCATGAAAGAAAATAATACAACCATAAAAGCACTCAAATTGGATTTTTTCCCCCCAAAATTTTAATCTAACAGCAAAAACTCAAGAAAGAAGTCTATAAAGTAGTATAACCTCAGTTGTCAACCCTAAGAACTGGGGATCAAACTCTCGTTTGATAGTTGATAATTGTAACCCTAAATTTGTAAATATACTTCTAACCCTCGGGCATTGTTTGGTTAGAGGTAAATGAATTGAATTATGATGGAACGGAATCAAAATTTAAATGGACGTCCATTCAAAATTCAATTACATTCCGATGCCATTCCTTTACCTCCTACCAAACATACTGTCAGTGAACACATACTTTAAAAGGAATAGATATAACATAATTCAGATAAATGGTTAGAGGAAGAAGCGTAATATAAGACCTGTAGGGAAGGCAAAGGAGAGGAAATCCTCATCCTCGGAAAATATCTGCAGATTCTTCCTCTTCAGCAAGAACTTGACAGCATCCTCATCAAATTCCACAAGGAAACCCAACTTGATCAATTCAGCAAGTTGATTTATACAAACTTCTTGCTCCCATAACAGTCCTTTCGACACCACTTCCGAAAAATAAGTGGCATACTCCAAGATACTCTTCTGCCCAGATGAACTGTCCATCTTCTGCATGAAGAATTTTGAATCCTCCCTCTCCCAACGTATCATTCTTGATGCCTTCACGTACAGGACTTCACCGGATGAAAGTGATAAACTGTATTCCATCATAATTGGTTCCCTCGTCTCAAAAACGGTGACATCGAGGAGCTGCTTGACAGATTCCAACCTCTTCTTTGCTTCCATTTCGGGTGAAAGGTCAGCCAGAAAGGCTAGAATGAGTCTTACCAGCCCTTTTCGGATAAAGGCTTCACTCAAACTCAATTGCTTCAGCCCACCATCATCAATTCTTGAAACTTCTGCTTTCTTCACGCATTGTGAGAGAGTCCCCGAACCAATTTTACCATAAATTTCAAGCAGTTTAGTTCTAGGCAAGGACTGCAAGCTAGGCTGAGGATACCAGACAAATAGCGGCTGAGTGGAAGATTTTTCGAAAATATCCTTCAGGTATAAATCATCAGCAATGAAGACGTCACGTTTGTCAAACAAAATAACTCCATCAGAAGATGAATACACAGGCAACTTGAAAAAGATTTCACCAAAAGACTTCTCTGTCTTTGAGTTCCATCGCTGTACTACGAATTGCCAAAATGCACAACACTCGTCACGTGACAAAATGCGTCCAGAACTCTCCCACCCCTTCCAAAGCTTGCAGTAATCATCAATAGAGGGAGTGGTTTTAACCTCCAAAGCCTTGAAGAAGAAATTCAATAGTTTCTTGTCATAGTATTTCTCCAGAACTATCAACTGCAAACCAAAGAGACCATGCTTACCATAAAATACGCATTCGTCGGGGCTTACCCAAGCTCCATCATCACTTCCATTTGGGATCCAAACTTTTTTAGCATCTTCACCTTTAGGCTCCCAATTGAATTCACTCAAGTAGTTGTAGATACGATTTATAGTGGTGAAGTTAGAATGACACTCAATATAACTGGCAATCAAAGGGCAGCCTTTTTTAACATCCACAGTAACTCCAATTGCATTAAGCTCCTTTCCATATGAAGTAATTTTGGGCCCATAAAATTTTTCATCGATGAAAGGTCCATCATCTCTTCGTAAGAATGGAACCCAATCAATACCAAACAGCAAGCAATCAACAGGAGACTTATAACCAGCACTGGTCCTTAACCATTTTTTAGCAACTTTTTTGGAAAAAACAGCAAGTAAAGACTCTTTCTGCTCTGGTGGTATCATCCGAATGCATTCCAGCAACGAGTATACACTTGCAGGAGCTATGGCACTAGGATTTAAAGGTAAAAAGAGGCTAGAGGCAACAAATTTTATACCTTCCGTATAAGCAGCTACTACTTCCATGCTCTGAAGCTCCTCCTTATATTCATGGATGCCCTTGCCATAGTAGTTCTCGCTATCATCTATGAAAGGGAGCAGTGAGATCAGAGATATGGATTCCCAGTCTGGGCCAAACAAAACACAATCCTTGGGGACTCTGTAATCACCAAGGCGAGTTCGCAGCCACTTCACCTCATGGATGCACTTCTTTAGTTCTGAAAGAACCAATGACTGTTTAATTAGCTTCCTGTAACAGGCAAGAAGGGAAAGCACATTATCTTTTGTAATGGAAGATGATGATGCTTGCCGTCTAAAAACATTTACAAAAGATTTTGCCGCCTCCTCAAAGTCCACGACAACTCCTAATTTCTTCAGCTCCGCAGTATACAGAAAGATGCTGCTCCCATAGAACTTCTCATCAATTAGTGGGAAAGAGTTGAAAACCAGAAGCAGGCAACCCCAATCGGGATTGAACAGAAAGCATTCACTTGGAGACTTATAACCCATGTTTGTCTTAATGCACTTCTGACCCTTCAGTGCATTAGCAAGTTTGTTGGAAGATCTCACATGGCGTATACACGACAGTGTTAAAAGAATTGCCTCAGAAGTAGGAGAAGTAAAGCATCCCGGAGATTTCAAGTTGTCAACAAGAAGTTGGTGCCTGTTATTGAACCCCATTATCACACCAAGCAGCTGGAGTTCCGGTCTGAAAGAAAGAATCTCATTGCCATAGTAATCCTGATCAAGGAACGGAATGTCACTGATTTGTGATGCAGCTCTCCACTCCAGATCAAATAAAATAGATTCTGTCGGGGGCTTCACACCATGATAAGTTCGAAGCCATTGTTTAGTCCTGATACTGTTAATGAAGTTCTCCGGAGGCAGAAGTTTCTCTCTTAAGAAGCGGATAAATTTCAGTATTGAAAGCACATTACCTCTGGTTAAGGTAGAACTAGCTGCAAGAGACATGAGATGCTTTCCAATAAACTCGCATGCTTCTCCAAATTCAAACATCACGCCAACTGTTCTCAGCTCTTCCCTGTAGTCACCTATTTTTTTGCCATAAAAGTTCTGATCAATCAGTGGAATATCAACAAGAACTGATTCATTCTGTAGAACATTACCCCAGGAGGAGGTAAGGAGAAATGATTGTGATGGGGGCCTAACACCAGAACAGCCACTTAAAGAAATTCTGACCCATGCCCCCTCCTTGATGCATGTCAAAAACTTCTCAGGAATCATTACTCCTTTCCTTCTCAAGTTACGAATCCAATCCAACAGTAAGAATGCATTTTGCCTGGTTAGAAGAGAAGACATTGTGGGAATCACAGCATTAGGAGGTGATAGATCCGGTACATCAGAAGCACCAACATGATTTCTAAGGAATTCGATGAGCACGCTATCAGGGGTAAACACACCAGCAAGAAACTGTGACCTCAGGTAGTCTTCTCCAAGCTCAACATAACCTTCATTTCTCCATGGGTTTGAACCAATCAGCTCCACCCATCTGCTTCCATTAGCAGGCACAAGAACCCCGCTTCTTTGCATGCTCAGTCGCCCATAGTTATCAACAATTGGCATATTACTACACAAAGAAGAAACTTGCCCCTCGGACAAATAGTTCGTTGAAAGTGAGTGATATAGGAAATGCGCGTAAGCTACAGAAAGCTTACGATCATTTGCAAGATACTTACAGAGCAAAACTGAATACTTGTACACGTCAACAGAACTAACTTTCACCTGGTCAAGAAGCCATTTCAACACCGCCGACCCCTTGGAAGAAGATAAAACAGATTCTTGTGTGGATTTATGCAGAAAAAACTGATTACCAGCACATCTAAATTCTCTGTTCCAATTAATCATCCATTTGATTAGATGAGATTCAGAGGATAGAAGAACACTATGAGCATTTCCCGCCATTACTCCGTTTACACTACAGAGGGAAACATCACCAGCAATGTCCACATACTTAAGAAGCGGGATGCTCTTAATGTTGGTAGTTTGAAATTGGCTCCACTTCTCAGCAATGAATAGTAGCAACGATAAGTATACATCCTCAGAAACTCCCAAGACAAGATTAGAACTCTGGATACACGTAGAATACCACTCAACATTGACAGATTTTACTCCTAAGAAATACAATACATGATTGTAGTTCTCCTTGTCAAAAAAAGAACTTATGATGTACCACCCGTGGGATGAGAGATTCTGTAAGCTCACCCCTTGCTTCCTTGCTTTGTTCAATATACTCCAGAAAGCCGGGTCTAACCTTCCAACCTCACCAGGTTTATGGAAGATCTTCTGCTCAGTACATGACTCACCAGGAATGATATTCTTGTTCATCAGTTTTTGTCTGATTGATTCCCTCACAGCATTCAGCTTTGAATATGATGAACCTGTGATTGGTAAGAACTCAAACATACGAGGGAGACTGGACACTGGAGCACCTTCAGTAGCTTTTACAAGCAAAGTGAATGCATTAACAAATGCAGTAGGCACACAGTCAAGAATACCCCTGTTCCATATGTTGTCCAATAGGATTGTTTCTCGCGAAGAGGACAGAAGAAAATCTGCCTGAATAATAAAGGGGAAATTTGTAACCATCTCCGTAGGTAGAAATGCATAGACCCCAGGAGAGTTGCCTCCTCTATGAAGCCGCTCGCCATTTGGAAAAGCCAATGTGATCACCCACTCCTCTACTTCCATTCTTCTCTCCACTCTATTTTCCTGCGGGACTCGAAACCTCTGCCTCCACATATGATAGCCGCATTCACTTTCACAATCATCACCATTTTCACCAGCAGAGAGATGAAGCATGTAGGATTCAGCATCAATGTTTTTCGTCGTGACGAAATTGATCTCGCTGGATATAGATATTGCATTCACGGTATTGAGCTTCGGATCCTTATTATCCTCCCTGATCGAAAGTCGTTTTATCTTTGAAAGAAAAAGTAGAACTTCAGGTTGAATGCTTGAAAGTTGATGTTTCACAGGTTTGACCTTATCGGCCTTCAGAGGCAGCACAATTGTTGTAGTAGGGAGTTCCTTAGGGGAGCCATATATCTGTTTTATTACAGAAAGGGTGAGGCTCTCCTCAACCCATTCTGGGACAATAAAACCAACGTTGCAATGCACGCAAGGCCCTTCTCTAAAGCAAATCTGATAACCATTACTGAATATATAAGGCTGAGCAGTGATCAAGAATACACTCTTGAACCCAATACCTGAAAGACAAAGATGAATTGGAATCTATAAGGTAAATTAAAGCAGATTTTGAAAATGTCTTTTAATTAACAACAAAGAAATATTTTAATAAAATGAATGGTTGAGAAGCTTTATGAACTTTTTTTTTGGGGGGGGTGGGGGGAATTTCTGCCCGAACCCACCAAAATCTGACTAAATATATATTGCCCCTGTGAAGTACATGGTTTGTAACATGCTGCACTCTAATATTTTAATTTCATGACATTTTACTCTAAATTTTCGCGTATGTAACAATGCCTCTATGACAAGTCCGTTCATTTTCTTCCCAGTTTTTCTCATCGCTACTTTTGAAAATGTATACGTGTTGGGATTATTTTGGGAGAAAATAAGGGTTTCGTAAATTTTTAAATTTAGTAAAATATTAATTTTATCCTTTAATTTCTTCAAGTTCTGGACATGAAAGTAAGAATAGAGATTTAGGAAGTGCTAGCTTCATCAAAGAGGAGAAAAAAAAGTTTAAATAAAGGATGAAGAGATAATGGAACAATGGGAAACTATTTTTATAGTTTATTTAATGAGAGTAATGTAGGGGACTCAAGTTTAGTAATAAGACTAAAGAAGAGAAAGTCAGATCAGCTCAGCATAACGGATGTAGCAAATCAGCAAACCAGACTTGGTAGATCAGATCAACTCAGGCAAATCAAATCTATTCAACAGATTAGACATGGCAGATCAGATCAGCAAACTAGACTTGCCATATCAACTCAGGTAGATTAAATCTGTTCAACAGACCAGACGTGACAAACCAGATCAGCTTTGCGCTACCTAAGCGGACAACAGCACTGTCAAATTAGATTCTGATAGTGCTGAGAATTCGCCTTCTTATGAGTTTGCTCTCCATTTATTCTCCCTATGATTTTGTTTCCTAATTAATCTCCATTTATTCTCTCCATTGACTTTCCTATTCTACTGTAATCTTCTACACTATATAAGGTTTATTACATAAATGTAAATATTGTACAAGTTTCATATAAAACCTTAGCAATCCTTATAAGGTACCAGAGCCCTAAGCTCCTTCTCCATCTCCCTTCAATTTTGGCCATGATTGAATCAAACAAAGTCATGGTTACGTCCAACAGAACAAATCCACCTTCATCACCCTCTCATTCTCAAGTTATCTCGATCAACACAGCCACACTTATTCCCCAAAAACTGTCCAAATGAGGAAACTACTCAATGTGGAGCTCGCAGATGACAAATCTTCTCCTTGGGTATGATCTGATGAGATTCGTAGTTGGAACTCATCCATGTCCACCAGTTGACGATCCAGAATTCAAAGTCTGGATTTGTCAAGATCGTCTACTGCTACTTGCCATCCAAACAGTTGTCACTGGACCAGCAGGGCCGCTTGTGTCTCAGTGCAAAAACCCTAAGGAAGCTTAGTGCAAACTCAAAACCACCTATGCCAACAAATCCAACACTCGAATGTCTCATCGACTCTCTCACCAAGGTCAGTCAAGAAGGAAAAAATATTTTGAGTTTATGCAGTCAGTTAAAACTATCATTGATGACCAGGCTATGATTCGGCATGATTTGACTAATGGGGAAATAATAGTCCATATGCTCAATGGCCTCACCAATGATTACAAGGAGTTGAAAGTTGTCGTGCGTGCAAGAGAGTTGTCCATCTCTTCTGAAGAATTGGTCAAAAAAAATAGACTATGAAACTAGTCTAAAGAGCTCAGATTCAATAAAGGAATACCTCTCCATCACTGCTCAGTATTCACAAAAAGCAACACAACAGGAAAGATAGAAACAACAACTCCAATACCACCTCTCAAAGGCAGGGAAACTACGAAGGAAACAACAATGGCCACTGCGGGAACTACGGTAATCAACTTCAACAGAGGTCATATGGGAACCGTGGGAACCATAATTATTCCTACCAGTCAAATCAGAATTGGAGACCTCCCTTCAACGGTAATCAACCTCGAGTTGTTTGTCAATTATGTGATAAGCTTGGCCATGTTGCTAAAGTATGTCGATCACGTCCCTTACCTACCGCTTGGCCACAAGCCAACTCACAACTCATGAGACCCCTGGCAATCAGTCAGGTTGTATAGTTGACTTTGGAGCCTCTCATCACATCACCTCGGACTTGCAAAACCTCTCCATTCACTCTAAGTATGATGGCAATGAATATAGCATGGTTGGAAATAGTTATAACGTCCCTATTACTCATATAGGATCTACTACTCTTAAGTCTTATGACTCAACTGTCAAACTCAATAATATTTTGTGTGTACCTAAAATTAAGAAAAACCTTCTATCTATTTCGAAATTTTGCTCTCACAATAACACCTCCATTGAAATATTTCTTGATTTCTTTCTTGTGAAGGATCTAACTACGGGGGCATCCTTGGTGCAAGGCCGAAGTAGAGGAAACGTGTATGAGTGGCCACAAAGCTCAGCTCTCACCACAACCAAGTCCAGTTCCCCATCTACAACCGTCAGCGTCTAGTACAATCGTCTTGGCAAACCTATCCTCTAAAATCCTCCATCAAGTCATTGCTTCTCATACTCTACCATTATCTAAGTCTAGCTCCTCCTCTAATTCTTGCAATGCACGCTTATGTATTAAAATCCACAAACTTCCATTTGGCATTTCTTCATTAGATTGTTCAAGATCGCTAGAAATTCTATTTATGGATGTTTGGGGATTTGCTCCTCCCCCTTCCTTTGACAATTTCCGTTATTATGTTATTTTTGTGGATTATTTTACAAAATACACATGGTTTTATCTAATCAAAAATAAATCTGACGTTACTTAGTGTTCGAACGATTTAAATCCCTTGTTGAACGCTATTTTTCTACACTAATTCAAACTGTATACACAGATGGAAGTGGCAAAGCCACGAATCTCGGTCATTTTCTCTCTCGGGTTGGAATTCAACACCTCAAATCACCTCCTCACACTCTTGA
Source organism: Eucommia ulmoides (assembly GCA_016647705.1). Lineage (NCBI taxonomy): Eukaryota > Viridiplantae > Streptophyta > Magnoliopsida > Garryales > Eucommiaceae > Eucommia > Eucommia ulmoides. The sequence goes on from CM028326.1 coordinate 27,196,510, forward strand.
ACATGTTGGTAAAGCTGAGCGTAAACATCGTCATCTTGTTGAAACTGGTCTTACCTTGCTTCATCATGCTTCTATTCCCCTCAAATATTGGTCCTTGGCATTCCAAGGTGCAATTTATTTCATCAATAGAATGCCATCTCCTGCCACATGTAACAAATCTCCTTTCTTTCATCTCTTTCAGCAATCACCAAATTATTTGTCCCTTAAAGTATTTGGTTGCCTTTGTTACCCATGGTTAAGACCATATACCTCTCACAAACTCGACCCACGATCCCGTCCTTGTGTGTTCATTGGCTATTCCATCCCTCATCATGCGTATCTTTGCCTTGACCCCTCTACAAATCACTATTCACCTCTCGACATGTGGTGTTTGTGGAAGATACATTTTCTTTCCATAATAAAACTCTTCCAACTGAATCTCCCTACCTCTTGCCTTCCATAAACACTTGGTTAAACAAACCCACTCACGAACTCTCCAAATTTCCATCTCCCATATCTTTCATTGACATTTAACTCTCCCCCATTAACCTCAGATACTCAAAATATCCTTCATTTGCCCGTCTCCTCCACACTCCAAGCTGAGAACATCAATTCCTCCCTTCATGGCCATCACTCTAATTCACATAACTTGGTCTCTCGTTCCATGAACCCCCATACAAAATGTTATTGGGTGTAAAACTATAAATAGGCTTATAAGATTAAAAGGAATTCTGATGGATCAATAGCTCGATATAAAGCTCACTTAGTAGCTAAAGGGTTTCATCAACGACCTACGGTTGATTTCTCTGAAACCTACAATCATGTTGTCAAGCTTGCTACTGTTCGGTTATTACTGACCCTCGCTGTGACTAAAGATGGCCTCTTTGCCAACTTGATGTGAATAATGCGTTCCTAGATGGTTCTCTATCTGATGAAGTCTTCATGAGCCAACCTCTTGGCTTTGCAAACACTGACCTTCCCAATCATGTTTGTAAGTTGCGAAAGGCTATATATGGGCTTCGGCAAGCACCTCTTGCTTGGTACCACGAACTTCGTAATTTTCTTGTCTCCGAAGGCTTCACCAATTCTCGTTCAGATGCATCCTTGTTTATGTTTTACTCTCCAGCTTCAGTTCTTTATCTCCTGGTTTATGTTGACGATACCATCGTCACTGGCTCATCCATTGCTCATGTGACTGCCTTTATCACTACTCTTGCCCAGCAATTCTCCCTAAAGGACATTGGTACTCTTTCGAACTTTCTTGAAGCACACTTCACCTCCAATGATTTGTTTTTGTCTCAGAAGAAATATATAAACGACCTCCTGCATCGGGCCAACATGACTAATGATGCCAAGGAAGAAATATATATCCTCAGGTTGATCTTCAAGGGGAGATTAGTGATGCCAATGAAGATCTTCCCTATGATCTCTCAATAAATCTTAATTCTGTTCTTGATTTTGTTTCTAGTACTCCAAAATTTGTTCCTAGTACGCTACCAGAACAACCGATTCAAAAAGAGGATCTTCGAACACCAGAGGAAAACAACACACCACTTGTGACCCCACTTGTGTACTCATGAAGAAAACTGCAAAGACTATACAACCCGACACTTTCAACACCAATCAATCTTCAACCCCGAAGTTGGAAAATGAATACCTTATGAGTCCGCATACAAGTAGTTTGCCTAATCCCTCTTTTCCACAGTTTCATACAGATTTAGACATTCCTATAGCTAACCTGAAAGGGGTAAGGACATGTACCACCAAACATTCCATTTCCAATTTTTTATCCTATCATCGAATTAAACCCAACTTTCAGGCTTTTATTTCTCAAATTTTTATAGAAAATATTCCTACTTATATTTTTGAAGCTCTAAAAGACATGAAATGGAGAGGAGTTGTTCTTGAAGAAATGAAAGCTCTACAACATAATGAAACTTGGGAAATTGTAAATTTGCTTAAAGGGAAGAAGCCAGTGGGATGCAAGTGGATTCTCACGATGAAGTATAAATCAAATGGTTCGATAGAAAGATACAAGACAAGGCTTGTGGCCAAAGGGTTCGCTCAAACATGAACTCAATAAGAATTTTTGTAATGCCCTAAAAATCTATATTTTAGAAATAATATTATTTTAATAAAGTTTAATTTTTGGGGGGTTATTTTGTATTTTACAAAAACTTTAGGGTATTAATGGATATTAATATATTTCTAGAGGGATAAAAATGTATTTAATAATAAAATGATTAATAGTGTTTTAATGACTAGATGAACATCATTACATATCTTATTGCCTACCACGTGTAAATGCATGATAAAGATCAAAATGAATAAGAACAAAGTAGATAAATAAAATGTGTCCCATTATGTGTATATATAGTGTGTGTTGTGTTTGGAATTAAGACGAGAAACACCTAGCAGCAGAGCAAAAGAGAAGAAATAGGAGAAAGGAAAAAAAAAATAGAGAAAATAGGAAGAAGAAGAGAAAGGGAGAGAATGATTTTTATTTGGATTTCAGGTAGAATTTTTACTCTGTATTTAATCCATATTATGTGATTTATACCATTACCGTTATAATTGTGGATATCCATGAATTATTTATAAATATGTATTATGTGTCAATTATGTGATATACACACTTATGTGTTATATGTGGATTGATTATTTGCATATATTAAAAGAGTTAGAATTCTACTGAGCGTTAGCTCACCTCACCTACAGTGTTTGTGGTAGGATTTATGAAAAAGAAGTTGGGCCTCAAATTATATTTGGTTTTGTAATTAATCATGTAATATTTGTATTTATTTTTTACTGTTGTAAAATTGATCCAATTAACCAATAATTATCGTTATCGGTATAGTTTGTAAAATTATCAAAATTAGAGGTGTGGAAATATAAATAGTACATGTATAGTTGTTGCCGTTGTAATAAATGATAATAAAGTGGGGTTGGATCAATTAGTATTTTACCTTTACTTCTCCATAAGAAAGAGAAAAACCGAGTGGCGCCCTGGGAGACCGGGTCGTTACAATTTTGTTTTCTCTTGCTATCAACTTAGATTGTCCTTTACATCAATTTAATGAAAAAAATGCATTCCTCCATGGCAATCTAGAAGAAGAGGTTTATATGGATTTATCTCCTGGTTTCGGAGATTTATGTGATGGGAAGGTTTGCAGGTTAAAAAAAATTTGTATGGGCTAAAGCAATCTCCTAGAGCTTAGCTCGAAAGATTCTCAAAGTTTCTCATATAAGTGTGGCTACTCACAGAGTCAAGGAAATCATACACTATTCTTCAAACATTCTCCTCATCAGAAGAATACGGCTCTTATTGTTTACGTGGATGATATTATTATAAGAGGTGACAACTTCGAAAAAATTAGAGATACGAAGACTCAACTTGCAAAAGAATTTGAAATTAAAGACCTGGAAAATTTTAAATATTTTCTAGGGATGGAAGTGGCAAGATCAAAAGATAGTATGGTTGTTTCTTAGAGAAAATACATTCTTGACTTACTCAATGAAACCGGATCATTTGGAAGTAAACCAACAACAACTCTAATCGATCCAAATCATAGGTTGGGACTCAGTGAAGAAGAGAATTCAGTTGATAAGGGGAGATATCAAAGGCTCATTGGGAGACTGATTTATCTATCCCACACAAGACCTGACATTGCTTATGTTGTAGGGGTTGTAAGTCAATTCATGCACTCTCCCTTGGAGTGTCATTTGGAAGTTGTTCAAATAAATCTGAGGTATCTAAAGGCTACCCCAGGCAAAGGACTTCTATTTAAAAAATCTGAACATCTCTTAGTAAAAGTTTACACAGATGCTAATTGGGTTGGTTCAATCACAGATAGGAGATCTACAACAGGATACTGTACTTTTGTAGGAGGCAATCTTGTTACTTGGAGGAGCAAAAAACAAAGCGTAGTTGCTAGGTCCAGTGCAGAAGCAGAATATAGAGCTATGGCTCTAGGAATATATGAGATTGTATGGGTATATAAGTTGTTAAAAGAACTTAAACTAGAATCCACATCTCCTATGAAAGTGTTTTGTGATAATAAAGTTGCAATCAGTATAGCCCACAATCCCGTTCAACATGATTGCACTAAGCATGCTGAAGTCGACAGAGTCACAGACATTTCATTAAAAATAAAATTGAAAGTGGACTGATTACTACTCCTTTCGTAACAACTCATCAACAATTAGCTGATATACTCACGAAAGGAATTGCAACAACACACTTTGAAGATTTAAGAAGCAAGCAGGGAATTGTTGACATCTACTCGACAGCTTGCGAGGGAGTGTTAGAATTCCAGCAAGATTACAAAACCATTCACCTCATTGATCGTTGTTTTGAGCTCCTCCCCGCATTGAAGCAACAATACTCTCAAAATTGTGGAGGCAAACAAGGAAAAGATGCTCCTCGTATTGGCATCGTGGTTCAATGACTACTACCTCATCCCACCAAAGTCGACCCCAGCCACACAAAATTATAGTCAACTTCAAGCTCAGATTGCTCAGCTACAACTGCACTTGGGTTTGACATCGTCTTTTGATCCCACATCGATTCTTACTACAAGTACCCTACCGTTCTTCATTGTAAGTCAGGCAAACCAATTCAGATTCTAGATTCCGATGCCAATAATCACACGACTGGTAACCTATCTACTTTTACCTCTCATGTCACTTTCATTGATCAGTCTATTTGTATCACCAATGAAATCTCCATTCTCATCCATTGTCAAGGAAATACTTTCTTATCCTCATATATCACTCTTCATTTTGTTTACTATGTCCCTAACTTTGCCTATAATCTATTATCTACTAGTAGTCTTGCTAAAAAAATTAATTGTGTGATTTCTTAATCGACCGTTGTTCTTACAAGACTTGACTTCGAGGAAGATTTTTAACAGAGGATATAAGCACAATGAACTCTACTACAAACCTTCATCTAGTATGCAAATTTTCATTTTACCAGCCTTTGATACCTCTATTTGTTCTTTTAAAACTTCACGACACGCAAATTTTCAATATTTATGTCAATTATTTCCATCTCGAAGTAAACCTTGCAAGAATATTAATTTTAAACGTGTGGTGTGTAAATTGTCAAAACATACTCGTACTTCACATATTCCTCGACTCCTCGTATTGTCAAAACATACTCGCACTTCACATATTCCTCGTATGCACCGTACCCCCAATGCCCTTGACTTTATTTATTCTGATGTATGGGGCCCTTCTCCTGCCACGACCATTTCCAACACCCTTACTACATCACATTTATAATTAATTATAGATGTTGCACTTGGGTATACCTAATGAAAAAAAAAAGATGTGAAGTCTTGACCCACTTTAGTAACTTATTTTGAAAGATAAAAACTCAACACCACACTATTGTTCGCAATATCAAATGCGATAATGGTCGAGATTACTTAACCAATGAATTTCGGTCTAAACTTAACAAAAGAGACATCTTTCAGCAACTTACTTGCCCTTATACACTTGAACAAAATGTTGTGGCAGAATGAAAGTTCTGTCACATTATGTCTATAGTTCGATGTCTCTTCTGACCTCATAAATTGCACCCCCAGTTCTGTTCTGCAGGCAAAGCACCCTTATACATTCTCCAACTAGATATCTTCTCTCTTACAACGAGTCTTCAAGTGCACTTGTTTTGTTTTTGTTTTGTCCAAAATCATAGTACTACATGTACCAAAATAGAAATAAAGCTATTCGGTGTATCTTTTTAGGGTACTCTTCCGGGTCCAAAGGATGTAAGTGTTATGATCCTATTGCTCATCACTTCTACCACTCTAAAGATGTCATATTCTTAGAAATTGTGCCCTCGTTTTTAGACACTAATCCTCCCTTGGCTATGCCTACTGAGGAGTTCTAGGGAGGATCCTTCTTTGCTTAATCCCTATACTTCACACATCTCGGCCAACCATTACACCCACCTCTAGTGGGTCCCTACTTCCTGCATCTCCTTCTGCCCCATCACAGGTCTACTCTCATAATCCACATATTCCAGATCCCTTGGCAGCATCTCTTTCGGACTCAAGTATAACACCGTCTCCCATAGTCTTTCATCATGTTCCTCCCCGTTATTCTACTCGTGAACATCCTCTCACCTTCCCACTATCTTCTTTCAGTAGAACTAATCATCAAGCTTTTTCAGGGTTTCTCAAATTAATACAAATCTTTTCATGGTCAGATTAATTCAATCTCAATTCCTTGATCAGTTCACGAGGCTCTCAAAAATCCAAAGTGGGTTGCTACTATGAAAGCGAAAACGGATGTTCTTCAACATAATCAGACTTGGGACCTGGTTCATATATACATGGTAAGTATCCGATTTGCTATAAGTGGGTGGTCAGTATGAAGTGTTTGGCAGATTGCTCCATTGACCGATATAAGGCCCGACTTCTTGCTAAAGGGTTTACTCAGAGACCGAGCAAAGACTTCAGTGCGACCTTTGTCCCTATTGTGAAGTTTACTATAATTCGCCTCCTCGTCTCCTTGGTTGCTTCCAATTCTTGGCCTCTTCATCAACTAGATGCCAAGATTGCATTCCTCAATGACAATCTTTCTGATATCATCTACATGAATCCTACACCATGAGTTTCGGGCTCAAGGGAAGTATTAAGGGAAAGTATGTCGCCATTGAAAGTCTCTTGTTAGACTTAAGCAGTCCCCACGAGCTTGGTTTAGTTATTCAGCAATGTGATCATTAATATGGGATTTACTCGGTGTTACTTATATCATACATGTTCCATCCATCGTCCTCAAGGTTAATAGTATATATGGATGATATTATCATTATTGGAGATAACGCATCAGGTATTGTTCTAGTAAAGAGTGATCTCATAAACGTTTTCGGCATTAAGGATTTGGGTTCACTCTGGTACTTTCTTGGGATTGAGGTTGCTCGATCTCGCCAAGGTATATCTCTATCTCACTGGAATTATATTCTTGATTTACTTCAGGATACAATTATGCTTGGATGCAGACCTTTTCTATACCCCAAACCTTATGTTAGTAAAATCAAGAGAATCAGTAGCAAGGTCATCAGTATTATCATAAACTTAGGGAAGCCTCATCTACTTGACCAACATGAGGCCGAATCTTATGTATGCCAAAAGTGTTGCAAGTTAGTTTATGCACTTCCCTCACACTTCTCATCTGGATACAACCTACCACATCCTCCAGTACCTCAAAACTTGTTCGGGCTTGATCTCTTCTATGTGACAGGTGCACAATAAGGACTCTTCTGCTTCACAAATGCCGATTATGCAGGGTTGAAGAGTGATAAGCATTATTTTTTGTGGTAGTCATCTCATCTCGTGAAAGAATAAGAAACAAGCAGTCATCTCCTAGTTCTTTGCTGAAGTTAAGTATCAAGCTATGGCTCAGATAATATGGGAACTTATTTGGCTTCAAGCTATCTTCTAACTCTTCCTTTTATTTTTTTTATTTTTTTTGCATCAATTGGTATTCAGAGCTCACTTTGATCTTCCACGCCTCGCTTGCAAACCAAAACCCTAGCTACCACATATTAGAAAACTTTAGCCACCATCAATTAGCCAAGCCACGTTCTGCTGCAACAGTCCAACAACCCAGATTCAGTTGGCCAGCCTTTGTTGGACCTTACTCAATTAGTTGAGAAACACTTAAACCATAGGGATACTAGGCACATAGAAAAACAACCAATAAGGGAACGTATAGTGGAGCCTAATTTTTCTCATCACAATGCAAATTTACCATCCCCTAACTCAATGTCAACCTCTCCGAAAGTTCTACATTCAAGTTCCTCACCTACGTTTAGCTCCTTCCCACAGTCACCCCGAGTGAGGCACAAATGAAATAGAGAGTAGGCCCAGGGACTTTGGTAGAAGATTTCCCCTAGAAAGTCATCATATCATAGCCCCTAAATATACATTTGATGACGCTCTAAAATTTTTCAATGAAGTATACCCCTTCCCGAAGCGAAGCACTTGGCTATCCTAGACCAATAAGAGCCCAGGATAAACCCCATAAACCTTACTTTGACCATGATAATATTACTAGAAAGGTGAAGGTTGATGTTTCTTGTTATGATGGCACTCTAAACCCTAACACTTTCTTAGATTGGCTAAATGATTTGGAGGATTATTTTGAATAGTATGAGATGTTAGATAACCATAGGGTTAGATTTGCCAAAATCAAACTTATTGGGTCTACTAAGAGGTAATGGCAAGGTGTCCAAAGAAACATGGAATGAATAGGAGAGACACCTATCACCTATTGGGAGGACGTGAAAAGTCAACTAAAAGAAAAGTATCTCCCGACATGCTATATGCAACAACTAATGAACCAATGGCTTAACCGTAAGCAATTGTCCTCTAGCGTATCTGATTATGTAGCCTGATTTGAGGAATTAATGTTGAGATATGAAATTAATGAGGCACCATGGGTTCATGTCGCCAAATTCATTAATGGATTAAGGCCTAATATTCAAAGAGAAGTCTTACTCCACTCGCCAGAATCATTAGAAGACGCATATCATAAGTCTCTAGAAATAGAGCAGTTCTCTAGGTTTCCCAATCAGAGAAAAGTAACTTCTTGAATAGGAGGATCACATCAGTCTAAATCTACACTTTTTGAGAAATCACACAGGACCAATCAATCAGAACCTATCTTCATAGCACTCAAGAGTAGTTACAACCCCAGTCAAGTACCACCAAAAACTTTCAGGACAACCTCTAATCCTAGTCAGAGTAACTACTTGAGACCTATTATGACTAAGACTAGGGATTTCTCCTCCATTGAATGTCACGATTGTCATAGTATAGGTCACTTTGGATCGCGTTGCCCATATCGAACCCTGGCAATAGGTGTCAAAGAGGTAGAACCCTTAGATGAGGAAAAAGCTAACCAAGTAGTGGAACCTTTAAAACAATGAGAAGAGGGAGAAGAACTAGGGGACGAGTCCAGGAATGCTTATCCTAATGTTACGAGGTAATCATTAATTCACCTATGGATTCTGACGCCTGGAAACGTCAGTATCTTTCACACCTATGTCAAGTGTGGGGATAGTGTTTGTAAGTTGGTTATCGATGGAGGAGGCTCGATGAACGTCTTATCCACGTCTGTTGTTGCTAAGTTAAAGCTCAAAACCAACCCACATCCTCACCCCTATAGGGTTGCCTGGGTAGATACGACCTCCTATTTCTGAGACTTGTTTGGTACTAATCAAGATGGGTGACTATTCCATACAAATTTTATGTGGTGTTTTACTTATAGACATTGCTCATGTTCTCTTAGGTCGTCCATGGCTCTATAACGTGGACGCGAAAAACTTTGGTAGGGACAATATTTATGCTTTTCAACATGCTGGCAAAAATATCTTTTTAAAACCAGCCAAACCTATGCCAAATGAAAGTGAAACAAAGAATGAGTCTTCTTCTCAAACCACCCATAAGAATGAACTTAATAACTTATCTTGCCAGAGGTTTGACATTGAGAGTGAGAATTTGAGTGTCCTATTGGCATTAGTGGGAAAATGAGAAATCTTCTTTCCTACTGAGGCAAGTGTTGATCTGCTAGAAGAGGTCACCACATTGTTAAGGGAGTTTAGCAACGTGACACTCGAAAAACTGCATGAAGAATTACCACCTATGATAGACATTCAGCATGCCATCGACCTAATACTAGTACTAGGATCCCAATTGCTAAATCTTCAAGATTATAGGATGAATCCTAAAGAACGAGCAAAAATGAATAGGCAGGTAAACGAACTCCTTACAAAAGGTCGAATTCAACGTAGCCTTTGCCTTTGTGCAATTCCTGTTTTGTTGACTCCCAAAAAAGATGGCTCTTGGAGAATGTGTGTAGATAGTCAAGTCATTAATAGGATCACAATCAAGTACCGACTTCCTATCCCTAGACTTGATGACTTGCTAGACCAAATCAGAGGGTCCAAATGGTACTCAAAGATCGATTCGCTTAGTGGGTATCATCAAAATTCGAATCCGACCTGGGGACGAATGGAAAATTTCCTTTAAAACCCAAGATGGCTAGTATAACTGGTTAGCCATGCCATTTGAACTCTCCAATGCACCAAGTACTTTCATGAAAGTTATGACTGAGATTTTATGACCTTTTATTGGGAAACTTTTGGTGGTATACTTTCGATGACATCTTGATTTACAGTACATCTAGGAATGCGCACATAAGCCATATCTACTTGGTTCTTGAGACTCTTAGGACTATCAAATTGTATGTCAATCTCAAAAAATACTCCTTTATGTAACCTCAAGTACTTTTCTTAGGATTCATTGTGTCACAATGTCGAACTTGTCAACTAGCCAAGGCTAGAAACAATATCACGGGCATGTACGCCCTTTTACCTATTCCTCACATGCCTTGGAAGGATTTAAGCATGGACTTTGTCCTTGGTCTACCTAGGACAGCTCGGGATCATGATTCGTTGATAGTTGTCGTGGCTAAAATGGCGCATTTTATCCCTCACAACAAGTCGACTGACGCGTCACATGTGGCCAAATTGTTTTTAGGGAAGTTGTACGATTGCATGGCTTACCTACTTCTATTGTGATTTGTGTCAAATCGAGAAGTCAAGTTTGTCAATTACGTATAGAAGACACTTTGAAAGCTTTTTGGTGCCACTCTCAAATTCTCATCAGCCTTCCACTCCCAAACTAATAGACAAACTGAGATCGTCAATCACAAACTATGTAATTTGCTTCGTTGTCTAGTGGGTAATAAGGTAGGCAATTGGGATTTATTGTTGCCTATTGTGTAGTTTGCTTATAATAATTCGATCAGTCGCTCTACTGAGAAAATCCCTTTTGAGATTTTGCATGGATTCTCCCCTCGCCAACTTGTTGACTTTATTCCATTACGCGCCGATTCTCGCCCTTCTGAGACTGCTGAAACATTTACCCAACATATTTGTGACCTTCATGCTAACATTAAGCGCAAGATAACTGTGAGTAATGAAAATTACAATCTTGTTGTTGTTGTTCACCGTAGGAATGTAGAATTTAAGGAGGGTGAGTATGTAATGGTTCGAGTTCATCCTGAACGATACCCAAAACATTCATTTAAGCAACTGCATGCTAGAGCTACGGGGCCACACTGTATTCTCCATAGACTAGGAACTAATACTTATTTACTTGATTTACCATCTCATATGCATATTAGTCTTGTTTTCAATGTGGAAGATTTGCTACCTTATCGAGGCACATTCGAGCCTCCTATTATTTCCATAGGTACTCTTCCTGGGAAAGATATTAATTTGCTTGTGCCAATACCGATGCTATCCCGCCTGCCACCATATAGTGACAATCAAATTGAAGAGGTGTTAGAAGACGAGATTATTGGCTCTTCACAAGGTTGGATTTAAAAGATATCTTGTCAAATGGAAGGGCCAATCACTCTCAGCCTCAGATTCTACGTGGACTCTAGACGAGGAGTTAAGCTAACTTGCACCTAATCTCATGGAGTAGCACCATTCTTATAACTATCCAGAGGCGAATTCTTTTCAACCGGGGAGAATTGATGGGGATCGACTAAGGTCACCGCTTCGAACTTATGTACGGCGGAAGTGGAAAAATCATCAGTGTCTCTCTTTCCGCAATAGTTAATTATAGTTGTTAAAGTAACCGTTATTCTTATTTTGTTGAGTAACCGTTCTTTCTATTTTTTTTAAGTAATCGTTATTCCTATATTTTATTGAGTAACCGTTATTGTTTGTTATTTTAAACCTATATAATGAGGTTTTGTTATAATATAAAGACACCTTTGATTGATTGATTATTGAATTATTTAAGCAACTTTTTCTTCTTTTTTTTCTTTTTTTTTTCAATTGGCCTCCTCCATCACATTTCCTCTCCTTACTCAGACTCTTCCGATCCATATTTGTGTAACGCCCTCTATTATTACTAAAATAGCCTTATACATTTTCACCCTCAACAACATGATTTGAAAAGGTTTTTTTACCAAGTCTTAGCATGAATAAAATATCGTTTATTGGATTAGAATCAAGTTACCTTTCTCTCCAATATAACCGCGTTTCCGATTGCCTTTCTTGGTGGATCGCCCAACACTGCAAATGGACTCAATGTTCTTGGGAGAAAATCCTCTCTCATTGTTGAACATCAGCAATGTAGCTGAAGCACCTGTTGCTGTTATGTCCCGAGAAGTAATGACAAACTCAAGGGATGGTTTCACCCCTTCCAAATACTCATTATCCTCCGCATTCTGTTATATATGAAATTGTCATTACCATCTTTTTTTTTAAAAAAAAAAAATCTAATGTGAAACCGTTCTTTTTTCCGAAAAGGTTGGAAAATTAAATGAATATGTGCAAATTTAGCCTATATGAATGCTTCTAATTGTACATGCTTTAGCAGAAGTGGCAGATAACAAGTGACATTGTTAAACAGAAATCTGTCAAAATAAAAAATCAAAAATTCACGATGAACATTGAAGAGGTACTAGAAACATTTATGCACGCATGACTCTGTGTTACAGTGCGAGAATTTAGAGAGAGATAGAGAGGGACCTGGATGAGTTCCATGAGAAAGTGAACATCTTTGGTGTAGAGTTCGGCGGACAGATTCTTAACAGCCTGATGAAGATCCTCCGTTAGCGGATTCGGCTTTCCGCCAATCGAGTACTTTGACCTCCGTATCTCCTCAATGTGTTCTCTCGGCGTCGCCATTGAACACTTGATCGATGCAATTCAGCTAGTATTTGCGGAGCGAATACACAACCACAACTGTATACAATACAATTGCAGAAGAACAGAACAAAATGAAGAGAACGATAGCATCGAGTTAAAATTTATATGAAGTGGAGTTACCTAGGTTTAGATTCACGGGGAAGAAAGAGATACATGCCTTGTCGAATTCTCCATGACCGAATTTAAGATTTCTTCCATCGTCCGCTTAGATCTTCGCGCTTCGTATCTTTTCATCTTCTCCTCTTGCTTTGGGAATCGAATCATACTGTTCGTTTGGTGTAACTGTGTCTCGTGAACGGTGACCAATCGAACGGCTTTCCCCATTTTCTACCTCCCTTCGTCGGCGGAAGTTCGATGTAGTAGTATTTGCATAAATTCCGTATTGTACTGTTTGATGTTGCCATTTGAACGGGAAGAGTTCTGCTCTTTCCCGCCATCTCCACTCGCCAAATGTAAATCGTTCCAGGTGGAATTTCCATCGACTCTAATTTAGTTTTGGGTTAATAGAACTTTACGGTTTAGCGAATTTGCCCTTTAAACCCCTATGATTTTTGACTTAGCATTTATTCCCTCTGATTTTGGAACTAAGTGCAAATTACAAGGGATAAGTGCCAACGCAGGGAGTAAATGCAAAACAGTTAAGTAAAGTGCTATTAACCCTTTAATTTTTTATGTTTTGGTCAACTTAAGCATACCTCAACTTGATTAATCACCTTTTTGGACAATTTTAAGGACACACTCTTTCACTCTTGTCTAAAGCATTTAGATTTAAAGTTAAAATTTAATTTCTGGACGCACTCCTCACTCTTGAAAAATAAAAAAATTTAAATTATAAGTACATTGATTGATACATCACAAGTAATATTATGATTATTATTTTATTTTTTTGTTATATACAGTTAGGAGGATTTTTTTAACGTTAAACCTCTCACATCTCTCACAAAAAAAAATACATTAAATAACCGTTAAACTATAAAGATTATTTTTTATGATATTTAATATATTAAAAATCTATAGGATAAATACACTAATCTAAAAAATACAAAGAATAAAACTACTCACACCTAAAAACTAGCAAATACTCCCCCGGTAAAATTGACTATATTATTCTTAATATTTTTAATAAGTATTGAATATAGAGAATGATAATCGCAATGATTTTTTTACCCTTAAATATAAATAATTTTTAAATTTTAAAAAAATAATTATTATTTTTTAAGTATATTATTCCTTGTCTACCAATTGCCTCCCTCCACAGATTAATTTTCTATATTTTTTTATTTAATATTTTTTATTGTCTAGTATTTGTATATGGTTTTATCCATCTATGTATTTATTATTTTTGTGGAATAATTAATTTGTGAAATTTATTGGTACTTTAAAGGATATGAGTAATACTAAAAATTTAAAATATGCATAAAAAGTAATAATATATTGGTGTATTCTAGCGGTACCCATATTTTTATCTTTTGAAATTTGTCGTATCCTCGTGTCATACCCATATCGGACATGAAACGCATGTCCGTGTCCATTCTTCCTCTAATTCTATGTTTTGGGATAAACTTAATTTCACTTGTAAAAGTAACAAATATATCTCATGTCATTTGAAAAGTAACTTGGTGACTACTTCGTCTACCAAGGTCCCTCCAGTTACCCATTTGTCTTCATATATTTCAAATTAATTTAATTACAAATTATAGATAAAAAAAATTATTATATAGTCTTCCAAAATAGCATAAACTATAAAATTCAACTAGTATAATTAAGTTTTTAGTCCTCCATTTACATTAACTAATTAACAAGGTGTGTCCATTAATTTACAGATCATGCCATTCTAAAAACTTGCAACTGTTGAACTGTTAATAGAAAGTCAATCAAACCATGGGACAAACCATCTCTAAAAAAATCGGTATTGTGAACCTTTCCAATGCAGTAAAAAACTAAAAAAAAAATACCATTTTAATCTATAATTCTCAATCTTCATTTTGATATTCGTATTGTATATTTTTTACAAAAAAATTATATAATTTTTAAATGTTCACACTATTGTCTATTTCGGTAGTTTTGGTAGGGCGTATATGTTCTAAAAATATTTATTCCTTTGTCTCTGTTTGAAAGTCGAAATCCTAAACCAACACGCAAAAAACTCATGATGCCCATTTTCCCATGCAATGTCGAAATCAAAAGAAGATCAAGGAACAAATTCGAACGAGAGGCAAAGTAATAGTCCACAAGGTGATCGAAATCCAACTATCGTAGTTTGTTTGCTTTTTCGGTTAATATTAGAAACATAATCTTTCTTATCTACTTCAATGCTTATTCTTGAATTTCATAATACTTTATCATCATTTTGAGTGATAAGAACCAAATGCATGTTTAATCTTTGATAATTATTTTTACAACCTGTTTTGGGTACTAACATGGCTATATTTTGTTATTGATATGTGTAGGATTATGTAAATATTCCCACTGAAAATAAATTTAGTATGCTGAATATGCGAACATTAAAATGTTATATTCTATTTTCACGATTGTAATTTATAGTGCGAACATTCACATTGTTGTTGAAAACTTGCTACAAAGTTAAGTTTTCGATGGACTAGCACTTGGGTATGTGACTGTGGAAGAGAATATTATTAAAATTTGAATATGTAAACATCACATTTTTCACTGCTATTTGAACATGCACTACAATGATTGTTGTGACTACCGTAAATGTTCGCAACAATGAATAATGTGAAAGTTCACAATGTTTAATGTTAGTTTGATTTTTGTAGATTGTTGTAAAACAAAAGTAAAGAGTCAGAATCAAAGTTAGTCCAAGGCATCTCTATACTGCTGTAATCTAAAACAGACGTTTGAATTGGTGAAAGACTGTAATATAAGAGAGCGAGGCAAATCTTTGCTAAATTATTTGAGATCTTCTATTCGAAGCAAGTGACCTTCCAGAACATCAAGGAGAACGATGCTTGAACAGAAAAGATCATACCAAGTTACAAACCATTATAGATAGCCTTTAAGCTTGGAGAGAAACTGGTTAATCCCAAACTTCTCAATATACGATTGATATTTGGACTCATATACGAGGAAGAACCAGTAGTGTACAACTGATATGCAAGACCAAATTCTCCATTCCATAGCAAGCTCACCTACCACGCAAGTTCAGCGTGGTGTTGTTGAAGTCATTAATCGAAAACAAAGGTAAGCAAAACAAATGTTCGGGAGACTGAAGACATTGTCCTACTACTTTGCTTGAACTTACTCACTACGTGCTTCTTCTCAACAGTAGGTCAACAAGTTCTAAAATGGAAGGTGCATTATATAGAATACATTGAAGAAATGTCCAAATACAATTGGATCGAATCCATCCACAAAGATTTAGAGACAAGTCTTAAGAATAAGAAGTCTTACTTCGAGCCAAAATTTGTGATGGGTTGTGTGATTATATTGCAGGTACGTAATTCTCACTTCTTATCACCAAATGTCAAATATTGTGTAAACATTATAAAAATAGTCTTTACCCAGCGACTCGAAAAATGCTAAATGACACGTATAAAAGTAAGTTTGTGGACATTCTCAATGTTTAAAGTGATAGTGTGAATGTTAACAAAACAATATCATAATCTATGACATGTTATTCTTTTCTCTGGTTTCTAAGAATTAGCTATGCAAACATACTAGAGTGATACAGCCAGTAAAGAATTGAGTTTGTTATGCCAAGTATAAAATGATAGTGTTTATCAATGTATGTCTCTTCCATTGGTTCCACTTCCATAGGTCAACTATTGGATAATTAGGTATTATATTAATATGAATCATTATGAAATCTTATAATTTGATTTCCAATTTCTCTATCGCAATACTGTAATAACTTGTGTTTTCATATATACTCAAGTAAACAAAAATGACATTGAAAAAATCTTGCATGAGATAAGTTTGGATATCTCTTCAAAACCACAAAGTATTGATGAAACAATCGTTGAAGAAACTCATGTCGAACAACAAGAAGATAATTGTAAAGAAAGCGATCCAATCATAAAAGATGATCTAGATATCAAATCTATGATCGACAAGATTATAGAGGATTACATGCCCTTTCTTAGTAGTTAGGCGCAAATTCAACCAAATGCGTCCACCTTTGATTTGGGCATCGACTTGACACAATCCAATACTTTTGTTGAGACCTCGTCAACTCAAGATATCGTGATTGGATATATTTACGGACAATTAGATCAAATGTAAGAAGAATTGGAGAAAAATAATATGGAAGAACACAAGACTATCATGACATATCTCAAAATAGTTGTGAATATGACGATCACGACGCATAAGCAGAAGTCTGACATCGACGACTTGAATAATACTTATATGTAACAAAAGGAACACATTGAGAAGTCTGCTGCTGAATTAACAACAAAAATATCAAAACTTGAAAGTGAAAAAGTAACTATCCTAACCAAGATAAGTGTATTACGCAGCAACACCGAGATCCCTTATCGACGTTGAAAAATAAAAGCTGAAGAAAATATGCCAATCTTTTAAAATCTAAATGCAAGCTACCAATAAAATTATCAAAGTGTTGAAATTAGAGAAAATGAAGCCACACAAGCATATGTTGCTAAGTTTAAAAAATTGGAGAGCACGATCAAAATTTATGAGGCCAAGTTCAAATTATACGGGAGGCTAACACCACAAGGTGAGCCACCAAATACAACCACATCAACTCCTAAGTCTACCAAACTAAATATCACATATTTTTCCCCATTTAAATAATAATGACAACCGATCCTTGTATTGTTGATCATGTCCATCCCACTCTATGCATCCAAGAAAAAACAAGAAAAAATGCCAAAAATAAGTTCCATGGTGTAAAGGGTAAAAAACAAAGTGAGAAAACCTAAGGAATAAGACAGTGATTTCGTCTATCTGAAATCAAAAGGGAATGAGAAAATGGAGGAAAATCCAGAGACAATAAACCCCGATGAGATTACATTAAAGGAATACAAGGACAACATAAATATCCTACCTCTTAAAAATTATAAGTTGTAGGTATGCAAAACAATCAAGATTGGGACAAACTGTAACTAATTAATGAAAATATGGTAAGTACTACTTGTTAGCGTAAGCGGTTTCCATTACAGGATCTCCAAAAAATATGATTTTGACGATAACGCTTCATTTGACTTTTAAATAGACTAACATTATTTTTAAGTATAGATCATCCATACATTATGGAAATACATCATGGAGATGCATTCAAGTCGAAATGTATGATTTAAATAATGCAATTTTTCATTTCGACAACATTACTCAAGATATTGAACTCGAAACTCTATAGGTTGCAAACACACACACCGAAGGTGCATACATTTGTGATGTTTTGTTTCTAACATGTCCAATATACCTAAATATCACAATGTGTATTATATGTTTGATCATATCATGCAAATTTGAAAAATTCACATATTGATCACAAGTGTGCTTAATATGTTTAAACTTAGATTTAATGTGATCAAATAGTACATTTCGTGATCTCAATGTGAAAACACTTTACATATCATTAATATAATATTTTGAACATGCCTGTATCATTATCATATCATGATTCATACAATAAAATTGTTTATACATTTCTCAATTGGAAATTTCACATATTGATCACAAAAATGCTCAAATTGCTTAAACTCGATTTCTATGTGATCATAAGGTACATTGCATATTTTGATCATGAAAAATATTCAAATATATTTGAAACAATATTTTAAATGTGTTTGGCTAAAAAATTATCATATACATCAACCAAAACCAAGAACGAGTGAAGAAAAATAGAATTGTTTTGAAAACACTGTAGTAATCGATTGTTGTTGTCCAAAAAATCAAAATAGACCTTCTGTAATAAATTGATCAGAATTCTCTTATTACTTATCCAAATCTGATGAATTTTACTGGAAAGCTAATTTAAATATCTTTAAAACCATATAAATTTCATGTCGATCCAAGTTGGTTAGGTTGTTCAAATTTCATCATTTCGGCAGAAGTCAGTAGTTGTTTTTTGCAGAAAATCCTGTTAAGACCTTTGCTCACTCATTTGAAGTTCAAATGAGGTAATTCTTTTTGATATGGAACCCTAAATCAACAAAATTTATTTATGTACATAGTAAGCAAAATTTGAATATGTTTTTCCTAGAAAACAGTAGCTGTTTGTAAAAATGTCAATAGTTTTTCTCTCTCCTGCCCTGTTTTTGCTCTGTTTTCGGATTGACGTTTTGGCTATATTTGCATGTTCTAATTGTTATATGATGGTTCATATATATTATATTGGATGTTTAACATATTAATCATTATTCAATTTTATCAAAACAACACTAAATTGAAGAGAATTGATTAAAATATTTTGAAACTCTTAAGAACTTATTTTGCAGCTTTTTGTCATGAACTAAAAACTGGATTTACATATCAAATCTTGTTCGAAATGTTTAAATCATATTATGATACGTTATTTTAATATGTATGCATGATATATGTATTATTAATTGATATGTTCAACTTTATATTCATGTTTAATTGACAAATTGGTTGAACTACTCTGAAAATTCTGTTTTTCATACAAAATGTGATTAAGTGTTGGAATTTGTTTGGAATTTTTCTAAATGATCAAATTTATTGTATTCATGTATAAATTTGATTATACATCATGTATTTGATGTATAATTTTGTGATCCTAGTATTATACACATGAAATACATTATCTTGACCAACATGTGCAAGTGGTTGGAGTATTTAATGCATACTTACTTTATGGTAGGATTGAATAATTAATGTATATCATGCTTTGTCTCATGACAACTACACTCTTTATTAGCTTGATCATATTTCAATTGGAGGAGCCATGTTTTTAATGACCATCAACCACCTTTGAATAACCTCACCGATATTTGTCTAGATATAATAATGATTTACACCATACTCCATTATATCCATTTTGAATATATGAAATCTTTGCTGTATTTTTCCACTACTATCATGATAAAAATGGACAAAAGGTCATATGCATTTAATTAGATATGTATAGTATTTATGGTGTTAGAAAAAGTGGTTGAAATCTTGACAAATCTACAGAAAATGAAAGTAGAGATGAGTCTATGTTTTGACACTTGAAAAAATTATACCCAAAGGTCATATCCTCTCAACACTTCAATTGTGAAATTCTTCAACACTTCTCAATATATATATATATATATATATATATATAAGGAGGAACATTACTGAAAGTATCACAACCCACCAATCAATCAAGTATCATTCTTTCAATTGAGCTACAAATATCAAAGAGATATTATCAAAGCTTCCAAGCAATTTTTTGTGAAACAACAACACTTCATTTCTTTCTTGAATCATTTCTTTTAAGTGATTGTTGTATTTGTTTCACACACATAGATTATTGAGTTCTATATCTTGTGAGTGTTGAAACTCCACTTTGTGAGACGGTGAGAATTTTGATTATAAATTTTGAGTAAGGGTTTTGCTCAAGAAGAGAAATTTGTGAGTGGAACATGTTTACTCTAGATTGTAAAATCTTAAGATACGAACTTCTCAAGCGGCGACTTTAAACGGTTTGATCTTCACCTATAAGAAGATCAAAGATAATGAAATCCTCAAAAGAGCTCAGGGGAGTGGACTAAACAAAGGGTGTTTGTCGAACCACTATAAAATACCGGTGTCAATTTCTCTAACTCTACTCTTTATATTTTTGCTTATATTTGTGTTTGTGATTATTGTTTTGATTGAATATCTACTTTGCACTTCACATAATCACATAAAACACATAAGTTTAAATTGAGTAGAATTAATTAATGAAAAATTTGTCAAACCCAATTCACCTCCCTCTTGGGTAATTCTTGGGCCATTACTACTCAACATAACAATTAAATTCATTTTTTACTACTAACTACGCATATAACGATTTATCAACTTTAAATAACAATGATTTTAAGTATACTGGCGGATGACCTTTTTCCAATTGTGACGTGCGGGGATGCAATATGTATTTTTGTTGAAAGAAAAATGGCAAACAATGTAATTCGAATTCGTAGATGTTTTGAATTTTAACTAATGCTATCATATTATGAATGTTCATACTATGGTGATATTTGGAGATTGGCGTTGTATTGAGTTTTCTATTGTTGTCTAATATGACCATTCATAACAATTACCTTGTGATATTGACACATTGTTGTGAATTTTCACTCCAATATATTATGCATGTTCTAAACTTCTTGTTGTTCATTATTTTCAGTTGTTTTCTAGTGTGAACATTAACACCATTTACATATTGGCGAATATATTGGGGTGCATCATGTTGCTTGCATGTTCTAAACTTGCTAAAGTTGGTTCTCTTTAGTTGTTTTCTAGTGTGAACATTCACAATATTTCTATATTAACAAAATGGTGTGAATGTTAAACTACAATATATGGTGCATATTTAGAAAATATTCGTTGCTTTAGTACTCTCTGTTGTTTTATAATGTGAACATTCACAACAATTACCATATACTATTCAAATATGCCTTCATAAATGGAGGTCATTAATGCATTTGGTCAATGCCTTAACTGTAAGACCCCGAACTCCCACGTATGTCATTTTATTTTCATTCTAGAGCATTTAGGAAATTACGCGGTAAAAAATGGAGTTAATTGAAAGCCTAATTAATTTTTTTTTGGGTCAATTAAAAAATTTAGAAATGTTTATTCTAAACGATGGGATTCAAATTGTCGCTTAAATTTTAAACTAAAAATTTAAAGGTGCAAACCGCAATTTAAGAAAATTGAAAATAGTACCTTGGGCTCAAATAAGAAATGTAAAGAAGTTAGGGGGCAAAAAGTGTAATAAAATAAAAGTTTAAAAAAAAACACACACACACATATATATATAACACATACACGTGCGTGTGTGCTGTGCTTGCCGGCCGGACCATGAACCGAAACAGAGAGAAGGGTGAAGACAGGCGACGTGGCAAGATTTGATCAAGCGATCTATCCACTTAGTTCATGCATATAAAAACCATGCACGAACATCAGGAATGCAGATCTCAAAAAGGGGAGGAAATCTGGAAAAAAAAAAACAGAAAAGAATCTAGAGAGAGAAAGAGAAGAACGGAGGGGGGGACGTCGGGTGTTCGAGATCGACGGAAGGAGGGGAATGGTTCTGATCAGCCGGCAATTGAGGGTGTGAGAAGATGTAATCGGGGATGCTGTGTTCAGACGTGAGGGTGTATAGGGTTGCCGTTTGGGATCGCTGACGGTGGACGGTTCTCCGACAAACAGGATGTTCCGGTTGCAGGGGTGTGGAGGCATGTGTGTGCTCTGATTCCACGGGTATGTGAGTGGGGTGATCGTTGGTAAGATGTATGGGTGGTGGTCGCCGGAGTTGACAAAAAAAGAGGAGAGAGAGAGAATCGGCAGTGACGGGTTCAGTGGCCGCCGTTGGTGAGTTCGTTATCGTTCCTCCGGCGATTTCGCATGTGTGGGTATGGGAGGTGCTCGGCGTGGTGTGTGCGTGTGCCGAAACGTTGACAGTGAAGATCGGCCGGCGTTGAAGAGGTCCGGCGGGTCACTGAACCGAGACAGAACAGGAAAAAAAAAAAAAAAAAAAAAAAAAAAAAAAAAGAAGAGAAATTACAAAAACAACCCCAATAAAATTTAAAATTTATCTCGCGGCCTGTGAATGTTTCGGAACAGGTAACATTTTCAGTGGATATTGTTATCGGTTGAATTAAATGGTTGAGCATGAAAATTCATCGCATTTGCAATAGTAATGGTCGTGGGCGTAATAACATTTTTATAATCGCTAATTTTTAACAAACGGGTACAGTAAACTTAACGAAGCGAAATTAAAACGAATAATAATTGTATTTGTAATAAAATATGGGGAGTGGGAAAATTATGAAGAATTAGGACCTGCATTCATTTAATTAGGTTATTTTAAATACAATATTAATTTAGGCCCTATTATTATTAGGTTTGCAGGCACCGAGGTTTCGGTAGAGAGTAGTCAGTAAAAGCTTTTGGGAACGGATCATGAGGTGAGTGTACTGTCTTCTTACCAAACTATATTTCTATGTATGTGTATGATGAAATATGTGTTTACTTAAATTGTGTGAATTTATAAATAATATGGATCAAGTAGGATTTGGGTGAGTTGGTAAATGGCTTTTGGGAAGATTTCGATGGTTTCCAAAATGAAACTGAAAATGAATCTTTGTTGAATTTGGTAAAATCAGACGGTGTTTTTAAAAGGAAATAGAAAACCTCTGTTTTCCTAAAAATATCTGGTTTTCAAAAGAAAAATAAAGAGTGGAAAAATAGTTTTGAAAGAATCAGACGGTTTCTCTAAAAAGAAAAGTGTGAAATATGCTTTTGGGCTTAAAAGTTGGTTTTGAGGAAAAGAGATAGACGTGATGATTTGACGATATTTATTGAGTTGTGATTCGATGATACTGTATTTGATTTGATGATGCCCTAGTATTTATCTATTTCGGTAGAGTGAGATTATCCACTTCGGCGGAGTGATATTATCCGCTATGGCGGAGTAATGTTTATCTGCTTCGGCAGAGTGATGTTAAACGTTTATACTGCGCAGTGATTATCCGCTTCGGCGGAGTGATGGGTGTTCGTAGGAAAGCATATCCTACGGATGGTACGGTACCGTTGCAAACTCCCGATCGTGAGGTTAAAACGATCACTAGGGCTGGCCAGTGTGTGTGTGTGTTGGAGGTATGTGTCTGAGATTGGTGCATTGAGATGTGGTGATTTAAGTATATTGATTGATTTGATATTATTTATTATGATGACTGGTATGATTTTATACTAGATGGAACTTATCTATACCACTTTATTTTCATTGCTTATATAATTGTGCTTGATCCATACTAAATTATGGAAATATTTAGAACGTATTAATATTTTAAAAATATTTTATTAAGAAGGCAATATACTCGCAGGTACAACAACTAGGAGTCGGTCCCCTACTGGCACTAGGTAGATCTACGTGATGAAGTCATATAGGCGTTTGAGAGGAGCTGTCAAGGGCGAACCTATAAAAAAAAAAAAAAAAGTTCATGGATAAATACTTTTAGCTAATGGAAATTTCGGGATAGGTGTGTCCCCCATAGTAGATATTTGTATTATACGGTGGGTATGTATTGTCTTTCGTTTGGTTATTTGGGTATTGGTGATGTCACGTTGTAGTCACACCCGCCTCGGGATGACGGGTGTCCGGGACGGGTTATGACATTAACCAAAGGATATAGATAATTAACACGTTCAGGGGAAAATCTGGATTTTATATGTTGGACCGGTCAAAATATGCAGTGGCACGAGTTTGGGTAAATGGTTACTTATAGACTAAATTTAGTTATTAATGATTTTAATGTACGTAACTTCATTGCAGACTATTCTGAAGGAAAATCAGTATACCCTTCAATCTCATGTCTACCAAAAAATTAGAGATGTTTTTTCGCAACAATGTGGATATATACACTTTCTTATGAATACGAAAGACCGTCATTCATACGCAAATAATTGGACCTTACTGGTGCTTGATATTGGCGAGTAAAAATGGACATTCCATAATTCAATGCTTCTAAGAGACCCCATAAAAGATCATTACCACTAGGACACACAAATAGTCGTACATATCTACTGTTTAATACATTTAATATTGATAGTTCTTACCAAATCACTATTTAACTCAACCTATATTTACGACCATAAACTTTGAGTTGAGAATTATATCAATCAACATATCAATCCAAATTATGTGGAAGCATAAATCAAACAATACATTTAAACGTAAGCAAAATCATTCACCTTGCAAAATTGCAAAATGTTCCATAAGTTTATTGAATGTTCACTGACTATATATTATTGTGATTTTTTAATGTTAGGAGTGAATTTGGAATTTACGTAATATATATCATGAAACAATATGCCAAAAACAAACCAATGGCAAAGAAATTGATTGCCAAATAAATGAGAGAATTATGAAAAATAATCATACATTGTTTGTTAAATGACCTCGAGCGTAGCTAGTCACTATCTGCTTCTAAGGTTAGGAAGGGAAATAGAAAAACCTTTGATGTCGATTAAGAACATCTCCAACAATGTGATTTGTATTGCCTTTGGACAAATGTTGTTATGCTATTTTTTTCTTTTTGGCTTGTTATTATATAATATTGAAGGCAATAAATGTCAACTTATGGTTAATTTGATATAATACTTGTCTACACATTCACATATTTACCACTATATTTAACATTGAACTATGTAAATATTCACATATTTTTTTTAAACATGTACAACATCTAATGCATAAAATTGTTAACACAAATATATTTTAACACAACCAAATCTCTAATGATGCTATTTGTGAACATTCACATACTTAATGTAGACATTGTATTTTGTCCTGCCAGTGCAAGGTAGTTTGAAATTAAATAAAATAAAAATAAAAAATAATTTTTCAAGCTTTTTTCCATGGATTTTTAAAAATATATGAATTTAAAGAAAAATCCCAGTTCAAAGATTTCAAGAATTAATCGAAAGGTATAATTGAAAACTTAAATAGTTAAATTGGAAGTTTAAAATAATAAATTAAATCTCTAAGATTTTAAATTAGTGTTTCAAAAAGTCCAATTAAGTCAAAAAAAAATCAATTAGGAATTTAAAACCATAATTGTGCCTTTTGAAAAGTTTAGAGACTAAATTGAAAATTCAAAAGATCGATTTTGGGATCCAAAGTTCAAAATCAATATTTGTAAAGTTCAATTAATCTCAAGACAAGTTTAAGAAAGTTTCATAATCCTAATAAGACACCCCCACCCGACCAAATAGACCAATTGAGACAATTGCTCAATTTAGAATATTTAGCTCTTAATTTGAATTTTAAATTGACATGTGAAGAGACCAATATTGATTCTAAATTTCCAATTAAATCTTTAATAATAATTAATTCTAGAAAAATTCAAATCAAAGCTCCAATTGAGGTTCCAAAAGTAAAGAGAAAACTACGAGATCAAAATTATAATTTTTCAAAAATTATTTTTGGACTAAATTGATCAAATTAAAAAATATTTTCAAAGGGAAGTAAATTGGGTAGTTACAAAAATTTAAATAATTAAATTATCAAACAAGTAATCACCAAATTTCTCTATCCAATTATTATCTTGAGTTTATAGCGGAAACGTATTTATCTAAGTGCACAACCAAACAGATAGAGATAGAGAAATTGAACATGTAGATTTATCCTGATTCAGCAAGTTACTCTTACCTACGTCTAGTCTTCTGAACTCCTATAGGGATTTCACAATCCACCAAGCCTGATTCTTTTTCCAAGTAGGAACTAGACCCTTACAATCTTTTTCACATGTTAAAGACTAACATAATTCTTTTCTCGGGCTTAGAATCAAACCTTTATAATTTTCATTTCACTAAGCTCAAGAAGAACTTAATTCTTTTGTAAGCTAAGAATCAAACCTATCTATCTTTTTATCAGGCTAAAGACTAACCTGAATCTATTATAGGCAGAATCAAACCTAATCTTTTTACAGGTTAAGAATCAAACCTAAACCTTAATTAGACACTGACCCAAATGTGTTTAATCCTCACACACTCACCAATACAAAAAAAATATCAAGTTTCTTCTCATATAACCTTCTACCACCTCAACATAATATATGATCGATTAATGTCCTGATAAACTGTAATACCCTGAAAATCTATACTTTTAAAAAATATTATTTTATATGAATTTGATATTTTTGGGATTGTTTTGTGAATTTATGGTATAAATGACATTTGATAATTTTTGGAGTTAAATATTAATTTTAAATTGACGTTTAAAAGATTTGGGATCATTATATTATTTAAAATATATTTTTAAGAGTTTTGAAATATAATTAATATTTTCTTGATTTTAAGGGGGGATATTGTGTAAATAAATAAATTAATTAATTAAGCAACGATCAAAATTGTTTCCTTCATATAGAAGGAAACAAAACTAACCGTGTAATATATATATAATATAGACCTTACACGTGGACAAGTGCATGTTAATAAGTAAAATTGTTATAATAATATAATAAGACTAATAATGGATGATCATCATTGATTCCATAACTATAATTGCTTATATATATATATATATATATACATGGGAAGTAAAGGAAAAAAAGGCTACTGCATCCAAATTTAAGGTTAAATTCTAAATGTTTTATGCGGGAAATATATTTCGATTCGAATTTCGATTTCGAATTTCAGATAGAATTTATAATTCTTTTAATATATGTATTTAATTTCTCTATTGTGAGATTTGGGTTATTTTTGTCGTCGGATTATAGTTGTTAAATTGCTTGAAATAATTATGATTATGTGAAAATTAAGTGGAAAATCATGTCAACATGTTTTATGTGTAGTATTAATTAAATGCACGTATTAGAAGGATTAGAATTCTACTGAGTATTGGTTCATAACCTTACAATTTTAATTGTAAGGCCGGTGAGAGGGAAACGGAGACAAGCATTTTAGTTGATTTTCTATTTAAAATTGTAATAGTTGTATTCATTATTCACCGTTGTAAAATCGATTAGATAAATCGTTAATTATAATTATCGCCCTGTCTTATAAAATTTCACATAATAAATGATCCTATGACTAGTAAAGAAATATGTGTGCGATATTTTATTATCTATCAAAATAACTTGATTGGTTGACTTAAAAACATAATTTTATTGTAATGGTAGCAGTGGAATTTTATTCCGGCCTGGTGTGTGATTATATTATAGTATATTTTGAAAAGTGATGTTTAATAAATTTTTCAAAATATACTTGGTCCATAATTTTTTTTGAATATTATGAAGACAATATGTGCATTATCTTTTATGTAAATTGTCAAATTATATTTTTGTACTAAAATGTGAATTTTTTTTTTTATTAAAATGAATTATTTTATAACGTTATGCGAATCAAGAAAATTTTAAATGTGAAAAGTGATTTTTATTATCCAACTATGCCATAGTTGTCTTCTCGTCAAGAGGTCATATCCTGCGAGATGTGGATATATATTGTTACCTGTCAGGCAAGTCCTGTAGGGTGGATATATGTTGTTACCTGTCAGACACGCCCTCTAGGGTGAATATATGTTGTTACCTGTTAGGCAAGTCCTGTAGGGTGGATATATGATGTTACCTGTCAAGCAAGACTTGCAAGATGGTTGCTCCTACCATTTAAGATATCAAATGGCCCTAACACTGATAGCCACTTGAGATGGCACAGTTGGACAAGTTACAGTATCGTTATAACTCCCGATCGTGAGGTAAACGATCATATGGCTGATAAGGAAATATGTTATTTTATTGTATACAAGTGAGTTGACTAGTTGATTTAAATTCGGTTATTCGGTTACGATGATATTTTTGTTGGGGTTTTGATACTGCTCAATGTGATTATATTCTGTTTTGGAAAGTGAATTTTGATAAAAATGCTTGATCCATAAAATATTTTTATATTGCGAAGACAATACACTAATAAAAATAACTCGGATAGATATTGGTCCACTATTAGCGTTAGGTAGAGTCAAAATGTGGGGTCATTATGAGACTAGTGGGAGTCAATTGTTATGCGATTTCCACTGGTGTAAAATGAAACGGTTGTCCCAGGGGCGTAACCCAAGTCTATTTTGAAGGGCCCACTAGCAGAGTCCAACCATAACACGCTTGGCTCTTGTAGGGCCCACTAACCTACATTAAGGGGGCCCAACCATAGAACGCTTGACTCCTGTAACAACTCGGTTTCCCAGGGCCGCCACGCGGTTTCTCCCCTTAGAAAATTAACACTAAACTCAATTGACTAAATTTTCATTTTATAAAATCAGGTAAATTTTTATAAGGCGATGGCGACACAAAATTAGTAATTTGTTTTATAAAATCTTTTAATTTACAATGCGGCTGTGATAATTACAATTATTGAATTTATAAATTATCAATTTATCGAATTGATTTTACAACAGTGAATAATTAATACAATTATTAAAATTTGAAATAGAAAAACAACTAAAATTCCTGTATCCATTTCCCTCTCGCCGGCCCTGCAATCAAAACTGTGGGGTTGTGAGGCAATACTCAGTAGAACTCCAAGCCCTCTAATATGTGCATTTAATTAATACGACACATAAAACACATTGACATGATTTTTCACTTAATTTTCACATAATCATAATTATTTCAAGCAATTTAACAGCTATAATCCAACGACAACAATAACCCAAATCTCACAATAGAGAAATTAAATATATATATTAAAAGAGTTAGAAATTCTACCTGAAATCCGAAATCGAAATCTGAACCAAAATATATTTCCTGCATAAAACATTTAGAATTTAACCCTTAAATTTGGATGCAATAACCTTTTTTTCCTTTACTTCCAAATGTATATGCCTATATATATATATGCAATTATAGCCATAGAATCAATGATGATCATCCATTATTAGTCTTATTATATTATTATTATGATTTTACTTATTAACATGCACTTGTCCACGTGTATGGCGTATATTATATATATATATTACACGGTTAGTTTTGTTTCCTTCTATATGAAGGAAAAAATTCTGATTGTTACTTAATTTATTTATTTAAACAATGTCTCCCTTTAAAATAAAAAAAATATTAATTACATTCCAAAACTCTTAAAAGCATATTTTAAATAACATAATAGTCCCAAATCTTTTAAACGTCAATTGAAAATTAACATTTAACTTTAAAAATTATCAAATATTATTTATACCATAAATTCACAAAACAATCCCAAAAATGTCAAATTTATACAAAATAATATTTTTCAAAAATATAGATTTTCAGGGTATTACAATCTTCCCCTCTTAAATAAATTTCGTCCTTGAAATTTTGTTCAAACCAATAATAATTCAGAATGGCACCGTACTAGTCACTTTCGATTAAATAATAACCAAAAGTCACCACCACGCTCCCGTTGTACTATTCTAAAATAAATAGCAGTAAATATGAACATATCTTTAAACTATCATGGTAGTCTCACTTGAATTTGATCTATCTCATTTCGAACAGGTCTATGACTTCAATAATTTCCCACTTAGCATGACTTTTTAAGTCTATTGTCATATCTCATAACCAACGTTTATCAATTTTATCCAACATTTAAGCCAACATGTTTGTAACCACATCTTATCCAACAAATAGCCCAATTTTTTGTGAACTGTTCCGTGAGACTAAAAATAATCATTTTCAATATCTAAATTAAAATTTCAATAATCTCATAAATTATTCACAAATATCAACACATTCCAAACTTCAAATAATAAAATTTTTGCAATACGTTTAAAACACATAAATACTTCTCAAGCGTATAAATACGACTTAATACGTTTGTAACGACTCGGTTTTCCAGGGCCACCACGCGGTTTCGCCCTTTGAAGAATTAACACTAAAATCGATTGATCGAATTTTTATTTTATAAAATCTGGTAAATTTTTATAAGGCGACAGCGACACGAAATTAGTAACTCGTTTTATAAAAATCTTTTAATTTACAATGCGGTTGCAATAATTATAATTATTGAATTTATAAATTATCGATTTTACAACGGTGAATAATGAATACAACTATTACAATTTTAAATAGAAAATCAACTAAAATTCTTGTCTTCATTTCCCTCTCGCCGACTCTGCAAAAAAAACTGTGGGGTTGTGAGCCAACGCTCAGTAGAACTCCAACCCCTCTAATATGTGCATTTAATTAATATGACACATAAAACACATTGACATAGTTTTTCACTTAATTTTCACATAATCATAATTATTTCAAGCAATTTAACAATTATAATCCGATGACAAAAATAACCCAAATCTCACAATAAATAAATTAAATACATATATTAAAAGAGTTAGAAATTCTGCATGTAATCTAAAGTCGAAATCTGAACTGAAATATATTTTTCGCATAAAACATTTAGAATTTAACCCTTAAATTTGGATGCAGTAACCTTTTTTCCTTTACTTCCCATATATATATATATATATATGCAATTATAGCCATGGAATCAATGACGATCATC
The DNA here is from genome assembly GCA_016647705.1 of Eucommia ulmoides. Classification (NCBI taxonomy): domain Eukaryota; kingdom Viridiplantae; phylum Streptophyta; class Magnoliopsida; order Garryales; family Eucommiaceae; genus Eucommia; species Eucommia ulmoides. Next base: position 27,227,381 of record CM028326.1, read on the forward strand.
CATTATTAGTCTTATTATATTATTATTATGATGATTTTACTTATTAACATGCACATGTCCACGTGTAAGGCCTATATTATACATATAACACTGCTAGTTTTGTTTCCTTCTATATGAAGGAAACAATTCTGATCGTTACTTAATTTATTTATTTACACAATGTCCTCCCTTAAAATAAAAAAATATTAATTATATTTCAAAACTCTTAAAAGAATATTTTAAATAACATAATAGTTCCAAATCTTTTAAACATCAATTTAAAATTAACATTTAACTCTAAAAATTATCAAATATTATTTATACCATAAATTCACAAAATAATCCCAAAAATGTCAAAGTTATATAAAATAATATTTTTCAAAAATATAAATTTTTGGGGTTCTACAATCAACCCCTCTTAAATAAATTTCGTCTTTGAAATTTTGTTCAAAGCAATAATAATTCAGAATCGCATCGTACTAGTCACTTTCGGTTAAATAATAACCAAACGTCACCACCATGCTCCCGCTGTGCTATTCTGAAATGAATAGTAGTATACCAACATATCTTTAAACTATCACGGTAGTTTCACTTAGATTGGGTCTCTCTCATTTTCAACAAGTATGTGACATTAATAATTTTTCACTTGGCATGACTTTTTAAGTCCATTGTCATATCTCATAACCAATATTTATTTATTTTATCTAACATTTAAACCAACATGTACGCAACCAGCATCTTATCTAACAAGTAGTCCAATTCTTTGTGGATTGTCCTATGAGACTAAAAATAATCATTTCCAATATCTACATTAAAATTTCAAAAATCTCATAAACTTTTCACAAATATCAACACATTCCAAACTTCAAATAATAAAAATTTTGCAATATGTCTAAAACACATAAATATTTTTCAAGCGTATAAATACGTCTCAAAACACTTAAATACGTCAAAATCATATAAATACATCTCAAGACACATAAATACAACTGAACCACATAAGCACGTATTGAAATATATAAATATAACCCGACTACATAAATATCTGGAAACACGTAAATATGTCACCAACACGTAATTATGTTTCAACTACACAAATACGATCGGGGGAGTTATGTAATAACTAAAAAATATAATTTTCCTAGTGGGAATACAATTGTTATGCGATTCCCAATTGTAAAAATAACAATTATCGTATAACTAATATATATATATATATATATATATATATATATATATATATATATATATATATAAAATAAAATAAAATAAATAAATGAATTAAATTGACACGAATAGTGGGGTCAGAGCCTTGCTTTTGGTTTAAGCCAAACCCAAATTAACTAATAAGTAAACATAAAAAAACAAAAATGCATTCCCAATTAAAGGAGAAATGGGTTGCGGGGGGGGGGGGGGGGGGGGGAGGGGGTTGGTAGTATGCTTTGCTTCCAAACCACTGAAGGTAACTGTTGTAGCTTGAACTTCTCGGAATTGGAAAATGTAAGACCTAAATCATAGCATGTACGTCATTAATAATTGTATTTTAGAGCATCAGGAAATTGGGAGAAAAAAATTTTGTTAATTAAAAATCCAAATAAAAAGTTTAGGGGACAAATTGGAAATTTTGAAAATATTAATTTTAAAACTTAAAATTTCAAATTGACATTTATCCTTTTAATTAAAAGTTTTAGGGGTGAAATTGAAAAATTTAGAATTTTTTTTAAAGCTGAATTTGATAAAAATTAAGAATTTAAGGAAGTTGGGGGGGAGAAAAGGGTAATTAACTAAAAGTTTATTTTAAACACATATATATATGAGCTGTGTATGTGAAGATCATCGGTCGGACGGGAATCGAAAAGTGGGCAACGTGCCGTGAGGAGATCAAACTTTCATCCACTCAAACCATGCATATGTTCATGCAAGATAAATTAATCAAAAAAAAAAAAATCTCTCAAACCCATTTGAAGAAATTTCTAGAGAGAAAGAAGAAAACGGAGGGTTCTCGGTGGTGTCTCTTCCAGTGATGGTGGGGAGAATTAGTGTGCATGTGTGTGGGGGTAGTTTGAGTGTGTTCTACTCTCTATTCGTCGACTACTCTCCGGTAATCGTAGGATGGATTGATCGTTGCCGTTTGGTTCGGTGCGGGATCGACGGTCGTGGAGCAAGATCATTAACCCTATAAAAACCTTTCCGTTCGTCATCGTTGATTTGGTACGTAATTGTGTAATTATTCTTGGTGAGTGTATACATGCATGGGTGTTACGAGTTTGGTAGGTAAAGTTTCAGCGGTGTGTGCTCTGTTTTGTTTGCCGACAGTATGTGGGTGTGATCAAATCGTGTGTGTGTGTGTGTTGCCGGTCGAGTCGTGTGCATGTGTGTGTGCGAGCGTCGTGTGTGCATACGTTGTTCAGTCACCGTCTGTGGGTGTGTGTTGGTCCGACGGTGGGAGTGCGTTCAGTGGAAGTCGTCGCCCGTGTGTCATCGACGGCGACTGGGTGTGGTTGTACATCCGACGACTGTATGTGTAGTGTGTGTGTGGTGTCGATGGTCGGCCCTGTTGTGAATGTAGGTAGGTTGTTGGCTGGCAGAGGCTATGAGTGTGTGTGAGAGTTAGAGAGAGAGAGCGTCGCTGGCGGTCCGGCTGAAACAAGAAGAAGAAAACAGAACAGAACAAAAAAAAATATGAGAAAAAAGAAAATTTCACTTTTAACCCCAACAAAAATTTAAACTCATCTCGCGACCCGTGAACGATTCGGAACGGGTAATATTTTCATTCAATATTATTTTCAATTAAATTAAATTCTAGCATACAAATTTGGTAACCGTGGGGACCGTTGTATTACTAAATTTTTATGTAAACAATTTTAACAAAATAAAAATTAAACCGAATAATAATTTTACATAATAAAATGAGGGGAATGGGAAATTACAAAACGTAGGGCTTGCATTTGCACGAGTAGGTTATTTTTTCTCTATAATATTAATTTAGGCCCTATCACAAATAGGTTCACATTTATCGAAAGATCAGTAGCAGATAGTCGGTGACACTTTTGAGAGCGAATTATCAGGTAAGTGTACTGTCTTCTTGCCAAACTATTTATATATATATATATATATATATATATATATATATATATGATGGAAAATAGTTGTAGTTAAATTAAATGATTTCAAAATGATATGGATCAAGTAGGTTTCTAGGTGAGTTGAGAAAATGGATTTTCGATGAATTGTGTTGGTTTCGAAAGGAAGTTGAAAATGGTTTTTCGCTGAAATTTGGTGATTTTAAAAGAAAGTAGAAAATACCTGGTTTTCTAAAAATAAAAGGTGGAAAAATGGTTTTTGGTGAAATCAGACGTTTTTTTAAGAAAATGAGAAATATGATCTTGGATTAAAAATCAGTTTTGGAAATAGAGGGTGATGTTTGAGATTTGACGATATTGATCAGACGATGTTATTGATTTGTGATTTGATGATGACGTTATTGATTTGACGATGCTATAATATTTATCTGCTTCTGTAGAGTGATGATTATTTGCTTCAGCAGAGTGATAGTATTGATTTGACGATGTTATTGATTGGACGATGCTGTACTATTTATCTGTTTCGGCAGAGTGAGGTTATCCGCTTCGGCGGAGTGATGTTTATCTACTTCGGCAGAGTGATGTTAGACGTTTATACTACGCAGTGATTATCTGTTTCGGCGGAGTGATGGGTGTTCGTAGGAAGGCATATCCTACGAATAGTACGGTACTGTTGCAAACTCCCGATCGTGATATTAAAATGAACACTATGGCTAGCCAGTGTGTGTTGTGGTGGAGTGGTGTTTGAGATGTGATGTTTTACTTATATTGGGTGATTTAAGTGGTGTTTGAGATGTGGTGTTTTACTTATGTCGGGTGATTTATTATTTATTATGGTGATTGACATTATTTTACTAGATGAGTTTGAATAGAACTTATATTTATTGGTTTATTTTCACTGCTTATATTATGGAGAATTTTACTAGTTACATGTTATTTCTATACTTACACTTGATCCATTTAGATGTTGTAGAATGAATTATTATTATAATAAAATATTTTTACTAAGAAGGCAGTACACTCACAAGTGCATTAACTAGACGTCCGTCCCCTACTGGCAATAGGTTGAATTCGAAGGTGCGATAGGGAAAGAGTATCTTAGGAGTGATACTAGAGGTGAACACTGAAAGTTTTAGATGTTATATATATATATATGTTGGTGATACGTCTGTATGCATGTATATGGTTATTTCTGGTGTTTGTGATTCTGGTGAGGTCGTGTCGACTTCACACCGATCCCATGGTGATGGGTGTCCAGGGTGGGGTGTGACAGAAACTCTTACTCCCCACTATTTTCTTCAACTGTTCATCCATAAATAAACCCATTATTTTATTAATCATGTCATCTATTTTGAAATTCCACTCAACTCCCAACCTACAAGGGAAAAAAAAAGTTTAGACACTTGTATCCTAGAGGTTTGACCAAAATCTCACTTTGGTACCTATAGTTTTAAGTAAATGCATTGTTTACTTTGCGAATAGATAATTATGTCTATAAGTGTTGTTGTTCATTTTTGTGTTATTTTGTGGGGTCAATGGGTTTTGGAAAGAAAAAAAATTAAAAAAAAATTACTTGACCCTTAAATTGTCGATTGTATTAAGAATATGAAAGTAATAGGACGTAACTATACCTATGTTGTTGAAAATGGGTTTGAATAATCTTGGAGACTGTCATTTTTTATTGGAGACTTATTAATTTTGTTCTTTTGAGTTGTTCTAGGAACGTGATACCTATAAGAATATAATTTGATATTTTTTGTTTTTCAACACATTGTACCCATGTATTGTTACCATTATTTCACTTGAGTCGCTACAGTTTTAACTTGAACGTATTGATATTTTAGGTGGCAGTTGATTAATGCAACTTACCTATACTAAGTAAAGTGAGGCTGGGTTAGTGTCATATTAGTCGTGGATCATAGGATATGTCGTTGAATTGCAAGGATCAATTTAAAGATGTTTACTGTCTTTTATATAAATTATTAAATTATATTTTTGTATTAAAGTGTGGAAAAAAAATGTTGATGAAAATGGACAGTTTTACAATGATTAATAGATCAAGATTTTTTTTTTTTCTAAAAAAAGGTGGAGATTGATTTTTTATTATCCTGCTATGCCATAATTGTATTCTCATCAAGGGGGCATGTCTTGGTAGATGTTGATATATTATATATGTTGTTACTTGTTAGACAAGTCCTGTAGGGTAGATATATTATATATGTTGTTACCTTTCAAGTAAGTCCTGTAAGGTGGATATATTATATATGTTGTTACCAGTTAGGCAAATCCTGCAGGATGGATATGATAACTTTCAATCGTGAGGTAAAAGGCTGACAATAAAGTATGTTATTTTATTATATACAAGTGAGTTGACCGGTTGATTTAAATTCGGTTGTTGTGTTATGATGATATTTTTGTTGAGATTTGAATACTGCCCAGTGTGACTATATTTTATTGAAAAGTGGATTTTGATAAAAAATACTTGATTCATAAAATGCTTTTATATTACGAAGACAATACACCGATAAAATATTCAAATAGACATTGGTGCACTACTAATAATAGGTAGAATTGGAGTGTGGGTCATTGCAAGACTATTGGGAGCCAAATTGTTATGAAAACATTCATTTGAATTTTTGAGCTTAATTGGTATTTTGGAAATTCGATTGGGGGCTTTATATAATATTTTTATATACATTTCAAATGAGTATTGAACTTGTTATGTTACATGACTTTAGAGACGCAATTATGTATGTGAGATGTATTTATATGATTAAGACGCATAGATTTATTCGAGATGTATTGATTTTTGTAGTTTGACACGTGTTTATGTGTTTCGAGATATATTTATGTGATTGATACATACTTACGTGTTTTAGGACGTATTTATGTATTTGAGGGGTATTTATATGTTTTTAAACATATTTTGAAAAATCTATTATTGAAAGTTTGGATTGCATCCATGGAAAAATTTTATGAGATTATTGGAAATTTTAAGGTGGATATTAAAATTGATTTTAGTCGCACGGGACAGTTCCAAGAAATTTGGGCTATCTGTTGGATAACATGGTAGCATTGTGATACATTGGCTTGAAATGTTAGGAGGAATTGATAAATATTGGTTATGGGATATGGCAATAGACTTGAAAAGTCATGCTAGATAGGAAAATTAGTGGGAGCCAAGCGTAAATCGTATTTTACGCCCACTTGGGTCATTATGCGATTCCAAAGGCATATCCTGTAGGACGTTGTTATTGTGACATGTCAGGAGGGCAAGTCCTGCAAGTGATTGATTATATTGTTGATATGTTGAGACCTATCAGGAGGGTAAGTTTTGCAGGTGATTGATTATGTTGTTGATATGTTAAGACCTGTTAGGAGTGCAAATCATGCAAGTGGTTGCCCCTACCATTGAGGATATTAAATGACCCTGACACTGTTGGCCACCTTAGATGACATAGTTGTACAGGTTACAGTACTGTCATAACTCCAGATTTTGAGGTGAAATGATCCTATAACTAGTAGAAAAATATGTGTGCGATATTTTATTATATATCAAAATAATTTGATTGTTTAATTTAAAAACATCATTTTATTGCAATGATAGTAATAAAATTTTATTCTGCCCTGGTGTGCGGTTATGTTATATTATATTATATTTTGAAAAGTGGTGTTTGATAAATATACTTGGTCCATAAATTCTTTTTATATTATTAAGACAGCGTATGCATTGTCTTCTATATAAATTTTCAAATTATATTTTATTACAAAAATGTGAAAAGAAAAGGGTTTATTAAAATGAATTATTTTATAACGTTACGCGGATAAAAAAAACTTAAATGTGGAAAGTGGTTTTTATTATCCGACTATGTCATAGTTGTCTTCTCGTCAGGAGGTCATGTCTTGCGAGATGTGAATATATGTTGTTACCTGTCAGACAAGTCCAGCAGGGTGGATATATATTGTAACCTGTCAGGCACGTCCTGTAGGGTGGATATATGTTGTTACCTGTCAGGCAAGACTTGCAGGGTGGTTGCTCCTACCATTGGAGATATTAAATGGCCTTGACACTGATAACCACTTGAGATGGCACAGTTGGATAGGTTACAGTACCGTTATAACTCCCGATCCTGAGGTAAACGATCTTATGACTGACAAGGAAGTATGTTATTTTATTGTATATAAGTGAGTTGACCAATTAATTTAAATTCGATTATTCTGTTACGATGATATTTTAGTTGGAATTTGGATACCGCCCAATGTGATTATATTCGGTTTTGGAAAGTGAATTTTGATAAAAATACTTGATTCATAAAATATTTTTATATTGCGAAGACAGTACACTGATAAAAATAACTCGGATAGATATTGGTCTACTACTAGCGTTAGGTAGAGTCGGACTATGGGGTCATTATGAGACTAGTGGGAGCGAATTGTTACTTGAAAATGTTAATTTGAATTTTTGATCTCAATTGGTGCTGTAGAAATGCGATTGGGAGCTTTATGTAATTTTTTTTTTTTTATGGTTTACGTGAGCATTAAATTCAGTATTAAACTTGTTATGTTATGTGACTTTGAAGGCGTAATTATGTGATTTGAGATGTATTTGATTTTTATAATTTGACACATATTTGGGTGTCTGAAACGTATTTGTGTGGTTAAGACATAATTATGTGTTAGTGACATATTTACATATTTCTAGATATTTATGTAGTCGGGTTATATTTATGTATTTCAATACGTACTTATGTGGTTCGGTTGTATTTATGTGTCTTGAGATGTATTTATATGATTTTGACGTATTTAGGTGTTTTGAGACGTATTTATACGCTTGAGAAATATTTATGTGTTTTAGACGTATTGCAAAAAATTTATCATTTGAAGTTTGGAATGTGTTAATATTTGTGAAAAGTTTACGAGATTATTGAAATTTTAATGTGGATATTGAAAATGATTATTTTTAGTCTCACGGGATAGTCCACAAAGAATTAGGCTATCTTTTGGATAAGATGCGGGTTGCAAACATGTTGACTTAAATGTTGGATAAAATAGATAAACATTAGTTATGAGATATGGTAATGGACTTAAAAAGTCATGTTAAGTGGGAAATTATTGAGGTCATAGACCGGTTGGAAATGAGATAGACTCAATTCAAGTGAGACTACCGTCATAGTTTAAAGATATGTTGGTATTTACTACTATTTATTTCAGAATAGCACAACGGAAGTGTGGTGGTGACTTTTGGTTATTATTTAACTTAAAGTGACTAGTGCGGTGCGATTCTGAATTATTATTGCTTTGAACATAATTTTCGAGAATGAAATTTATTTAAGAGGGGTAGATTGTAAAACCCCGAAAATTTATATTTTTGAAAAATATTATTTTATATAAGTTTGACATTTTTTTGATTATTTTGTAAATTTATGGTATAAATAATATTTGATAATTTTGAGAGTTAAATGTTAATTTTAAATTGACGTTTAAAAGATTTGGGACTATTATGTTATTTAAAATATGGTTTTAAAAATTTTGGGATATAATTAATATTTTATTTTATTTTAAAGGGAGACATTGTGTAAATAAATAAATAAATAAAGTAACGATCAGAATTGTTTCCTTCATATAGAAAGAAACAAAACTAACTGTGTAATATGTATAATATAAGCCTTACACGTGGACAGGTGCATGTTAGTAAGTAAAATCGTAACAATAATATAATAAGACTCATAATTGATGATCATCATTGATTCCATGGATATAATTTCATATATATATATATATATATATATATATATATATATAAGTAAATACATGGGAAGTAAAGGAAAAACGGTTACTGCATCCAAATTTAAGAGTTAAATTCTAAATGTTTTATGCGGGAAATATATTTCGGTTGGGATTTCAACTTCGAATTTCAATTAGAATTTCTAACTCTTTTAATATACGTATTTAATTTGTCTATTGTGAGATTTGGGTTATTTTTGTCGTCGGATTATAGCTGTTAAATTGCTTAAAATAATTACGGTTATGTGAAAATTAAGTGAAAAATCATGCCAATGTGTTTTATGTGTCGTATTAATTAAATGCACGTATTAGAGGGGTTGGAGTTCTACTGAGCGTTGGCTCACAACCCCACAATTTTGATTGCAGGTCCGACGAGTGGGAAACGGAGACAGGAATTTTAGTTGATTTTCTATTTAAAATTGTAATAGTTGTATTCAATATTCACCATGGTAAAATCGATTCGATAAATTAATAATTTATAAATTCAATAATTATAATTATCGCCGCCGCATGTAAATTAAAATATTTTTATAAAACGAATTACTAATTTCGTATTGTCGTCTCCTTATAAAAATTTACCAGATTTTATAAAATAAAAATTCAGTCAATCGATTTTAGTGTTAATTCTCCAATGGGAGAAATCACGTGGTGGCCCTGGAAAACCGGGTTGTTACATAAACTAGGTGGGAATACGGATATGATTTTACTTAATTTAAGCACAAAGATAATATTAGTAATAGTTCACAGGCAAAAATCGTTTCACAAGATTTTCAAGATATTCTAAATAAAAAATGATTTTTCACATAAAATAGTACAAGCTCAATTTAAAGAATATAACTCAATTAAAGTATAGTTAATTTTGAGTAAGTAAACAAGAACAATCTCACTGGGATTTCCTTTAGAAGATTGTAGAAAAGACTTAAACCCAGAATACCAAGAACACAAATTTCTTCAAAGCAAAACTTTTACTCTTGAAAATTCTCTCAACAAAATAATACTATCTTTATGAATATGGTTGATTAAAACTCTTACTCTTAATTGTTATATGTTCAAATTCGCAAGTCTATGTTTATAGAATTCAAACTATACCTGTAACGGTTATTTTTTAAAATATAAAACTATTAATGTCTCGTATAGACCCCATATAAGATACTTCTTCAAATCAAATATATTTGATTTAAAAATACTCTTTAAAAACCTCAATTTAATACCCAAAACTTCTTTGATTCGAAACCCTTAATTATAGAAAGTAGTTTTACTAGTTAAACTCATAGAATCAATTAATATAAGGATTAAATAATAGGATCTTCAAAATATATGATAGATATGTCAAATATGCTCAAATCCCTTTAAAATAAGATTTTATAAAGTTCAAAATCGTAGGAGTTTGGTTGAAGATCTTGGAAAACGAATTAATCAACAATCTGATTCCTAATGCGCTGGTTAACCGAAATTCCAGAAGCAAAATTCCGAAGGCTACTAATTTTTTCGGTCAACTGGTAATCCTGTCAGTCAACCGTCTGAACCGGAAGTTGTTCCTTCTGTGCACTGCTTCCATCGGTCAACTGCTCACTTGGTCAGTCAACCGTCTGGCCCTGAAATTTTTCTTATTTTCATATTTTAAAAATATTTTCTTGAACAACACTTTATGAAAAAATATTGAGACTCTCAAATTTATCATTTCTTATCATGATACGTAAAAAATAATCATTTTTAAGTATTGTGCATGATCCTAATCGGGTAAAATTAAGAGTATAAAGGTATTAAATTATTTTATCTAAAAATACAAAAACACTTTTCTGCTCCCAAAACTTTTCAACGTCTTTACTTGCAACATCTTGAGTCTTTTGAAAAATATCATCTTTGTAAATCATTATTAAGTAATATCTTCGAAATTCAACATTTTTCTCATTTGCTCAAACGGAATTCAAATATGAAATCTGTAAGACCCGAATTTTTGTATACACATAATTTTAGCCGTATTGTAGAAGCATGTAGTAAATAACGGGATCGATTTCGTAAATAAAAATTCAATTGTAAATTTTAGGGGATTAATCTGAAATTTTTGCAAAACTTAAGTTTTTGTTTTGGTTTTAATTAAAAACTTAAAGAAACTTAAGGGGTGGAAATGTGCCATTTAGTATTCAAATTAAAAATTTAGGAGTCAAATTTCAAATTTAGAAACATTCAATCCAAACATTGGGATTCAAATTGTCATTTAATTTCTTGATTAAAAATTTTTGGGGTGAAATTACAATTTAAGAAAAATCTTAAATGAATGAATTGGATTGAAAGGAAGTTTAAAGGAATTTAGGGGGGGGATAGAGTAATTGGACAAAAGATCATTTTATATATTTATATATGTATATATAGATGAGTATGTGTCGTGAGATTAACCGAAGGTAGAGAAAGAAGAAAGGGCGACGTGGCAAGGTAAGGTTTAAGCTTACACCACTTTCTTCATGCATATAAATGACTCCATGCATTGATTTGATCAGGAAATCTAAAAAGAGAAAAAGGAAAAAAAATCAATCAGAAATCTAGAGAGAGAAGGGGAGTCGTTGAAGCGATTGGTGATCACCGGTGGTGGCGGGTGTTCGATCGTTGCTGTTACTCCCGCGTGGTCGCGCGCGCGCGCGCGTGTGTGTGTGTTCAGACGTGGTGTGTGGGTGTGTGTTCTGCTCCTCCGATGGTGTGTATGTGTGTGTGTGTCGTCGTTGATTTACTGAGACTAAACAAAAACAGAGATGACGAAACGGCGTGTGTGTGTGTTCGATCAAGTGTGTTCGTGAGTGTGTGTTGTTCGGGTGTTCAATCGTTGGTGCTGTGTGTGTGTGTATGTTCATCTGTGTGTGCGACTGTGTGTATGTGAGTGTGTACTGGGCAGGCGTGTGTGTGTATGTGGGTGTGGGTTGATGTGTGTGGAAGCGTCGAAGTAGTGGTGTGTGCGTGCTTTAATCGTGGGAAAGGGATGGCGAGTGAAGATGCCGGAACTGGTGAGGAGAGAGTGAGAGCAGCACTGGGTCTGACCAGAAAACAAAGCAGATGAGAAAGACGACCATTGCCGCGGCGGTGAAGAACCAGAAAACATAACAGAAAAGAAAGGGAGTGTGCTCACCTAGGTGGTGAGGCGTTCACCTCGGCGGTGGCGAGTCAGTGAGCAAAATAAAGAAATGAAGAAGCATGTCACCGCGGCGGTAAGGCGACGGCCGCGGTGGTGAGCCAGAATAAAAAAATCAGTAAAACGTCAACAATTCAAAAAAGGGTAAAATTTCGACCGATTTCTAATTTTGTTAAATTTAGTTACTAGCATCAAAATTTCGTAACCGGGGTAATAAATGTTGTAACCCTCCATATTAACAAATGCGTACAGTAATTATTAACGAAGCCAAATGAACTAAATAATAAGTTTTCATAATAAAAGGTGGGGAATGGGAAATTATGGAACTTAGGACTAGCATGATTAGGTTATTTTGAATAAAATATTAATTTAGGCCCTATCACTATTAGGTTCGCAGGCACCGGTGTTCCAGTAGGTTTTGAACAATGACGTTTTTGCAGTGCGGGAAAAGAGGTGAGTATACTATCTTCTACGTAAATTACAAATTGTATTTTTGTATATATTATGAAAAATGTGTTTATTTAAAATAGACGAATTTGCAACTTATATAGATCAAGCGGTTTTGGGTATTTGTGGAAAAAAAAATGATCTTTGGAACAAATTGATTTTAAAGGTGGGAAAAGAATTATGGACCGAGTCGTTTGTTTTTTAGGTGAAAATTGATGTTTGGTCCGACTATGCCATAGTATTTTCTTCCCGGAAGGGATGTGGATTATCTGTTAGACAAAGTCCGACAGAGCGTTGATTATTTGCTAAGTAAAGTCCAGCAGAGCGTTTATAATCTACTAGGCAAAGTTCGACAGAGCGTTATTTATCTACTAGGCAAAGTCCAGCAGAGCATTGATTATCTGCTAGGCAAAGTCTGACAGAGCGTTGTTTATCTGCTAAGCAAAGTCCGGCAGAACGTTGATTATCTGCTAGGCAAAGTCCCGCAGAGCGTTGTTTATCTGCTAGGCAAAGTCCGACAGAGAGTTGTTGTGACCTGTTAGGAAGACAAATCCTACGGGTGGTACGGTACCATTGCAACTCCCGATCGTGAGGTTAAAACGATACTATGGCTAGTAGAAAAGAGGTGTGGTGTATTTTACGATAAACTGTCTGGATTGATACAGTTTAGATATATTAGTTTAAAATATATTGACGTGTGTGTGTGTGTGTGTGTGTCTATATATATATATATATTTGGGTTTTACTGGTTGATTTAAAATGGTTAGATTGGGTGTTTTAAATATATATTGGTGTATTTCAGTGATGACTGGTAGACTGGATTTCCATATGGTATGTGATTAAATTATATTGGTGTTGGGTGTTTTAAACACATTATTTCTTTACATTGGTGATAGTGAAAAAGTTTCGAATATGGTGGGCAATATACATTATTATTATTATATTATTTTATTTCTTTGGTGGCAATGAAACCGGGTACGTGATTTTATAATATTATTTTTTTAAACGTGGTGTTATTTAATTATAATTGACCCATGAAATGTTTTTATTGTGAAGACAGTACACCGATAAAAAAAAATTTGGTTTCAGGTACCGCGGTTAGGAGTTGGTCCACTACTGACACTAGGGAGAGTCCGGAGGTAGTGTGGTGTTGGAGGTGAGTCGATGGGACGTGAACCGGGAAAGGTTAAGGTATTTTGGTGTTTTTGGTTGTGGATATTTGGGACAGGTATGCTCCCAAATTCTGAGAACAAGTATATATATATATATATATATACTTTGAGGTAAGATAATAAAATTACGGTAGTGTGAGTGTGTATGTATATATGTACGTTTGGATATTCGTTGTTTGGGTGGGTAGCATCATGTGGGCGTCACGCCAGACCTCGGGTGACGGGTCCCCGAGGTAGGGTGCGACAAAATCACTCAATAAATTCATTAGTTTCGTAAAACATCAATGTTAAATTGTCCATCAAAACATTAGGGTCAATACTTCTCTTGATAATTTTGTCATTATTTAAGATTTCAAGAAAATTGACTTCCTCAATTCAATGTTAAAAAATGAATCCAAAGCCTTTCACCCTAATATATTTATTCCTTGCTCGAGTGGCCAAAGAATCCAACATTCATTCATTGCCTGAGTGGTTGGAGAAACTAATATTCATTCCTTGTGCAAGAGAATCCATCAACATTCATTCCTTGCCCCAGTGTCCAAAGAATCCAATATTCATTCCTTAACCGAGTGGCCAAAGAATCCAATATTCATTCCTCATACAAGTAACAAAGAATCCCTTATATATTCATTCCTTGCCCAAGCGACTAGAGAATCCAATATATATTTTTTGCTCGAGTGGCCAGAGAATTCAATATTCATTCCTTACCCAAGTGGTCAGAGAACTCTTAATATTCATTCCTTGACTGAGTAGCCAAAGAATCCAATATTCATTCCTTGTACAGGATAACCCACAAATATTCATTCCTTTCCAGAGTGACTGAAGAATCCAATATTCATTTTGTGCCCAAGTGGTCGGAGAATCCTCATATATTCATTACTTACCCGAGTGGCAGGAGAACTCACGTTCATTTGATTCATTCCTTACCCTAGGTGGTGGGGAACACCTGCATTCCAAAATCCAGCCATGGACCAGGGCACATTTCATCCTGGTATTGTAATACCCCGAAAATTTATATTTTGGAAATATTATTTTAATATTTTTAGGTTATTTGGTATATTATGAAAATTTATGGTAAAAATAAATATTTGATAATTTTGAGAGTTATAAGTATAATTTTTGGGTTTAATGATAATATTATATACTATATAGGGTATTAAGTGTAATTATCCTTTATTTTTTTGTTAGAATATGAAAGTGCTCGTGTGTATCTTATAGTATATTTTAATATATTATATTATATTATATTATATAGAATTAGATAATGGAGGGGGCATCCACAGAGCAAAAATCGCAAAATCTGAGAAAAAGAAAAAGTAAATAAATAATCATTATTATTATAATTATATTATATTATTAATATTACATTAATATATATATGCATAGATAGAAAGTTGAAGGAAAAAGGAAATATGGGAAGGGAGTTCAACTGTGGAGTTCACATTTCGGCCGTTAAGAAGAAGGCAGAAAATGAATAGGAAGGAGAAGATAAATAGGAGAAAAATAATTTTCATCTAGATTTAAGGTAGAATTTTTACTCTTTTAATATATGTATTTAATCCATGTTATATGATTTATGCTATTACCCATTATAATTGTGAATATCCATGAATAATTTATAAACATGTATTATGTGCCAATTATGTGAGATGCATGTCTACATGCTGTTTGTGGATTAATTATTTGTATGTATTAAAGAGGTTAGAATTCTACTGAGCGTTAGCTCACCTCTAATAGTATTTGATGCAGGATTTAGGAAAAATGGAGTTATGTTAGAAAGTGTATTTAAATTGTATTTAATTTTGTAAAAATTTATTTACTGTTAATGGTTGTAAAATTAGTAAAATTAATTGCTATTGTTTATTATTGGTATAGTTGTAAAAATTACTATAAAATTATCAATAATACTGCATATAGTATTTGTGAGACCAATGAAAATGGAGGGAGCGCGACGGTGTGACGATTGGCGAAGACGATGGACGTCAATCATTTTAATTTTTAGCGGATTTCCACTTAATATTTTTTGTGGATTTCCACTTAGAGGTTAAGTGGATTTATGTAATTTTCTAGTGGAATGTAACTGAAGATTAGTATTCATTAGAATTTTTATTTTCTAATTTCTCTAATTCTTTATATTTTAAAATGTTCATAGAATATTTAAAAAAATAAACTAAAATTAAAATTAAATTAAGTGAAAAATAATGTAATTGAATATCTATTAAATATAATTAAGTGGATATCCACTTAATGGATATTTACGTAGATATTCACTTAGTTGATTTTTAGAATTATTTTGAAGGAATTTTTAATTTAAATAGAATTTAATATTTATTTATTTTTATATTTTAAAATCTTCATAGAATATTTTAAAAAATAAACTAAATTTGAAATAAAATTAAGTGAAACATAATCAGGGTATTTATGATATTTTACAAAAAAAATTATTTTTTAAGAAAATTAAAATTAATTGAAAATTTTATTAAAAAATAAAAATTGTGGAAAATTAGAAAACAAGTTAAATTGTAAATATATATAAATTTTAGGAGTTTTAAAAACAATGGCCAAAATGACATTTTTGTAAATTTTGTAGCTATTGAAGGGTAATTTAGGAAGACTAAAAATAATGATACTTTTGAGCCCAAAAAGCATGAGACATAGAAAGTTGTTTTTTGAACAAATGGGACCCCTAAAAAAAATTCCCCAAAAAAAAATGATTGATGATATTAATTCTACAAAATGTATGAAAGTGCAATAAATAAGATTTATAACTATTACGAAGGTAGAAAAATAAAATCTATAACTATCATGAAAGAATAAAATTTATAACTATCAAAAGATGATATGATCAAAAGATGAAAGTTACTTTCATAGAAAATAACTACAATTTTGAAACTATTTACGACGTATACTCTTGCATATATTGTTTTTTTGTATGTGTTATGATAAAAAAAAATGATGAAATTAATTTAGCAACAAAGTGTTGAGATAATAAGATTCAGTAAACGACAAATTTAACAATATTGCACTTAAGATGACCAAATAAACCATATAATAGTAATAGAGTCACATAAATTTCAATCGCTGTAAGATAACATCGTTGATTTATTTTATATGTTATAATTAAAAAAAATAAATGATTGATGATATTAATTCTACAAAATGTATGAAAGTGCAATAAATAAGATTTATAACTATTACGAACGTAGAAAAATAAAATCTATAACTATCATGAAAAAATAAAAATAAATCTATTTTACATTTTATATTTAGATTAAATAGTTTGAGTTTT
The DNA here is from genome assembly GCA_016647705.1 of Eucommia ulmoides. Classification (NCBI taxonomy): domain Eukaryota; kingdom Viridiplantae; phylum Streptophyta; class Magnoliopsida; order Garryales; family Eucommiaceae; genus Eucommia; species Eucommia ulmoides. The sequence continues at coordinate 27,244,256 of CM028326.1, forward strand.
TCTTTACACCAAATAGTATTACTTTTAAGTATGCAATACAAAAATAGGTAGATTACTTTTTATAAATTTGTAAGTGCGATTTGTAAATCTACTTTGTATATAAAATTGTTGTGCAAAAAACATATCTATGTTGACATATATATTATTATAATATATAAAAATATTAAATGTCTTTTTTAAAAAACAAAAAGTGAACTTTTAATATATATATATAAAATAGCCACATATATAATATATATAAAATAAGTCAAAATGTTGACCTTTTAGTTTTCAAAAATCTTGAGGACAAATATGTAATTTTACCTAGGCAAATGAATAGTAAAGGAAACCTTGCTTTTATATAATATACTAGGTGGAGAGCACATTTGCATGTGTCTGTTATCTCTTTTATGTGACATATTTATAACATTTTACATTATTTATTCATTAAAGATCATATTGAGAATATGTATATTAAATTTTAAAAAAAATCGATGATATATAAAACTTATTTAAAACAATTAATGCAAGTCACATCATGTAAAGTGATATCAAGGTTATAGTTGACCTAGTTAAAATTAAGTTGAATGCAAACACTACACTCTAGATTAAATAATAGATTAGGAAAAAAAAATTACATAAGCATCATGCAAGTAGAATTTATCATGTCTACTAATAATAAACATGTGCGTACTTTCATAGAGAAGAACTAAGATTTTGAAAATATTTACGACGCATGTCCTTACATCTATACAAGGATAAAATATATTCGAAAAATACAGAGTTAAGTAAGGATTGTAGTTCTATTTGCTCCTCCTCGCCCAAAAACGAAAGGACAAAAAGATTAGACCGAAGAATCAACTATCATCAACCGATGTTTCTTCTCCAAACAACTTGACATTTGAGCTTCTCGTGGTGGAAGCAAAGATGACATCAGTATTTGCAATTGGCATTACTTAAGCTTGAGTTCTTATTTCTCCAATGACAACTTTAGGCACATCTTTGTCTATATACTATTTTGATTAGTTATGGGCAAGAGATACAGAGGATGAATTATAAAATGAGCTTTAGTTCTCCAAGCACTTGGTAGCGGTACGGGAGAACACATGCCAAGTGATCAATTTCTGTTGCAATCTTTACCATGTGACAAAGGTCAGTTGGATTTTCCTGCGAAATTCAGAAAAAATAAATGTATTTGGATGTACAATATGGTAGGCAAGAGAATAAGCAGGTAGGAAATTTTTACATGAAGAATGTTAATATATGTGAATACTAATCAAATCCCATTTATCATAAAGAATAATCTATAATTGCAAAAGAAAATTAAGAGTGAGTAGAAAATTTGTACAATTTAGTATTTCGTAGAATCATAAAATGAAGCACTCAATGTCATTATGTAGAAAAAAATACAATTTAGTATTTCATAGAATCATAACATGAAGCACTCATTGTTATTATGTAGAAAAAAAGAGGACATAAATTGAAGATGTTAAATAGCAGAAACAACAAGGTCATACACACTATAACAATTGAAGTACACTAATATTGTATCTGCAGGAAAATGAGCATTAAATACAATTAAAAATTAGATAAAATGAAAATTTGTACACATGAAAATTATTTGGGTACAATGTGGAAGTATAGTGAATCGCAAGACAAAGAATGTAGAACAATGCAATAAATAGGTTTATGTTGAAATTGTTAAAAAAAAAAAACACACTAAACTCGAGGAAAATAAACACCATACCAATAGCATAATTTTCATGTTTACACAATATCACTTGCTTATTTGTAAATAAATGAAGTATTTTGACCTTATTATGCCAGGAGCAACAAAAAAAGTTAAATTCTAAGACTCTCTCATGTACAACTTTATACATGATAAACCAGATTAGGGACCAAAGCTCTTTGTTTATAATTCCGAAAGATGATGATTATGCTACTGTTTAAAAAGAAGTGATAACGCACTACTCTTTTCATTACAAATTGCATCAAGTATAGCATATAAAAAGGATCACTCAGAGTCAAACTTCTCGAAATCATTGAAAGGGATAACTTGGAGTCCCCGAAGAAAATAAAATTAAAGATGATAACAAATATAGAAAAGTGTGAGATTGAATATTCTGAAAGAAAAATGATTTATTATTTTATTTTATACTTAATTGCAATGATCGATTTTAAAATCATAATACTTTGTCTCTCAACATTGTTCTTTGTTTGTGGTTATCCTCTACATCATAAGTTTTTAATTATAACCAAAAAAAAAAAAAAAACAGTATATACATTTCTCCAGTAACACTATTTTCTTAACCAATAAAGTTGCAAGCTCAAAAAGGAAAAGTAGACGATATTTAACAAATCTTAATTAACTCGCAAAAATCTTAATTACCATAAATGAATGATGTAGTTAAAAAGATCCATAAACATATAAAACAGAACCAGGGAAAAAAATTAAAGAAGAAAAAATAGAAATGGAGATCTACAACAGAGGAAAGAGGGGGTACCTGTGGCTATGGTTTTTAGAGTTGTCCTGCAAAGGCGTTGGCAGTGACCGGGTTCTCTTCATACCCTTTTTTCCAATCAAAAGAATAAATATAAAAAATAATAAATGTAATGTAAAATTAAGACAACATGAACAAATCTGAATTAAGATATTTAAAATATGAACAAATTAGATGTTAAATAAATCCATGTGAAAAAGCAATCTTAACATCACAACAATTGAATCTTTAATTGCTCCTTGACTTCTATTTTCCATTTAACTCCCAATTATCCATTCATAACCAGAACCTTGTATAGAAAATGAAACTTGCTCCAATAGTCAACAAAAAAGTAAAGTCATTTGAATCTAGGATTATTTAATAATTAATAAAAATCAAAACTAATTATGATGATGAAATATGATTACTGAAAGCTTTGAGGATGGATGAGAGAAACATAACTTAAAAACATGTTCAAAGTTCTAACCTTTATAGACACCTGCATATATATCTCATATCTCGTACAATCTTTATCACATGGAGATTAAAGTCTATAGAGCGTGATTTCAAATTTCAACAACGGGAATGATAGTTTATGCTAACTTAATGAAAAAGAGCTTCAACTAAGTTCATTAAACAAGCTAAGAAAAACATAAAAAATGAGTTCTTTTAAACCACAATGTGAACAAATCAAAACCATTATACTTTAGTTCTTCAAGCTACAATTTGAACACAAAAAAGTGCATACAGGACCTAAAAACAAAAGTATTTAGAGTCTAAAAAAACGTGATTTGATGACTCTAAACAGTGCACCAAACAAATACTTAAGCAGTGTAATGAAAATTGACATGGTTTGTGGCATAGTTCTGGTTAGAGCTATGAAAAAAAAAAAAATCCATAATTGGTAATAGATAATTTCCAAACACAATGTGAACATACCTATGTATATATGAAAAGTTGTAGCTCAATAATGTATGAAGTAGATCAATATAAGAAGAAGAAGATTTATATACCAATATAGATGACAAAAAAATCCAAGATTATTTCAAAAGGCTAAATCTGCTGAACAACAACAGGAAGCCTAAATTGGCCAACTAATATTCCTCCATAAGGCTTTCAAGTTCTACATGAATACAAGTAAAATTAACTTCCCCCACCCAATTCCATGTGTGTGTATGTGAAATGACAGATAGTGTTTGGTCAGCATTGCTATCCCCTTTATTATTTTCCCATTAAACTGGGAATAGCCAAAAAAACAAAGAAATATGTTTCCATTTTCGAGGCTTGAACACATCTATGCCCAGTATCAAGCCAATCCAACACCAATAGTGATAACCATAATAGGAAGATAGTTTATGGTTGTTAAGATACTATATTACTAATGCCAAATAAAACAGTAATGTCTAAATGCTTTGAAAATGAATAAATAAGTAGTCATGGTTTTACATCAATTCATAGATGAATTAGTATATGAATATACGGAAGTTAATTAAAAACAATGCAAGATAAATAAGCAAACAAAATCCCATTATGTTTAAAACGAAATCAGATCTAAAAAAATTAAAATCGATCGGTGAAACGGTGATGATGGAAATAGGGGTGAGCAGAGTCAGGTTTCACACTTTTTGGGTTAAAACCGCAAACCAAATCGAAGCCTTCGGGTTAGGTAATTTGGAAACTGAACTCGATTGAACAATTCTTCAGATGGTTCGATTTTGGATACATCAATTCATTTGTTCTCGTCGGTCGGATTCAGGTTGAACCGCCTTATTAATTTTTCAGTTTCGAAAAACACAGGCAAAGATCTAAAATCTTATTGTCCAAGACTCCAAATCTATATATATGAACAGTGCACTCGCTTTATACAAATTTGGAAACTTATATCTATTAATAGAACACTAAAAACTAAAAAAATGAAATAAGTTGATAGAAAGAAAAATATTTGAGTTTGAGAATAAAGTATTATCCTACCTCATACCGTTGGTGACTTGCGCCAATGACAATCATTTGGTTCCCAAGCATATGAAACCATGCCCAAATCATAAGTAATCGGGTTTACAAGTCACCCACCTGCCAATTGTACCATATGCACGCAAGATCTACCCAATTTCAGTCCATATGCTTCAGATCAATTGGGTTTATGCAGGCTGAGTAAATTTTGCTCAGCCCTAGCTGGAAATATCAAAGAGGAGAAAAAGAGAATTTATTGTTAACATAGCACAAAAAGAGAAAAACTTGATAGCTGCAATAAATCATACCTGATAAATAAATAAAATTAAAAGTAAAGAAATGAGAAGTTGAGGAGTGAGAAGGTTAGATCTACTTCTGAACCAAAATTAGAGAGAATCAAGGCCAGATAAAGAAGGAATATTTCTAAACCAAATCGAGAAGAAATTAGGGTTATTACCAAGGTGAAATCGCGATCTGGCAGGCTACGCAACAAGGAGCTGATGAATTATATTTGCAAAGGCTTAAAATAGAGAAGAGGACACGACTTCAAGGTATGGGCTGTTATTTTCATATTTCTGTAGACGACACTGTAGCACCTCATCTTCAGTGCTACTACAGACACTATGGATGGCCAATCAAGACGTTGGAAGCTGATGGTTCGATGAAAGACTAGATAAGGTGATAGGGTTAGGTGGTGCTCTGTTGAAGAAAGTTGTTTTTTGTTTGGGATGGGAAGTTGCTCTGCTCTTTGCGTGAAGGAGAAGAGAGAGAAATACAAGTGAGATACAAGTGGGTTTGGGAAATGGTACATGTGGGTGGTAGATATGTAAAGTGAGATGGCGTTTGGTTGATGGTAAATGTGTATCTATGTTGAGGATATTTTAGTAAATTTACGTAGCAAAATAAATAGTAACTCAACTTCAATTTATATAAGAGTAAGGATAGATAGATAGATAGAGATAGAGAAAGAGAGAGAGAGAGAGAGAGAGAGAGTTGAAGAAAATAGGAAATAAGGAGAGGGAGTTCAACCATGGAGTTTACATTTTGGCCGTTAAGAAGAAGGCAAAAAAAGAATAGGAAGGAGAAGATAAATAAGAGAAAAATAATTTTCATCTGGATTTAAGGTAGAATTTCTACGCTTTTAATATATGTATTTAATCCATGTTATGTGATTTATGCTATTACCCGTTATAATTGTAAATATCTATGAATAATTTATAAACATATATTATGTGCTAATTATGTAAGATACATGCCTACATACTATTTGTGGATTGATTATTTGCATGTATTACAGAGATTAAAATTCTACTGAGCGTTAGCTCACCCCCTAATAGTATTTGATGCGCAATTTAAGAAAAATTGATATATGCCGGAAAGTGTATTTAAATTGTATTTAATTCTGTAAAAATTGTATTTACAGTTAATGGTTGTAAAATTAGTAAAATTAATTGCTATTGTTTATTGTTGGCATAGTTGTAAAAATTACTATGGAATTATAAATAATACCGCGTATAGTATTTGTGAATAGTATCGTATACCGTACGTGTCGTTGGCATTGTCCGGAGCACTATTTTCTTGATCAAATCCTCTTCTTCTTGGTATGCTTTTGGGTGCTTATGTTAATGAAATAAAAATTCTCGAGGCCCTCGAGATTTGCTTAGGGCCTGATAAATTCAAGTTGTGGAAATCAGATGTAAGTATTTGCATCTCATGTGAACCAATTATCTACAGTGGCGTCTATTCAAACTAAAACCTTTTTTTTTTTTTTTAACAAAATTAAAGAGAAAACTTCTTCTTCTTTTTTTCTTGAAAATTGTATATAAGAACCAATTTTAATACTCGGAGTCGGGGGAAATTTATACATTTTTGTTTTATTTTTTATTTTAAAAGAAATACTTATCTGATATCCAAGTTTTGCAAAGTAGGTGTACTGGTGTTTGGCACTGTGTTCCTTAAAGAATGAGTATATTTTCTATCTTTTGTTTAATCAATATGATTTCTCTATCTTCTGTTTCTTTGAGGGATTTAGCGAGATTAAGCTGTAGGTTGGTGCAGGTTGACTCAACAGGTATTTTTTGTTCTGATTATTGTGAACAAATTACTGGTATTTTTGCCACAAGTTTTACTTGGTCCCATTTTAGACCGTTGATACAAAATTGAAATGATTTTTTTAATAGTCTTGATGAATTCGTGGTTTTTTTCATGTTTATAAATGGCATAATTTGTATTTGTCTCGCGCTTTTTCCAAACGAAGAGATTGTATTGTTATTAAGAGACCATTGAATAATTATGTCTTTGACTTTATCCTTTTTGGTGTTTTATCCTTTGCTCTAATATAGTCACCACCAACTGTTTCTGGTTTTGCCATTTTTTTATTTTTTATTTTTTATTTTATTTTATTTTTTTTTCAGATTAGTCTCACCCAAACCATTCATTGTTTTATTTTTTCAACGATAGATTTTGCATGCTGATTTTGGCTTGGTTGGACTAAATGATGATGATTGGTTTTGGTAGGCTTGATGTAAGGACGTGAAGAATGATGCTACATTGCTTTATGTAGCATAATTGGACTTTGAATATTACAAGATTTATGATCTGCTTCGTGTTGGATCTACGGAGTATTATATCTCCCGCTCTATACTTCAAGAATTGAAGCAGGTAAGGTAAACATTTATGTGTTTTGTTGTTGAATGATCTATGTATTGCGTGCTCAACTACTGTTTTTTGAGTTTGAAAATTTAGTGCTTCAACGTTTTCTATCTCCTTCGTTGATCATCATTTTGGCTTTTAATATATTGATTTGATGTGTTTTTGTTTCCATATTATTATCAGTCCCTTTTGCAGCTCGCAAATTTCTACGCCACTTCAGCTCCGGACGGTGATCGAGATAGATTAAAAATCGGGGTGTTTGAGAATATTATATAAACAAAGCAAGTTATGTTATTTTTATTAAATGTCAATTATTGTTGTGTTCACTTGAAAAATGGGAGTTGAGAACTTGAGAACAAATTATTTTTTGTCATTTTTTTATAAATTTGTACGTATATTATTAATTTGTGTTTAATTGTGGTTCATTGAAATTATTTGACTATGAAAGAAAAATTTTCCAATTTGATAGTTCTTTTATTCCGTTATTCCAATTTCAATATTTAGCATTGTTGTGTTTAGTTTTCTGACTTTTTATACTATTTGTTTGTTTTACTCTAAAATATGGTTTTAAATTATTCCAATTCTAATTGAAAGTTTTTTTTTTGTTAAATTAAGGTGGTTTTTTTTTTAATCCGTGGCGGTGGCGGTTGGTGGTGGCAGTGGCATTGTCGTTGAAAGGGTGGGGTAAGGTGGAATATAAATATAATTATTTAAAAAGTTAGATAAAAAAATTAATTTTAAAAATAAGGGGGTGCATTAATCTATATAGGCTGAATAGTTGAAATTAGATTTGAACGCAAAATGACCAAAATACCCTTTGGCCGTTATCATTGATTAGTATTGGAGCAAAATTGGAACAAAATTGAAATATCAAGGAGCCAATATGTCTATTTTCAAATTTGGGAGTCTAATTGAGCACCGACTGCGTTTGTGAAGGATCAAAAGTGTCATTATCCTTAATACAAAAGAGAATTTATGAAAAGCTCTATGTAGTATGTAAATAGTATGTATTTGTAAAATATGTATAATCTTATTTTATATCGATAAAGTTTTAGTCTTCAGTGTTAATTATTAGTGATGTTCAATTGTTAGTTATTATTGATATTCAAATTAAATAGGTGCATGTTGTTAATCTCGATTGTTAATTATTGTTGATATTTAAATGAAATAAGTCAATTATTTATTTTGTTTTTGTTGTTTTACACCCGTACCTCAGGCACGAGTTATACGCTAGTTATTAATATTTTATATATATATATATATATATATATATATATATATATAGAGAGAGAGAGAGAGAGAGAGAGAGAGAGTTGAAGGAAAGAGGAAATATAAGGAGGGAGTTCAACCGTGGAGTTCACATTTCGACCGTCAAGAAGAAGGCAGAAAAGGAATAGGAAGGAGAAGATAAATAAGAGAAAAATAATTTTCATCTAGATTTAAGGTAGAATTTATATTCTTTTAATATATGTATTTAATCCATGTTATGTGATTTATGCTATTACCCGTTATAATTGTGAATATCCATGAATAATTTATAAACATGTATTATGTGCTAATTATATGAGATACATACTTACATACTATTTGTGAATTGATTATTTGCATGTATTAAGGGGGTTAGAATTCTACTGAGTGTTAGCTCACCCTACAACAGTATTTGATGCAAGAATTAAGAAAAATGGAGGTATGCCGGAAAGTATATTTAAATTGTTTTCAATTCTGCAAAAATTGTATTTACTGTTAATAGTTGTAAAATTAGTAGAATTAATTGCTATTGTTTATTGTTGGCATAGTTGTAAAAATTATTATGGAATTATAAATAATACCGTGTATAGTATTTGTGAATAGTATCGTAAACCGTACGTGTAAATAGTATTGATTTTGTAATATTCTCAAATATTTTAATAATAAAGTGGGGTTAGATTGTTTAGTATTTTACCTCTATTTCTCTATAATAAAAGGAGAAATCGAGTGGCGACCTTGGAAAATCGGGTCGTTACAGGGATAGTTCCCTTGGCTTTCCTTAGGGAACACTTTCTACTTTATTTACTATTGAGTTTTAGTAAACACTTACATTTTAAACTACGTTTGACCTGATCTTTAGTAACCCCAAGTAGGCAATCCACATTAGTTCAGTCACATCTCAACCAAACTTATCAAATTGGGTCCAACCCCAAGTAAGTTTCTTTTTTATCATGCATACCCTAGCTTTGGGCTAGGGCACATTTTATTTGCATTTGGTTCTTCCGATGAAATATATTTTTGTCTTACATCAGCTTTGGGTCGGGACACATTTTACTCTGGGATAGTCTTTCTACTTCTCCTAGAGGTGAACTTTTCACTTTCTTCGCTACCAAGTGGCAGGAAGCATTTGCATGACTCGGATTGGATACATGTGGTCCACCATTTTTATTTCCTTCATTTGCCCCCACACGACAAGTTTTATATGCACACATAACGAACTACGTTTCAACCTGTTTTTTGACCCAAGAAAAATTGTTTTTTGTTTATTCTCTCGTCAACAAGAAAAATATTATTAGAGTTTTTTCTGATAATATCCCACACTCGCTAACCAACTCCAATTATTTTATTTTTTTTTGTATTTGATGATGTTAAAAATCTTAAAGATATCAATACCTATTTATATAGAGAAACCTAAAGGATGTGTCCTTATGTCTACCGAATAGACATATGATCTTTAAGATCAAGAGCCATATCCATTCATATGGTGGTTGTTCATGGAACTTGGGACTTACGTGGACGCTCCATGGGTCAGCCCAACCCGCTCTATAATCCAAAACATAGGATTACATAAGAACTAATGTTTTTTCCAGGGGATTTGAGCATTCTCAATCAACCTGTTCTTGAAGTCTCATAATTTTCTTCCCAAAGCCTCATGTGTAGCGAGCTTGCTAGGTTTGTGTTCATTTCCGCTTACCCAGAGGCGACATAGCACGTCATGGTGGCTCTTAAAAAACAAATAAAACTTCAAACATTGGATTGCAATGGAACTTAACTAAAATAAATAAAAATTTACCCTTGCAATGGTTTTATTTCAGACTCATAGGTCTATAGGAATTGCGATTTAAATGTTAAAAAATTGCAAAAAACAACTTTAAAACTAACCGCTGTGCTTTTTGGCTGTTCAACTTCTTCGAATTTAATATAAACTTTGCTCAAAATTGTGGGAAAGACAGTTGGTAGTATTTGTGTTGGGGATGGAGGTTGAAGGTGGAAGAATCTGTATTGGAGAAGCTTGAAGGTGGTTGGATGAGCAGAGAAGAAAAAAGTTCCAAAGGAGGGAATAAGAGATTTATAGAGGGGGAAGACAATTTTAAGATTTTGTGTACAAAACCATTAAATAAAAGATAGTAGTACAACTTCAACTTCAACAGTAATTTCATTTTATTAAAATACATTAAAAAAAAAAAAAAACATGAGTTTAACATTAAAATCTAAAAAACTGTACAAAAAAATAAAATAAAAGTGGGATTTCATGCTGTAGATTATACACCCAAAGATACTTAAGATTTTTCTGTGTGGATCACAAAAAACCAACACTTATAAAGACAAAAGTTCATAAAATGAGAACAATTATTACACAAAAAAAAAATGAATTTAAAAAGAAAAAAATAAAAATAAAATAAACCGGGAACTAATTGAATTCTATTTCTCTACCTCCGTCGGCCACCAAATATTTCAGAGACTGATTGTTTACCCCTCAATCTAAGATCCATTGGTAACCCTATTGAAGACGGCATGAATGCTCTGAGAAATCTCCGGGATGGGGCGGTTTGAGGGTCTTCTCTCTTCATTTTCCTCCTCCGGGACGGCCCACCACTGGCCGCCGCACTTTTCACTGACCGTGAAGACTTTGGATCGAAGATTGATGAGTTGAAAGAAGCGTCGGGCGCACCAAATGATGTGTATCCGACTGCTCCATCTTGATGGGGAGGAGGGAATTTTTCGCTCTTGCTCTTGGCGTTAGCTTGTGTTATCACTCTCCGTTTCTGGATATAATCAATCAATGAGGAAAAAAATGAGTAAACATTTAATTAAAAAAATTATCAATCAATGAGGAAAAAAATGAGTAAACACTAAATTAAAAAAAAAAAAAAAGGAACGGTTATTATTATATGGTCCTCGATCTTTTATTACGTATTTTTTTCTTACTATTAGAAAAACTTATTATTACCAATTTCTTTTCAACTTATTTTGTTAGTCATTATCAATATTTTAGTTAATATTAACTAAGATAAAGAATACATATTTCAAATCTAGTTAACGTTAACTTGATAGATTCAATATAGTTAATACAAACTAAAGAAAAGAAAAATGAAGTGAAAATTACACTTATGTCCCTTCTATTTTATAATACTGGCATTAAGAGATACATGATAAATTACAAAAAATACTCCTAATTTAACGGCTTCCATCCAATTACTCTAACAGAAATTATGATTGGACCAGATTGAAACCAAATTAAAATTTGAAGCACCAAACGTGCTACCTATGAAACCCTAAGATTCATTTAAACACCGACCCCTAACTTAAGGGACCAAAGTGCACTTCCCCCTTATTTTAAAAAGTTTTATGAGCAATTCTAGCCTTTTCTTCACCCTCATTCTCCTTCTCACCCAAATACTCAAGAATATACATATAACATAATATATAATTATATATATAATACACATGCATATATTTTGTAGATAAATTGTATGGTGAAAAGAAAGCGATTGAAAATGCTCATAAAATCCCCTAAAAAGTAGTTGGGTGCACGATAATTGACTGTTTGTCATCCAAAGTATAATGGAGTTGTTGATATGGACTGAAGTGGGAGGATGTTATATTGTTATGTATCAAATTGCAACTATAGGGATCAAAGTGAGATAATGGTAAAACATTAGGGGCGCAAAGTGTCAAAACCCCTATTTTAAGAGCATTATTTAGTCTTTACCCACTTTTTTTTTTTAAAACCTTACCAATATTTCAGTTGATTTTAGCTATGATATCAAATAAAAATGATAAAAATTATCAAGACTTATTTCCAAAAAATAAAATAAAATTGCAACTATAATATCATGCAGTTGTATCACAGTCCAATGAAGTGAGGGTCCCACTCAAACGACATTGTTCGTGATGAGCGGGATCCACATCAGTAATGGGCAATGTGATTGGACGGTGATATGACATCATGCAGTATCACTGTTATAATGAATATTTTCTCCAAAAATCGAGGGGAAGAGTATGTTACGTACATCCAAGTTTGTTTGGAGCTCGGCATTGGCTTCCGGAGCGGGCATGGCGCGGCTAATCCTATCACGAACCCTAGCTTTTCGGTTTCCTTCAACAGCAGGAGCTTTACCGTTCAAACCCCTTTGCCTGTAGACAAGAATATTATGGTTTATTATTACCTATGTGGCTAAGAAGTTCTATGAAAACATGGGAATGGAAGATGGTAAAAACCTTCTGGCTTCTTCCTCTCTCAATTTTGCATCCATTTCTTTGCTAGGGGGATATTTCGGTAAGCTTGATGGCTCACAAGCGTAAGGTTCAGTCTTAAAGAACTGTTCACCGAGAGAAAATATGAATGACATGAATTTCCCCGAAAATTTGGAGCAGAAACAGAAATTAGGGAACAGGAAAACTTGTTTCCATTATGTTCCCAGATTTTTGTTTTAAAAACCTAAACGCCCTGTTTAGTAAAGAACCTTTTTTGGCTTAAAAGTAAAAAAGTAGCATTTGTTTAGCACTTTAAAAAAAAAAATACTTTTAAAAATCAAACTTATAAATATGATATTCTTTTAATCAATCAAGAGATCTTTTTTATCTCTAAGTTATGAAACTCATTTCTGAATTTGCTTTTGCTTTTAAGTAAAAGCACTTTTTTTAATTTAACTAACTCGTTTATTGTAGAAGGTAATGTTACCAAATGGTGCCTAAGCGAAACTGAGGAAGAATACTCACTTCACTATTTAAAGCTGCTGTAGCAGAACCTCGGCGATCGGGGTCGATTGAGAGAAGAGTTTCAATAAGAGGGAGAGAAGATGGCGGAAAATCCTTGAAAGTTTCCGCTATACAGCGCTTGTAAGGCTGCGGTTTAAATAGGGTAGCGTTTGGCAAACGGTATTTCTTCCAATATTCCTCTGATGGAGATCCACACAACTTGAATATCTTATGAAGTTGCTCAACCTAAGTAGCAAAAGAATCTTATAAAAAATAAAAAATAAAAATTGGACAGCAAGTACAATTTCACCAAGAACTATGGCAAACGAAGAGACGAACAAAGCCCAGACTAAACTGAATTATAACCAAAATTATGAGGGACTGCTTGGTTCTGAATTCAAAAACAGTTTTTAAATAAGAAATGAAAAGTAATTATTCTTTTTTTTTTTTTAAATAAGAAATGCTTAACATTAAAAAAGAGGTGAAGTGATGTGATTGATTGAGAATGTAGGGTGGTCTTGGACCTCTCTCAAGCCCAAAAGCTAGCTCATGCAACACTTATAACCTAACTACCAGTCCCTTCCACATCCGATGTGGGATAAACCAAACGATCTCTCCCCCCCCCCTCCCACATCGGGCCTTTGGTTGGCCAACCCTCGACCAATCTCTCCCTTTGTAGCTATTGAGCCAGAGTTATTGTCAGCTAGGCTCTGATACCACCGTCTTGGACCTCTCTCAACCCCCAAAAAATAGTTCATGAGGTGAGGCTCCTCTCACACTTATATCCTGATCACCAGCTCCTTCTACATCCGATGTGGGATAAACCCAACAACACTTATAACTTGACCACTAACCCCTTCCACATCGATGTGGGATAAACTTAACAGATAGTTGTAAAAGTTGTTCTTGATTTACGTAGCAAAAGAAGTTGAATATTTCTGTTCTTAAAAATAAAAAAAATAAATCCAAAACCTAGCCCAGACGGACCCTGAAATTTTTACAAGAACATTAATAACAAATAGAGATTCTTATGAAGGATTAACAGTCTGAATTTTTTCCTGGACTATTTAGAACCTCTATCTAATCTTGTCGGACGGCTAAAACCTTTTCTTTAGTGAAATAGATATCAAAGGTGGCCGTTTGTTTAGTTGGTGTTTGTTTCGTGTTTCTGCTCCCAAATTCTTTTTTCTGTTCCCAGAATACTTGGAACAGAAATAGAAATCAGGAAATGATTCTGTTCTATTCCCAAAAAATATGTTCTAAATATCTGAGAACATGACATAAACATATCTTTTTTGTTTCTATTATCCGGGAACACAAACACTAAAGAAACAGCACCAAGTTGTTTTAATCTCCAACAGCAAAACGCATGGCTTAAACGCTACCCATTAAAAGACCACCAATATCATCACCCAAAACAAAAGTCAACCTCAAATATGACGACAATCAAGAACAAAGACCATTGTTCAGCCGAATCAAAAAACAAAAAGGCGAAAAAAATCAGTACCTCTGTTCGTCCAGGCATTATCGGTTTCCCAGAAAGTAACTCAGCCAAAATGCATCCAGCACTCCAAAGATCAACACCGACACTATAGTACATGGCTCCAAGCAGAAGCTCGGGGGGACGGTACCAAAGTGTGACTACTCGACTAGTCATGGGTTGTTTGCGGTCGGGATCATAGAAAGAAGCGAGTCCAAAATCAGCTATTTTGAGAGTTCCTTCATCGTCAATAAGCAAATTTGATCCCTTGATATCACGATGTAGAATACCATTCTTGTGGCAATGCTCAAGACCCGATAGTAATTGCTTCATGTAGCATTTGACCTACCATATCACATGTTTATTTGTAAATCATCCGATCAAATATAATAGGCGTCTTTCATTTCTGTTTTTTTATTTTTTATTTTTTCGGAAACAAAAAATTCAACCACTACCCTTTTAACACCCAGTTCTAATATTATACTTTTATTATTTTATAAATTTAATTTTAATTTTATCCTTAATATTTTTATTTATTCTTTCTCTACAGACTTTCTCTATCACATATTCATTCATTCAATAAACATAATTATTCTCTCTCTTTTTCAATGTCATATTTCAAACTGTTACATGACATCAGTTTAATTTTTCTATTTTTTTATGCATTATTAATAGATATTCACTCTTTTCATAGTTTCTCAATACTAAGCCAAACGACTATTCACAATTTTCAAAAATTGTTTTTGAAATTTTCGAAAACTGATTTTGAAAACAAAACCAACGACACCAATATATCGACATATAACCGAGGCCGGAAACAGAGAATCAAACAAAGGGTAGTAATGCTTAAAAAGGCCAACAATAGAAAACCATTTGAAGGAGCAAAAGAAATGAAAAATGAGAAAGAACACGCCATCTATTATGAGAAGACACATATTCTCTAGCCACTATACTCTGTGAATTGTACGCGCGTGCGTGTATGTGAAATTTCATCAAATTAACACACCAAAAAAAGAGCAAAAAAGAAAAAGTAAACTTGATCATAGCTCCATCATAACCATAAAAATGCACCATAGGATACCTACACCATTAGGTATGGGACAATGCCCTAGAAAAGGCCTAACAGTTACATCAGAAATCATGGCAAAAGAAGAAAAAAAACAAGAAGACAAATACAGCTACAGAGGATGAGAATCATAACTATTGCATTATGACCCTTTTTAATTATGTGCTAAAGGAAGAAGAAGAACATGCAAAATTCAGATAGCATTCTTTAATCTAATAATTATGAGCAAAAAAACAGAATGAATTATTTCCCCTTTTGCTCCACAAGTATAATACCATTTCTATGAAAAATTACACCTAATTAACCCACAAATTAACATTAAATCAGCTTGGAAAATGAGTTGAATTTAGAGAAAATCACCTGGGGTTCTGTGAATTTGACCCCTTGAACGGCTGCGAGGCCGGCGAGATCATGCTCCATGTATTCGAATACAAGGTAAAGAGAACAAGACATTCTTGATGTGACCAATCCCTCCAGCTTAATTACATTGGGATGATTCAGCTTTTTCAGAACGAGTATTTCTCTAGCCATGAATTTCACACTCTCTGGTTCTGAGTTATCGAATCTGACCTTCTTCAATGCAACAATCTTCCC
This sequence comes from Eucommia ulmoides, assembly GCA_016647705.1. Classification (NCBI taxonomy): domain Eukaryota; kingdom Viridiplantae; phylum Streptophyta; class Magnoliopsida; order Garryales; family Eucommiaceae; genus Eucommia; species Eucommia ulmoides. The sequence goes on from CM028326.1 coordinate 27,260,406, forward strand.
GGTGATCAAATCCCTAGCTTTGTACACATTGCTATACGTCCCTTGTCCAATCTGAACAACAATCAAGGCAAATCACTGTAAAATCAGTACCGATTAGATTGTGTGTGCGAGTGAAGTAGAGGCGCGTGTATGGGGTTTTCTGATTGCGTGCCTTATCGAGTTTTTCGAAGGTGTTGGCGCGGCGAGGGGTCCAATCTTTGATGGCGTCACCGGCGTACTCGGAAAGCCACGACGGCCAACCTTTGGTGGTCTGAAGAGAATACTCCGGATTGGATTTTCGCCTGTCCAGCGCCGCGAAGTCGGCCGAATGCCGGATCTTCTCCCGCTCCCTCTCGACTCCGTTTTTACGAACCCTAACACCGTTCTCAACCGCGGCCGAGGGTCCGTCCAAACTTCGCCGAGACTCCCGAGGTACCAGATGTCTCCGTCGGGTTTCACGCCGGCCATCCCCGCCGGTACTCGTGCCGAGAACGCAGCCCATGGATTGGGAACGAATCACTGGATTGACGGAGGAAATCCAAAAAAAAAAACAGTTGGCCTTAGCTTCCCATCCGGGTCTTGTTGCGAAAGGAAGGCGGTATTCCGGCGAAGGCCGATCGGATAAATCGGCTGGCAGGTACAGCTAAGGGAACTGACAATACTGATCCTGCATTTAATGGGTTTGTTGTTGAAGTCGGTAAACCAGTTATTTAAATACCAATGGTGGTTTTCAGAGCGAAGCAGCGAGTGTACGGAGGAGAAAAGCGGGCAGTTGGGTTGGAGTTACTGAGGGAGCACGTTCAAGTGCGTATTGTGTGTGTGAGAGAGAGATGCAGATATATATATCTATAGCTGAGAGAGTTTTCTCTGTAGAAGTGAAAAAAGGAGATTCAGTTACAAATTTTAGAAAGGAAAAAAAAAAAAAAAAAAAGGCTAAATTAAAGTTGAAGAGGTCTTCGCTTGGATCTTTTGCTTGCGTCACCAGTTAAGTCATTGAATTTCCCTTAAATTACATTATTGCCACTGCATTCAAAAAGCCAAAAAATCAAAACCAAAACCAAAATTAGACTCTTTGCCCTTAAAATTTTGGATGAGTGTTTCAATGATCACTATAGTTCGCAAAGGTTTCATTTTCGTTTCAACTTGGTTCAATTAAAAATAGAGTTAAGATATTTAAACGAAAAAAGACACACGTCTAAGTAATTTTTTATCATTTCTAGAAAGAGTACACATAAACTTTCGCCCGAAGTTTTTCCTAATATCAATGATTGAAAGTATATAGAGTTTTACAAAGATAATCGAGTAAGAGTAAAATTTTGCATATGATCTTTTCAGTTAAAATTTGTTATCTTACTTTTGATTGGACCAAAGTCAAATTCAAATGAAAACTCAAGAGATAAATATGTTACTTTGTAAATCACAAAAACAATCAATTAAACTTCCGATCCAAACTTTAGGGGTTAAAAATGAAAATTTTCCAATAAAAATATTAGGCATCATAAAAATTTATTATATTATAGATACTTTTGCAAACTTTAACTATGAATATGGTGGTTCACTTAAATTTGAATGCAAAAATGTTGTGTTTTTGTGTTTGATTTTCAATGTGTTGTATTTGATTTCAATTTAAATATGATATTTATTTTATTTCAACTTAAATTTGGTATTTTTTGTAACAGTTTTCAACATAATAGAATTAATTTCAACTTTTAATATTCAAAGATGTAATCGGCTACACTACGTTAAAAAATCAAATTGAAATCAATAACACTGCATTGAAAATCAAGTTGAAATAAACTGTCATGTTTTTAAGATCAACTAAATAAAGTTAAAATCAATTACGCGTTTTAAAGTGAAATCAACTACATCACGTTGAAAATCAAGTTCAAATTAAATAATCTTTTTTTGAAAATCACAAGTTTCCTGAGGTCTTCTTCGGATCAGTTCTGAAGAAGTCTCAGCCAATTTTAGATTTTTCAAAGCCTCAAGTTGAAATCAACCACATTACTATAAAAATCAATTGAACCACCAATAACTCAAATTAAAATCTACATAACCGACTCTAGAACCACAGTCATAGATTTCAAATTGATTGTCTTGACAAGACAATTATGAATATTTAATTTTTTTTTATTCATCGATTTTTTAACGTGCAACTAAATACAATTTTTTTTTTTATGGATTTTTAATTTTTAAATTATGATTTCATTACATATGTAAAGGTGACTAACATATTTTTGCTAATATTAATGTAAAATTTGATTTTTCTTGAAATCAATTTTCAATATTGTGTAAATTCTTTGTTGAAATCAATTTTTCCTTCAAATAAGACACTCTAATTAGTTATTCTTTAACATAATTGATCAAAATCTCTCAACCAAGAAAGATTTTTAAATTATCACATTTTCTTTTGGACCCAATTATTGCATACCAATGCCATCCACTTGTTCTACTCAGCTTTCAATTATCACATTATTTGAGCCATGCAATGAGATATTTCCATCATATAAATAAAATATTTACCGTAAGATTTGTTCGGACTAAGCTACGGGTACCTCAACTAATTACCTTCTCGCACAATATTAAGAACGTACTCCAAAATTATTTATATTTTGGAATTAATATAACAAACTAAATTTGGCAATTTTCATTGCAATATTACACTTCAAAAAATGTAACATGGTGCTTAGTGTACACGGTGGTGGTCATGGTTGGGTTGGACCTTATTGGGGTAATTACTATTTTCATAAGGTTCGAATCCGGGTCCAACCCAGAGATCAGGCTTAACTCATAGCGCCTTTAAAAATATTCGGGTTAGTCATACCCAACCTAGAAAAGGCTTTCTTTCTTTTTTGTGATTTAGTAGCCCCAAGGCTTATACAGTATATCAAACTATCTGCACAATAATTTTTTTCCTGAAAAGTCTATTTCATAAATAGATAAATATTTCCTGATAAAATTGCCATTAATTTATTCCTGCTACAATCAATGTTCACCACCACCATCGCTGTAGCAACAAAAATCACCATCACTAAGACCACTGTTTATCACAACAAACATTCACTACCATCACAATCACCGTTAATCAATACACACATTCACCACCACTGTCACGTCGACCAACGCTCCATTTCATATAAAACAAACAAAAACATTGGATCAAACAAATAACAAAATTTTGAAAATCAAAATATAATAATAAATATGCGGAAACAAAATCCAAACAACAATAATTAAAAAAAAAAAAAACATAATTTTACATAACTAAAATAAAATTATGCAAAACTGCAACAAATTCATGAAAAGTTGCAACAAAGAACGTTAAATTATAGTAAAGACACAATAAATTGTTCAGATCTGGAAAAATATTATGCAAATATGGGAAGCAAAAAAATAAGGTCGGGGGAGGGAGAGAGAGAGAATGGAGTAGGGACAGAATTTGTTTCTCCTCCCATCAGAATTTGCAAAAAATTAAAAAAAAAAAAAAAAAAAAATGCAATTTGATATCTAAAACGCAGCAAGTCAAATGGTGGCACGATTTGAAACAAACTAGGTCTAGATTTTTTAGATTTGAAATGTAGATAGATAGTGTCACAGCAGCAACAACGGTGCTGCCAACGCAATGGATGTGGTAATGGTCGTCGAGTGGTGGTGGAGCCTAGAGGGGATGGATGATTGCTAAGGTGTTGAGTTTTTTCTTTAATAAAATATAAAATGGAGTTTTCTTCTTTCTTTTTTTTTTTTTTTTTACAAAATATGTTTCTTAAAGTTTTTTTTTTTTTTTTTTTTGATCGGTTTCATTTGTCATTTATTATTAAAAATTGAATTCTCTCTAAAAGTTCTTTCAATTTTATTTTTTAATGTGTTAATTTTTTTATATATATAAAATGAAAAATAAATTATTTTCAAATGTATATGTACTAATTATATAATATGTTTAAATAATTATAATTATTTGGCATATAAAATTAAAATTTGAAGAAATGCCTTCATAAAATTGGATTAAATTTACATGAAACTTAAATTGGTTTCATGGTAAAAAAAAATTAAATTGATTTATTTGAAATATTCAAATATGCAATGAAGAGTAGGCCATGGGGGGTATGCTTTGAGTTGAAGCCACCCACCAACTTTGCCAAACCCATTTATGGATTGAATCTTCTGCATTTATTAGAGTCAATTCACAAATTCAGCATACGCTACTTCTCAAATCCTCTAGATAATTAAAGGGAATAAAAAAATAATAATAATTTCAAATATAGAGATGATAAGTTAAAGATAGAGAAAATTATATTTTTGGTCCCTTAAGTATAGGACGGGTGTTTATGTGGACTTTGAAGGTTGTCAAATTATATATTTTGTCCTTCAAATTTTATATTTATTTCAATAGAACAAAATTAAAAACGTTATTAGTGTTTTTGAATGGAAAATGGAGATTGCTCTACAAGGTGACCTTCTAATGGGAATATTTTCGTCATTTATCACTTCACTAAACCTCAAATATTTTTTCTTGATCTTTTTTAACAACGATTCTTTCGAAGAATCAGAGAGAAAGAAGGATATGTGTAGACAAAAAATTATTTTTCATTCAAAATCACTGATCATGTTGATGATTTTGCAAAATTGAAACAAATGTGGAACTCGAAAGATCAAATATTTTAATCATATAAATTTAAAAATTCAAATTTAAATTTTAAATATTTGTATACCACATTTTTCCATGATGAACTTTGAGAAGTAGTATTTTTTTTTTTTTTTTTTTTTTTTTTTTGGTTTTATGATAAGGGGTGTGTTTGGGTCACTTTACGTGCACTTGACTAATTACATCTTCGTGAGATTTTAAGGGCGCATTTTTCCATATCAATTTGGTACATTCAGGATTAAATTTAAAATAAATTTAATTTAAAAATATTTTATTAAAAAATTGAATCCTAATTAATAAGGGAAGAAGGCATGAAAAGTTATTCAAGTGAAAGGTAATACTTTTAATATGCCCATTTATTTATACACCCCGAAAGACCCCAACAAACTTTGTTCTCCTTTTCTTGAATCACCCTTCTCATGATAAAAGTCGTTGGACCCAATATGATTGGCCATCTTTTAAAAAAATTAAAAAATAAAAAATAAAAAATAAAAGGAACTCTTCTCAATCGAAAATTAGGAAATAAAAGTACCAAAAAAAAATTACATTTTTCTGGTAACCCTAAACTATAAGGTGGGTGGGTATATGGACTGTAAAATTTGTCAAATTATACATTTGATCCTTTAAATTTTATAAAATTTAAAATGTTATTAATGATTTTAGATAGAAAATAGATTGTGCTCAACACGTGATCTTCTAGTAGGAATATTTTCGTCTCAATTATTTCACTAAATCTAAGACGTTTTTCTTTAACCTTTCTCAAACAATGATTCGTTAGAAATATGAAAAAGAAGGTTGAATCGATATTATGAAGAAAAAAAATTGTGAGTTTAGGAGAGTGATGATAGTAAGAAAAAATTCCCCATTAGAATGCCATGGGTTGAGTGACAAACCTCAAAGTCCACATAACGCCCAACCTATACTTCAGGGACCAAAAATGTAATTTTCCCCAAAGAAAAAGGAACTATTTCCTTTTCTTTTGGGTTAATTTCACCGTTAGTCCTTAAAGTTTGAAGTTGGTGCCATTTTACTGCTTGATGTTTCCAATTTTTAATCAAGTTTATAAAGTTTTAAAATATTTTCGATTGATCCTTAGGGGTTAGAGAACAATAATTTTTTTTTCTTTAATTGTGAACCCTTCGATATACATATGGAGTTATAAACTTAATTTGAATCTTCAACAAATATTTTAAGTTTAGTTTGACTCTTTTTTGGGGTGCTTCTCATTTTGAAAAAGAAAAGTTCGTCAACGTGTGTTCGGTAATCAATTTTTCAAAATTGGTTACTAATGAACTCAAAACTTGGTTTATCAAATATGGTCCTCGAAATCTGGAAGGCAGGTCCTCCCAAAACAATGCACTGTGGATGAGTCTGCTGACATAACACGACCAGTGTGAGAATCCATCATCTTTTTGCTAGGAGAATATGTGCTTGTGAATGCGTACCTGGGCAGACCCACGTTCTAGTATTTGTAGATGGGGGGAAGACTTGTTTGAAAAATCTTCCCTAATTTATCGCCAACTTCCTTCGATTCCTTGGATTTGGGCGAATTTGGGCTTAATGGACAGTTACCCCCGGTATGGTAATGGAACATTTCTTATAAGTAGCGAGCGGTTGTAAAGTTTCCCAAGCTCGTGACGTGGACCAAGGTTGAAGGTAGCAGGTAGTGTTCGGTACCACCGAGTAAAGGCTTATGCTGGTCGGGAATAAATGCTTGCTCAGTAAGGTGGCATATTTGATAGTCCCTTTGGCACCGAGCAATAGTATGAACTGTCGGTGGGTTCAGTTTGGGGCACATGTCGGGCACGTGCATCTTATATTCAATATTTAGACCCACGAAGTGCACTACATATCAAGCGTTGAAGCTAATCTAGGAAAAAATCATAATCAGATGCCCTATATTCTTGAGGCTTGAGATGAGATGGGCTCAGGAATACCTTTTTATTGGACGTGGTCGAGGTATTCTAAGCAATACGGTTAGGCGGACGATGATTGGTTGCATTTGTTTCAATTGCGGCGCCTCATCAAAATTTTAAACAGTTGTGTCATTTCAAGGTTTGAGCACAAAAGACTGCGGTGCCTCAAATGTATGGCATGAATGCAATGATCACACCATAATTGCCCCTTTCCGAGAGTAATTATCACCAACTAGGGTTGATGTCATCATCTATTGTCTAACGGTTAGTCCCATTAATCTTCTAAAGTCTCTCTTGCCCAAAGATAAAATGTTCATTATGCGATCGAAGAACTCTAGGAGAAGCAAATCCTCAGCCTGCTTAGAGTCCACAATTTGGTTAGTGTCCTTAAGACGAAGTTCTGGGCGCATTATTGATTGTGGATGTTAAAGGAGCTGCATGCAGCCTATCTTACCCTGGACTCTTACCATTACTTCGTTGACTTAGAGATGATAGAAGCAGAGAAGAGAGCGCATATGGAAGAGGCTAGGGCGTTAGAACTGGAGGTAGCGGTGGATAAGGAGTAGAAGAAGGCAAAGTCATTGAGGACTTAGTTGGAGATCTGTTGCTACCTTAGAGAGCGAGCAGAGGGTTAGAGTAAAGAGAGAAAAGGAAAAATCTGAGAGCTAATCAAGTTTCTTTGCGAGTTCACGAAGGTGGACGTTTATCCCTCTAGTGAAGACGAGGACACTACCCCCTGGACCATGAAGCCCTCGCTCCTATCTCCATCGTCTGAAGAAGAAGAAGAAAGAAAGAACAAAAAAAGTCCTTTCTCTTTTAAAAAAAAAAAACTCTCTTTTATTGCTCTGTTTTTTTTTTTTTTAGAATATTAGTGCGGCTTTCTTGGCCTTATTTTGCTCTTCCTAATATTTTTTCTAACTGCGTTTTAGTTTCTGCGCATTCTTCTTTCAAATGTCAAGCATCAAAATTTGTAGAAATTTGTAGGAAACTTTCGAGTGTACAGATTAATTACCGTTTGTAGAAAAGATTTCAAATTTTAAATATGTTGAACTTGTAGGAACGAGTAGGCGATTTTAATTTTGTAGAAATAAGTTAGCTAAACGGATGACCTCCATACCCTGGGAAGGCCCGGTAGGGCTGTCTTGTTGGTTGGCTCATGCCCTAGCATGTGAGTAATTCCAGATGGGGTTTTTAGGTCATCCTCTTACTGCCTACCTCTTAAGGTTTTAGGGTCATTCAGTGGAGTTTGTCCTAGTGTTGTGATAGACTACTCCAACCTGTTTGGTTAAGATCGTGCAGGGTCAGATAGGCCATGCCTAATCATTACGTGTAGAATTTGTAATTTTCACACTTTTGTCGAGTAATAAAACATTTGTAGAAATTTGAACTTTTATTCATTATTAGAAACTTAGTACATTGTGTAGAGGATCTACAAACAATATTCATACAAACAATATTCATTAGTAGTACTTCTTTAGGTGGTCCATATACCAAGGATTTCTCCATATTCGCCTTTTCATGTCTTCTAGTTGGTACATTCCTAACTGGACAACCTTAGTCGCTTTGTAGGGTTCTTCCCGATTGGGCCCAAACTTCCCTTATGTTTGGTCCTTGGTAGAAATTGAAACTTTTCAAAGGACTAATTCCCCTTCGTTAAATAATCTAGGTCTCACTCTCCTGTTGTCATAACGCGCTATCTGTTGCTTGTAAGTTGCCTGTCGTATTTGAGCAAATGTTCTTTTTTCTTTTAGTAAGTCTAGGTTGGTCTCGAGCTCAAAATTGTTCAGTTCTGGATGGTAATACGTAACCTCTAGGGTAGGCATTCTCATTTCCATCGGGATCACCGCCTCGGAACCGAAGACCATCGAGAATGGGATTTCTCCCGTTAACACACCCGAAGTAGTGTGAAAGGAACGAGGGTAAATCCTTAACTAATTTTGACTTAGACCTTTCTAATCGAGTCTTTAAGCTATTAAGATGGTTATGTTGGTGACTTCCACTTGCCCGTTGGCTTGAGAAGGTCCCGACGTCGACATGTAATGATGGATCCCCAAGTCCTGACTTAGTGTTTTGAGCAGGGTACGATCGAATTGGGTTCTACGATCGCTAATAATAGCATGCGGAATCTCAAAGAGGCAGATTATATGTCTCTAAGAAAAATCCTTGATCTTGGTGTTCTTTATCTTAACTACTGCTTCTACTTCTACCTATTTGGAGAAGTAATTGATCGCCACTATTAAGAACTTTTTTTTTGGGCTGCTATAGGGAATGTACCCAGAATGACAATCCTCCATTGCACAAATAGCTATGGTCCTACTATTGGAGTTATCTCGGTATATGAAACGTTGATGAGGGGGTCACGTCGTTGGCATTTATCGCACCTCTTCAACACGTCTTTAGAGTTAGCCTCCATCGTAGACTAGAAGTATCCTTGTCATATTTCCTCATGTATCTCTCGAAGAACATAGTAGTCTTTTTCAAGATAGAGGCAACCTAAGAATGGTCCCAAGAAAGATCTCTCGTATAGGATCCCTCGGAGTAGGATGAATTGGGAGGCCCGGTATCGGACCTTTCTCACCTTGCTTATCTATTCGGGCAGCACACCTTTACTAAGGTAGTTAAAAATAGGATTCAACCAGCTCGGCTGGTGTGCTACCAATCCTATTTATTCTTCATCGCCTTCTTCGAAGTATAGTTATGCTAGGGTCTCCACCATAATCATCCTCAGGTCTTTCATGCTACGGAATCTGCGTATTTGTTCTTCTCCCTTGGGATTTTCTTAATACTAAACTTGGCAAACTTTTGAGCCAGTAGCATTGCTCTTCCCAAGTAGGCAACCATCTTGGTCTCTTTAGCGACATACTCTCGGCTTACTTGATTTGCAACTAGTAGCGAGTCATAGTAAATCTCTACTTCGGTCGCTCCAAGCTCTCCCAAGATTTTAAGTACATAGACTAACACTTCATTCTCAACTTCGTTGTTGTTTGCTTTGAAGCTAAACCTGAGTATGTATTCTATAGTATTCTCCTATGGTGTTCGAATCACCTTACAAGCCCTAGAGTCGTTCTAGTTTGATGATTTATCCTGAAATACAATCCAAGCGATCGAGCTTTATCAATCTTTTCCTTTACCGGTAGCTTCAGTTGTTGGGTCTTTATTTTCGGGAAACGTTGTCTTGCCAATAAAGTTAACCAGGGCATGGCCATTTATGGTGATTTGTGGCCTATACTCGATGTGGAACTCCCTGAGTTCACGAGACCAATTGATTAGTCTTCCCTATATTTCTAGTCGGTGCAAGATTACACTTAGAAGCTGGTTCATGAGGACCGCTATCGGGTGAGCTTGGAAGTAATGTCTAAGCTTTTTAGAAAAATATCAAGGCATAGGCGATTAGTTACAAATTATGATATCTCGTCTCTACCCTAGTTAAGGCGTGGCTCACATAATAGATCAATCTATGACCGTTGTCCTCTTCTATCACTAATGCCGGGCTCACTGCCGTCACAGAAGCGACGAAGGATACAAAAATCTCTTACCCAAGGCTCGATGTGCTCAAAGTTAGTATAGAGGAGGGGTACCTCTTCATGGCCTGGAAAGCGTCCTCAAATTAGTTTGCCCATTCCAAGGTTTTGCTCTATTAGCGTGTTTTGAAAAATATAAGACACTTATTTAAGGATCTTGAAATGAATCGGTAGAGGGCCACCAGACTCCCGGTTAAGCTATGGACTTCTTTAATTGTCCTTGGCAACTTCATCTCTTGGATGGTTTTGATTTGATTGGGACTGGCTTCCATACTCCTCTTCATAGCCATGTGGACGAGTAATTTCTTGACACTTATACCCAAAACATATTTTCTCGAGTTGAGTCTTATCCCATGCTCCCTCAAAATATCAAAACAATCTTGTAAATCTGCAATGTCGTCAGTTGCTTCTCTACTTTTCATGAACATGTCGTCTATATAGACCTCCATAGTTTTTTTCAGTAAGCGGGAGAACATTCGTTAACCAGCCTTTGATAGGTTTGCCCAACATTCTTCAATCCAAAAGGCATAACTCGGTAGCAGTGTAAGCCTTTGTCGGTTATGAAGGTTGTCTTCTCTTTATCGGGTTGTATCCTAAGAATGCATCCAAGAAGCTCTGTAAATTGAATTTCGTCATCTTATCAACGATAACGTTAATCACTGGGAGGAGGAAGCAGTCCCTCGAGAGAGCCTTGTTGAGGTTGGTAAAGTCCACACACTAGCGCTATTTACATGTCTTTGTCTTCACCAACACCACGTTGGCCAACCAAAGTGGGCAGTAAATCTCTTCCATGGTTTCAGCATTAAGTAACTTATTCGTTTCCTCCTCGATGATCTTTTGTCTCTTTGGTCCTAACTTCATTCTCTTCTGTCAAAAGAAATGAATATTTGGATCCATGTTGAGACAATGCACTGAGATAGGTAGGTTGATCCAGGGCAGATCTTTATGTGACCAGGAGAACACGTTATGGCTCGCCATAGTAGCTCGACGAGCTTCTTTCTCAATTCATTAGGTAGTGCCAAGATGATTTGAATGGTTCATCCTTCTATCGTTGGGTAGATTCACACTTCAACCATTTATTTTCCTAGACGGGTATAAGTATGGTCTTGTCTTGCTTGACTCTCAGATCGATGATTTTTCCTCATTTTAAAGTTTTGTCTATATCCCCCGGCAAGAAGTCCTCATCCTCTCAAATATGTAATTTCCATTTAGGGATCTATCTCTCAATCATGAAATATTCTCTTTCCACTTTCTAGCTTCCTCACACTTTCCCAACCCCGTTATTCGTTGATAACTTCATGGTTAAGTGATCCATTGAAGTGATCACCTTTAGCCTATTCAGATAGGGTCGACCTATGATGGCATTATAAGTCTATGGGCTATCCTCCACCATGAACCTTATGCCGATAGTGGCATGTTTGGGTTTAATTCCAACAGTGACTTACAGTGTAGTCCATCCCAATGGCTTGAGGTTTTCCCCCCAAAGACGAATAAGGGAGTCATCATGGGCTTTAGGTTGTCGAGGTCGATCCCCATTATGTTAAATTCTGAAAGTTATCATTTTTATCGAACTCCCACTATCAACCAGAACTCGTGCCACGTTATAGTTGGCAATTCGTAGGGTCGCAACTAGAGCGCTTCCATGCAGAGTGTGGCCCCCTGTCACACCCCACCCCGGGCGCCAGTCACCCATGGGGCCAACGTGACGCTGACACGACAACCCCCGGCGACGTAAACAAAACCAGAAAGCAACAGGAAGCATTCATCATCATTTTTTTTTGTTTGTACAATCACAAACTCATGTCATAAAGCGGTTTCTTCTACTAGGGACACACCCGTCCCTGAGATTCTAAATACAGCAAGAGGAAAAACGACAATGAACCTATGCTAGGTTCGCCTCCGACTGCACCTCCAAAAATACCCCCAGTCTGCTAAACCGCCGACAGATTCTACCCAGTGCTAGCAGGGGACCGACTCCTAGCTACTTCGCCTGCGAGTGTACTGCCTTCTTTTAGTAAAACATTCTCATACAATAATAACGTACCGTAAAAAGAAAACATTTTTGCACATACATCTAGATATATACATGGTGGAAATAAAGCAATTATTTATAGGTTTCATTGCAGAATTACCCATCATAAATATCCTACTGACCATTATCATAAAGTAATAAGATATCCAGTACGAATAAATACCACATTTCAAACCACCACACACGTACACTGGCTAGCCATAGTGATCGTTTTAACCTCACGATCGGGAGTTGCAACGGTACCGTAACATTCATAGGAATGCCTTCCTACAAAATATCCACACCCCTTTTTGGGAAGAAATACAATCCACACCCCTTACGGGGAGAAATATAATCCACACCCCTTTCGGGGAGAACAGTCATGACATCGTCAAAATCAAATGCAATATCCTCGAATCGCAACTCAATAACTATCACTTACTCAAAATCATCAAACCACCACGTCTACCACTTTTCTCAAACCAGCTTTTAAATTCAAAAATCATACTTTATATCTTCTTTTAAAGAAACCGTCTGGTTTATCAATTCCACTTTTTCCACCATTTATTTTTAGAAAACCAGGCATTTTTAGAAAAATAGATGTTTCTTATTCTCTTTTGAAAAACGCCGTCTAATTTCACCAAATCCAGCGGAAATTCATTTTCAGTTCCTTTTCGAAAACTATCGAAATTCAGTTTACCACCTTATTCAAATCGTGCGTGATCCACATCATTTATAAATTCACATAGTTTAAATGTTCACATATTTCATCATATACATTTGTAGAAAAATAGTTTGGCAAGAAGATAGTGCACTCACCTCTCTTCTTGTGCTACCGTAACTGCACCGTCCAAAGCCTTTCGGGATGCTAGCGTTTGCGAACCTAATAACGATAGGGTCTAAATTAATATTTTAAAATAACCTAACATACAATGCTGACCTTTATTTTCATATTTCTCATTCCCCGAATTAATTATACCAAATTGTTATCTATACCCCTTTTCCTGTATCTATATTAACTGTACGATATTACTAGGATTAGTGGTTACGCAATTATCGTAACGAATATAAAATTTACTGCTAACAATTTACTTAGATGGGGATAATAATTAATGATTTAAGATATTAATCCATGAAGTCATTATTTATTCCGAATTACTCACCGGTCCCTAATTGGGTTTCTGATTTTTCTGCTGGGGTGGTTTGTGTAATTAGTTCTTTTTTTTTTTTTTTTTTTTTTTTCTTTTCTTCTTTTTTTTTTTTTTTTTTTTTTTCCTCTTCTTCTTCGTTCTCTCTTTTTTTTCTTTTTTTTGTGCTCTGTTCCGGCCTTCCACCGTCCCCGCCGCCGACGACGCCATCCCTGCCTCACCAGCCCCTTCGCCGGCGACTCACCATCCACAAACAGTGGACAGCCCACACCCCCGAAGCCGCTACACCAACGGCAAACGGCATGCACACACACACGGCATGCACACACACACACACACGCACAGTTCCGTCAACGTAACGTCGCCGGAGCTCCGGTCACCACTATCGTCTACAGCTGTCGCCGGCTACCCGAACAGACACGCACACTCAGTCCCCTCCCGCACACACACACTCCGCCGGCGACCCAACAATGCCGCCGAACACCCTACATGTCTACCCACCTAATGGCCTATGCACCCCCTGCCCGTTTAACTTCTGTCGAACGGCAACCAAGGGCCGATCACCTACCGGAAAGAAATAGAAACAGAATACTTATAAGGACTTACCGAACAATGAAGCCGAACGGCGATCGGTCACCCCGTTGACGAACTCCCCCCTTCCCACGGCTGCCGCGGCAAACCACCGGGAATTCCACGAGATCGTTCTCACAGCAGTGGCCACCGGAACATACCCAGGCCGCCACGGGACACACGCCTTGCCTTCTCGCCGGCAGCACGGAGATCTGACATTTTCCTTTTCTCTCTCTCTAGATTTTCGAATTTCCCTTTCCCTTCTTCCCTGAATTCTCGCCTCATCACACGGAAAGGGGAAATTTAACGCATGGGTCTAGTGGTTTTAGACTGATTTGAGCCTGCCACGTTGCCCCTCGATCCTTGCTCCTTGCCGGTGAGTTACCGTCCATGTGCCGGGTGTCGGTGCACGTATATATAAAAAAAAATTACACTTTCCTCCCCTTGTTTTCTTTTGGATTTTCGGTTTAGTATATTTTGATTTAAAAAAATTTCAAAATTATAATCCTTGCCCCTAACATTTTTGTTACATTTTCTTTTTCGTAATTTAATAATTTATTTACCCTAAAATTCTCTAACGTCCTGTAATGCCGTCATTAGCCACGAGGGCCTTAGTCACCTGGAAGATGTAATTTTCTACTTTCCCATTGTTTCTCGGAACATGAGCCCTTTGCTCAGACTTGGATGGCTCTCCTGAGGAGAATTCTTTTGGATAGCCCCTATCTTTCTATGAACTTAAGACTGGTTTGGGTTCTCATCTTCTCTTTGGTCATTATGTTCCTGGTTTACTGTGAACTTCTCAAATGGCTCCTCTGAACAAGGTCTTAGATATTGTTCTTGAGGTCATAACAATTGTCAATGGTGTATCCATGATCTCAGTGGAAATCACACCACTTATCGAAGCTAGCGATCTTTTCCCTATTCCTTAAGGATTGGGGCCACTTGACCAATTTCTTGTCCCTTATTTGCATCAGTTCGTCCCCAATGAAGTGTTTAAGGGAGAGAAGTTCATGTAGCAGGGAGGTGATCCTGACCTCCCTAGCATCTTGTGGGGGCCCTGCTCTCTGTCCTTCGTTTCTTATTTGACTTAGTATTGTCTTGACCATACCGATTGTAGCTTGGCTCTTCGTCCTTTCGCTTTATCCTTCAGTCTTTCTATTCTTCTGCTCAGGCTTGATAAACATCTTCAACTGATATTAACTCAATTGAAAAGACAAATGCTGAAGATATTATTTTTGGCAGCGCTCGGGCCATCTAGTAGAGGAAATAATTTTTTAAATCTCTCTCATCAGTGTTGTAAAAACCATCCGATCATTCAGATCCTCCACTTGCAAAACCTCTATAAAAATGCTTCAATTCGTATGTCTTTCCCCTGTCGCGGATCCAATAGGATGGGTTCTTACCTCTACGCTTACTACTTATGAACTTGTGATCGCTGGAGCTTTCATCCATTTTCGGCAATGGATTGTGCTTCACTATAGGGGGCACAAACTGTGAGGTATTGGTGGTGGCGGTGGTAGTTGGTTTTGGCCGGTCATCCTCTGTACACTCTGGGAAAGGTCACGAACCTCCCTCATCTGATCCATCAACAGCGAAGAGGATTCACCAGAAGGGTTGATAGATGAATTTTATCTATCTATTTTCAAACCAAATTTGGTTGTTTTTTAGTATTTTTATTAAGTTTTAATTTATTTTTATTTATTTTTGTTTAAAATAGGGGTTAGGAGCGAAAACGGTCGAAAAACGAGAAAAACGGTGGAAAAATGATCAAGAAGATCAAATATTCAAAGCAGCGTTTCACCGCTACAGCGGTCATCCCACCGCTGCAGTAGTGAAATAACAGAGAGTTTCCTAAGTTTTGATCGCTCACAGCTACAGCAATGATAAAGCAGAAAGCCTGCCGACATGTCCACCATTGCAGGGTTGATAAAGCAGAAAGCCTACCGAAATGTCCACCGCTGCAGCGGTCAATGACCACCTGTTTTAGATATTTTCTAAATATTTTGTTTTATTCCCTTTTTGTTCCCAATCGTTCCGACTATTCTTAGAACACTTAGGGAGTGTTTTTTAGTGTTCTAAGAAAGCTCTCAACCAACCAAAGAGGAGGAACACATTTGGAGAAAATGAAACAAGATCGGAGCGATTTTTACGGACGCCACCTTTAGATAACGGCTATTCTCCCTTGTTTCTCTCTTTATTCTTAACTTCTTTTTGGTTGTTTGATCATGCATATATTGTTTATCGTTGAATATATGGTTATGGCCAAGAGTTGAATACTAATTATCTATGAGATTGATGTAGTTTACTAATATACTGATTATCCCCTGGTTGTTTTTCAAGGTCATGCGTAATGTTCATTCATGTGTATTCTGTGTGATTGATATTTCATTGTGGTAAAAGTTATTGTGGATCCTAACATGCATGAGCACTTAAACTCAACGTATAACTATCCACTTGATTTGACGTCAATTATCTGTTAGCCAAGTTCATGACAATAGGGATTCTAGAACCCAATTTGGGTGAAATTCGAGGTGAAATCCTTGGCGAGGTAATTTAGGAAATATGATGTAGGCATTCATTTTGATCGCTTGAGTCTTTGAAGCTTACCTTGTTATATGTTTATCCCTTGTTACTCTGTCTAAACCGGAAAGCTGTTTCAATTCTGAACACGTAACTAATACCCTGGCCAATTAAAAAAATTATTTCCAAACTTTTATCGCTAAACCTAAGGCACAAATCGAGTGAAATCAAGTTAGCGTTTGTTATGCTACTTGAAGTGAGCAGTTGGGTTTTGGGCGAACTATTGATTGGTTCGGTATTCGAGTACTCACTTTCATTTTTCTATCGTATTTCCACACCCATCAAATTGTACAAAATCAAATAAGTTTTGGGGTGTGTTTGTAAAAAAAAAAAAAAAAAGAGCGAGAAAAATAATAAATATAGTTTTATTTTTGGTTTGTCTTGACAAGTGAGTACTACGTTTTCAAATATAAGTTCATGGTTGTTTTGAATTAATTTGCGTGGGGTTACGAGTGTGATTAAGCCAAGTGTTGTGCCTCGGGTATCGTTAAGTTAATAACGTTAACTTGTTTTTATATTCATGATATATCCTTGGCCATTTGACCATAAAGCGAACCAAGTCCTATTGATCTTTTTGAATTTCCAAGCCTACATTATTGGAACCCAGTATGGTATATGGATTTCCTATACCTTTTTGGTTTTAGTCATGAACTCTGTTGGTGGATAATCTAGTTCCGTCTGTGAATGGTTATATGATTGAGTTTTCGCACACACACACTTAAATAGAATCTAGAATGGTGCTTACTGCTATTGAATGTTGAAATTTTAGAACACCACATGGTGCGTTTTACTCTTGAAATCGATATGATTGAGGGCTAATGAAGGAAAACTTTTTGGTCGTTAGATGAATTTCAAAACTTACATGTTATTTTTTAGTTTGTTTGTGTTTTTCGTTTTTAGTAATTAAAGTCGTTAATAGTTGTGGTAGTTTTTTTTTTTTACGTGGGTGTTTTGCTCGATAACTAACAAAATTTCAAGTTTTGGGATATTTGATAAGTGAATTTTATCTATCTATTTCCAAATCGAATTTGATAGTTTTCGAGTATTTTTATTAAGTTTTAATTTATTTTTATTTACTTTTGTTTAAAATAGGAGTTAGGAGTGAAAATGGTCGAAAAACGAGAAAAATGGTGGAAAAACGATCAAGAGGATCAAATATTCAAAGCAGCAGTTCCACTGTTGCAACGGTCTGCAACAGTCACCCCACCGTTGCAGCGGTGAAACAACAAAGAGTTACCTATGTTCTAATCTCTCACCGCTATAGCGGTGATAAATTAGAAATCCTACCGTCATGCCCACCGCTGCAGCGGTGAATCCACCGTTGCAACGGTCAATGGCCATATGTGTTAGATATTTTCTATATATTTTGTTTTGTTCCCTTTTTGTTCCCAATCATTTTGACTATTCTTAGAACACTTAGGGAGTGTTTTTGAGTGTTCTAAGAAAGCTCTCAACCAACTAAAGAGGAGGAACACATTTGGAGAAGAGGAAACAAGATCGGAGTGGTTTTTACAGACGCCACATTCAGATAACAACTATTCTCCCTTGTTTCTCTCTTTATTCTTAACTTCTTTTTTGGTTGTTTGATCATGTATATATTGTTTATCATTGAATATATGGTTATGGCTAAGAGCTGAACACTGATTATCTATGGGATTGATGTAGTTTACTAATATACGTCGTTTGTTTAATCTTTATTTCGTTATCAGTTGTTCTTTCCTATTCGATTGTGTTTACCGTTCTTCTTCATTTATATTCTTGTTTAGATATATTGAGATATCAGGGTTTGACACTCGGGAGAGGTAATCCCGAATTCGGACTAGGGTTTAAACACAACGTGACAATCTAATAACCCGAGAGATCGTTAGAAAGTATGCAATCCGCGAGGTTGGGGCCAGACTCATGTGACTAAGTGTCGTATAGACGCTCGAGGGGGACTTCGGCATTGACGCGAAATCCCATATTCATTCACTTTACACTCGGGAGAGGTAGTGAGTGAGTTTTCGATACCTAGATTGTCGGATAGTTTGAACACCGTTACTGTAAACTAGATTGAATCAAACACGTATACGTAAATGAAGTTAATCCCTAAATAATCTATTCTCATATAATATATTTAGTCTTATAGTTTAATTAATTATTAATTTAGTATATTATTTATTAAAAACAAAAACCCTATTTTTATCGCCTAAATAAAGTTCGGTTATGATAATCGCGGTACTTAATGACAATGTAATCCAATCTGTCACAACCCACCCCGGTTACCCGATCCACAAGGGCCGGTGTGACAACGATACAACTCATCCGAAAATGACTAACACTATTTAAAATATCTTACACATAAAAAAAATATTATTTACTAAGGTCAACAAAAAAAAATACATATACCCCTTCTATTGGGAACTCTCTTGATCTTACAACAAAAGTATTAGTTCATTTTAACCAACCAACATATACAACCAAAAAAAAAAAAAAAAAAATCACTGTCAAGATACTCCTCGCTACAGTCCTTCCGGATTTGACCTACTGCCAGTAAGAGACAAAAGTTTCTCTATAACACCTGCGAGTGTATTGCCTTCTTAGTAATTTAAAACATATTTTTGAATTAATAATACCTTCTCAATACCTTTTAAAAGGGATCAAGCGTAATTATACGAATACCATAATATAAACATCTCTTCTTAAAACAAACAGTGAAAATAAATAAACGAACATATATATATATATATATCTTTCCAATCCATTCAGTGTAAAACCATACCAATCACTATATGCAATAAATCGCCAGTCTTAGTAAAAACACCTCATTTCAAAGTTTACTTATCACCCACATACATACCGGCTAAACCATAGTGATTGTTTTAACCTTACGATCGGGAGTTGCAATGGTACCGTAACCATCCGTAGGATATGCCTTCCTAGAGGACCTAACTGCGCAGATCACCGCCTACCGGACGTCTCCGAATTCCATAATATAAATCACCACCTGCCGGACCACCCTCCGGACAGGACATAATATGTATCACCACCTGCCGGACCACCCTCCAGACAAGATATAAACTATGGCATAGTCTAACCAACAACACTAATCAAGGTAATAACACCATCGTCAAATCAATTACCGTCAATTTCCAATAAAATTATTTATGATATCTTTCTTTTTAAAACCCTAACAATTCAACAGAAATTCATTTTACCAACTCACTCAAAACCTGCTCGATCCACCACATTTATAAAATCATGTTGTTTAAGTAAACACTTAGGTCATCATATATGTACATAGAAAAATATTTTAGTAAGAAGACAATACACTCAACTGAAAAATCGTACTTGCAAGCTCCCCTGACTCCCTGCTATTAAGTCTCTGAAAATTGTGAACCTATTTGTGATAGGACCTAAATTAATAGTGTGACAAAAAACAACCTAATCGTGTGATGCAAGCCCTACGTTTATTAATTTCCCAACCCCACATTTGTCATTTGATATGTTAAGGCTATAAAACTAATTCAGTAAATCATAAAAACTAATAAGAAACGTTACTTACTTCGGAACGGTTGTCGATTCTCTTAGAAATTCCTTAGAATATGCTTCTGCTCCCCACTGCCTAAGCGGAAATACACCGCCTAGGCGAACAGGTGATTTCTTGCTCTCTGTTCTTTTACCGCCTAAGCGAACTTCCACCGCCTAAGCGATCATGCGATTTCTTTCTCTCTGTTCTTTTACCGCCTAAGCAAACTTCCACCGCCTAAGCGATCCTTGCTTCGTCCCTAACAGAACAGAACAGAACATACCAGTCATTTATCCCTTCTCGTCACCAGCTCCGGCCCTTAAATTCCTCACTCCACCTCCATGATCAACCATCCCAAATTTACAACTGATACTACCAACCTCATTCCCTTCAACCCAACTAAAACACCCACTAAAACAACACCCCAATCCACCGGTTGCAACCCCAAACAGCAAAACAAAGCACATACCCTTCACACACACATACCAGCTTCCATATGACCCCAAAAAATGTCACACTTGCATACTCCTACAGCCCAAATGACCCTCAACCCTGAGAAAACACCCTAAAGCATCACCAGTTATCTCTGGCAGCTTCTCCAATGGCTTCTTCTCTTTCGTTTCTCTCTCTCTCTCTCTTTCTCTTGGTTTTTCTTCTAGAAAGATGGTGATCCTTGATTACCAAGATTATGTGTGTGTGTGTGTGTATATATATATTTGTGGAGTAAATCATGCCACGT
The DNA here is from genome assembly GCA_016647705.1 of Eucommia ulmoides. Taxonomy (NCBI): domain Eukaryota; kingdom Viridiplantae; phylum Streptophyta; class Magnoliopsida; order Garryales; family Eucommiaceae; genus Eucommia; species Eucommia ulmoides. The sequence goes on from CM028326.1 coordinate 27,281,020, forward strand.
TGCCAACTCCTCTCTCTCTCTCCCATTCCTCTTGTCGTGGTCTCAAGGCACAAACACACATGCACACTTAATACTCTTTCCTCCCCCAAACTTCTAATTTTTTTCTTACCTTTGTCTTTTTTTTTTCTTTTTGTTTTTTTTTTTTAAATGCACTTAAATGGTGCACAAATATGAAATCGGGGTCTTACACAATCCCTATGGATACGACAACCCTATTCATTCACTATTCTATAAAACTTGACATGTACTCTTGCGGTGAAAGTAGCGACGTAATTACGCGCTACCAAAGGCTAATTCTCAGGTCCGTTGTGCGGATAGGTTGCCACTCGTTCTCTTGTTCATTGGTCATGTTTCCTGAGCTCAAGGTAACCATAAATTTTTCTCAAAGGTTGTGAGAAAAACAATTAGTCTTTCCCACAGACAACACCAATTTGATGAATCCAAAATTTGGTTCGTCATATATAGTCCTCGAGATTTGGAATTGAGATCTTCCTCTAGCTAGGGTTCCTGCAAAACAATACCCGGTGGGTGGGCATCCTGGCGTTGCATCTCCGGTGTGAGAATTATTCATCTTTTTCTCAGGCAAATTGGGCAGAGTTTTTGCTGGTAGAATGTGCGCTTGTGAATGCGTACCTGATCAGACCCACATTCCAGTATTTGTAGATGGAGAGAAGACTTGTTTGTCAAGTTTTCTCTAATTTGTCGCCAACTTCCTTTGATCTCCTAGATTTGATTTGATTTTTTTTTGGGGGGGGGGGGGCTAGAATTAATGGACCGTTACCCCCCCCCCCCCTATGGTAACTTCAACACATTCCTTATAAGTAGCGAGTGGTAGTAACACTCCCTGAGCTCGTGAAACAGACCGAGCTTGAAGGTAGCAGCTAATGTTCGATAGCACTTGTGCTGGTCGGGAATAAACACTTGCTCGATAAGGTGGCGTATTCGACAGTCTCTTTGGCAACACTCAACAGTATTGACTATCAGTGGGTCCGGTTTAGGGCATATGTCGGGCACATGCATCTTGTATTCATTATTTAGGCCCATGAAGTGCGCCACGTGTCAAGCATTGAAGCTAATCGGGGAAAAAAAACCATCAATTACAAAATGGTTAAAATAAAACATCTTAAGATTAGTGGAGTAATAAAATTGTGAAAATGTCCCTGTTAGAAGGTCAAGTGTTGAGCACATTCTATTTTCCATATAAAATCATTAATAACATTTTTAATTTTACATAATTGAAATAAATATAAAACTTAAAGGAACAAATGTATAATTTGATAAATCTCAGGATTTATATAGACACCCACCATGTAATCCAAAATATAATTTTTCCCTTCTATGTAACTAGAAATCAACAATCATAAATTTCAATATTACATTCCATGCCCATAACAACCACTTTCCAGAAGCAAACTCACAAACATTTGAAAAAAAAAAAAAAAAAACCTCGTATTATTTATAAAGGAAGACAAGAGGAATAAGATGGTAAAATTAAGGGTATGCGTGTAAAAGTTGAGTCAAGGAGCCTGCTTTATTGAGGTTGACAAATTGATTCTTGTTGGACTACCACCTTTGACATTTGTTTTGTTGAAATTGGAAACATTCATTATATTAATTCCTTTTGTTTTCAATACTTTTCACACTTTGACAATTACTACTTGCTCGAAAATTTCATCATAATTCAATGACTATATATATATATATATTCAATTTCAAAGGCTTTCACTTTCTTTGGTTTTTGTTTTTTTAATTATATTCGTAAATGGGTAACTTAAATTAGTCAATTATGTCACAATAAACAAGGGAGTCAATTTTTGAAGGGCAAAAAGAGATTTATCATAATATAAATACCAAAATTATGAAGTGTTTGAATTTTAATTAGATCTTCTGTTCTTTATACAAGCAATAATCAAATTGCATGTGGTTCGAAAAGGTAATTTTGAGATGGCTTCTTGTTTGTTAAAAATAAAGTAGAGATCTTTATCGATGATTTTGAATTTTTTTTTTGTTAATTGAGTCGACATCATTAAAAAAAAAAAAATGTGTTACTATTTTGTCCATACTAATTCTTTTTTCTTTTTTTTCCTATTTTTTGCTTTCTTATTCTATGTTTTTCTATTTGGTTTTTGTTATTAATTTAAAATTTTATTTTTTCTTTCTTTTTAAGTCTTTTTTCTGTTGTTGTTTATTTTTCATTTTTTTATTTTCTATTTTTGATTTTACATTTTCTTGTTTCCTCTATTTTCAATTTTGGATTTTGTTTTTAATTTTCATTTTCATTTTCTTTATTTGTCTATTGTTTTATTTTATTTTTCTTTATATTTTTTATTTCTTATCTTGTGTTCTATTTATCTTATTTGTCGTTAATTTGGATTTGAAAAATTAAAAATAAAAATTAGAATTCAAATACCAATAAATAAATTAATTAATTAAAATTAAAATTAAAAAGCAAAAACAAAACCTAAAAGGCAAAAAATAAATCAAAAAAATTGTTGGAAAACGATTCATAAAAATATTTATAGAAAGAAAAACTAGAACAAATAGAAGAGATCACTGGCCACATAAATTTTTCAAATTAACAAGATTACATAGAATTCAATAATAGAAATTGAACAAAGGAAAAAAAATAGAACGAAGTAATTTGAAGGCACTTATTGTATTACAGCACAGAAACAAAATCAAATACCAGAATAGGAGATCGAATCTATCGTTGGACATATTTCCTTAAAGCATATTTCGCCCTGCAACGGTGTTTACGATTTTAATTGAATGTCTATCTCCCAGAATACAACGATCAACAATTACTGGTACCGATACAGAAAACTAGAGGCTCAGCAAACAAAAAAGTGTAGAACTCTCTCACTCTCAAGAACAAAAAGCCAAGAGAGAATTCGTGAAATGCAAAGCTTATGTTTTTACGCCTATATGCTAAAGCATGTCTACTTTTTTATGGGGAGTAGAAATGATAACTGAAAATATTAGAAAGACACCTGCAACTCCCATCAATTAAAAATCTAAATAGTTACGCTCTTTTTGGTTTGCTAATCTATTTGTTTTTTATTATTTTTTCTCTAAAAGAATAGCAAGGCTAAGCCTAGTATTTTATTTGTGTTATAACAATTAGTCTTCTTTATATCCATACCACTTGCGTGTCCTTGTGGTTTACCTTCAAGAGCTAACCCGAGTATTAATAAATGACACTTTATATTTTTTACTAATCAATGTGGGATAACCTAGATGCACATTAATCAACAACTTCAAGTAGGTAATTTAAATCAATTTTTAATTCACCTCTAAATAATTTTTTATAAATAAATATCCCAATTTAAGATTGGGTCCCACAAATAATTAGGTCAAAAAATATAAAAAAAAAAAAAAAAATTGTATAACAAGAACAAAATTGAAATCTTTAAATAAAAAAAATAAAACAAAATAAAAAAATAGAAATAACGATGAAAACTTAAATTTAAAATAAAAAAATATATAGAAAAAAAAAAAAAAAAAAAAAAAAAAAAAAGAGTATAAAACATAAACAAAAAATAGAAAAATAATGAAAAAAAAAATGAAATTAAAATATTGGGGAAAAAAACAACAATAAAAAGGGCAAATTATAGTTTTGGTACTCCTACGTGCAACTTTTTTTATGTGGCTCTTCAACTCAATTTTTTTGTAATTAGCCTTTCTAGTTTTTAACCGCTATTTTAAGTGGTCATTCCGTTAAAACTAGTATTAATTTTGACTATAAATATTACACTTCACCCCCATATACTTAAAGAAGTAACACTTTGTGTACTGTGAAATCCCACACTTTTTTATTTTTTTATTTTTACTATTTGTTTGTTGTTGTTTTCTGTTTTTATTTCTGTCTTTTAAATTATTATTTTTTTGTTTTTTTTTAATTTCCTATTTCATTTGAACAAATTCTAAAATGAGTTGGACTTATGAGCTAAAATTTGAGGCAAATTAAATCTTTCTTTTTTTTTGTTATTTTTCTTCTATCTTTTTTGTTTTTGTTTTGTGTGTGTACTTTTTGTTCTCTTTTTTTTTTTTTTTTCCTTGTTTCCTTTGATATTATTTCTCTTTATTGCTTTTTTCTCCATTTTCAAAATGGAATTAGAAAATATAGACTTCACCTATTTTAATGTTTAATCAGTCCCCAAAACAGAATTGAAAAAATCTACATTTTATGTAAAATTAATTCAACTAACATCTCAAGTGGAATTTTGTCCCCAATGGATTGAACTTCTACTAACAAAATTACCATTTTCTCTTCTACTTTTCCAATTCTATGTGGACACTAATTAAAATTTTAAATAGACAAAAATTAGCTTTTCCTATTTTAATTTGAAAAATAGTGAAAAAAAATAAATAAAATGGAAGTAAGCATGTGAAAAAAATAAAAATAAAGCAAAAAAGAGAGATAAGACAAAAAGAAAACAAACAATATTAAAAGAAAAATATATGAAGGAAAACAACAAATTAATTTGGTTTAATTATTCTCAAATTTCAGTCCATAAGGCCATGTCATTTTAGAATTTTATGGGGAAAAAAAAGAAGAAAAAAATAAATAAATAAAACCCAAAAATAAAAAGGAAAAAAAAAAACATAAATGGGTGTTTAGTATGGGGTTTCACAATATATGGAATAAAGCGACACTTTCTTGAAGTATATGGAGATGAAGTGTAATTCTTTTGGTCAAAAATTGAGGGTGAAGTGTGATTTTTTTTTATTCAAAATTAAGACTAATTTTAAAGGAAGGGCACCTAGAATAATGGTAACAAATTAGAGGTGTTGATTGAAAAAAAAAAAAAACACTTACCAGGAGATCCCAAAAGCGATTAGAAACTACTGATTACACCCGCTACTTTTTTCATGAACCGAGCAGTCCTTTTGCCATTTTTGTTACGAAAATGCCCCTAATTATTGCGCCTACATAATATATCTCTATCTTGTGGAATTAATTTAGATAATAGATAACCATTTATTAAAATAAAAATAACTATTATTGTACACATTTATTTTACAATATAATTATATATTCAGATTCGTCTAAACAAGATCTTCAAAACGATATCAAATTCACTATTTTTTCATTAGTTTTCAATTTTCACATTCATGTGTACATTTTACATGGGTACTTTCAGATTTTTTAGTTTTCTACGAATTATAAGATGTTACATGTAACATCTAGATGAAATAAGATTCAACACAAACAATATTACAGACAATGTTACATTCCACACACAGAGCATATTGCATGCGGAATGTAACATTGCCTGTGTTAAATAGGATATCGTAACGAGTGTGCATGTTACATGTAACATGGTGTAATAGTAATGTTACATGTAACATCCATGTCTAGAATTGTATTTGAGATGTTCGCGTTGCATTTGATTATGACACCTTATTTGCGTGTGGAATGTAACATTGTTAATAACAACATAAATTAACATTTGTGTAACAACGATGTTACGTGTAATTTATCTTTTTTTTTCTCCATATATGAATCTAGATAGCAATGTTACATATAATATCCATGTCTACAATTGTATTTGGGATGTCTGCGTCGCATCTGATTATGACTCCTTATTTGCATGTTTAATGTAACATGAAAGATGATTTAGATGTTGAATGGAACAAACAAGTGTGTTTGATAATGTATAAGTTCGTGTTAATTGTGACATAAATGTGAAAATTGAAAATTCTGGAAATAACATGTTAAATGTAACATGAATGTAAAAACTGAAAATTCTGCAAGTGTCATATTGAATGTAACACGAATCTAAAATTAATCAAAAAAATATTGAATGTGATATCATTTTGAAGATCATATTGAAACGAATCTAAATACATAATTATATTGTAAAAAAATATGTACAATAAATGTTATTTTGATTTGAATAAAATGATTTTGTGTGATATCTCCAAATAAGCAAGCTATAAAACGCGAGAATCATGCTGGGACAATTTTGTCATATAATTTTTGCGTTTTTTAAAATTTGATACTAGATAGTTCAAAAAATTTGTATATTGGGATTATTTGGTTCATTTTCAAACATGTGAGTTTAATTGGTAGTTTTATTCTTAATTTGGGATTGGCCGGTATTTTTTTCCCAAAAAAATGAGTTGGAGGGCTATATAAAAAAAACCGCTACAAGTAGGAGGACTAAAATTGTAATTTTCCCAAATATTAATCTAAAATCATAAATTTAAAAAAATTAAATAAATAGATAAATAAAAAGAAGATGGAAACGAAAGAATTAATATAGTGTTTATTGTATTGGATACATCGTACTTTGAAGTTTTAATTATAAGAATTGACATTTTAGGCCTCTTATATCAAAATTTTATGATCATCAAATTTCTAATATTAACTACTCGCTACGGGTGTTTATCACACGAATCATAACAGAAGGAAGGTCAGCGTAATTGGTGGCCGCTAATTAAGCGCTGTCACTTTCACCGCAAGCGTACGGATCAAGTTTTAGTATAATGGATTTTTCGGTCGGGTATCATATCCACAGGGATTAGTGTTGTTACTATCGAGTATCGCGATTGTCATAACCTGACTTTATCTAGGCGACAAAAAATGAAATTTAATTTAATACTAATACTAAACTACAATACTGATTAAGTTAATCATATTATAAATACTAATTTGAGATTGTTTAGGAGAGTAGATTGCCTAGGGATTAACCTTATTTACTTAAATGCGTTTGATTTCGTTTTAGTTAACATTAACGACGTTCAGCGTATCCGACAATCTCGGTTCGTAAACTCCATCGCCACCTTTTCCGAGTGTAAGACGGGGGAATACGTGACTTCGTGTCAACACCGAAATCCCTCTCAACGTCTTAATGACTCTAGGTCACGTAAGTCTCGCCCCAACATCATCGATTGGACACTTTCTAACGCCCTCCCGGGTCGTTAGGTTGTCGTGTTGTGTTAACCCTAGTCCGAATCCAGGGTTACCTCTCCTGAGTGTCAAACCCCGTATTTTTAATATATCTAAACTAACATATAATCATAGAAAACACGGCAATACAATCGAAATTATAAGGAACAACCATAAACGAAACACAAATTCAACCAAAACTACATTTTCATAAATAATACGTTAATCCTTATTACAATCTATGTTTAACTCATGGCCCTAACCGTTTATACAATGTCAAACGAGCTAAACATGCTCAATAACTACCAAAATGAAGAAAACAAATAGAAGAAACGAGCGACTTAGCCGATATCCGAAGATTTGCCGCTAGAAAACAAAAAGAAGAAACGAGCGACTTAGCCAATATCCAAAGATTTGTCACTAGAACCTTCCACTGATCGCTTCCCTCTTAATCCTCCACCTCGGGTTGAGAGCTCTCCCTCAAAAATCCCTAAACCTAACCCTAAAATATGGCCTAAGACCTTAGAAGCTCAAGAAGAAGAAAGAGAGGATGAGAAAAAGGCTTAAATAGGCTAAAGAATATCTACAAAATATCTATTCTACACATTGATTTTTGCCTAGGCGAAGTTAGGTCGGTTAACTTTCTGCCGGATTTTCGCCTAGGCGAAGTTACTACAGGTTTACAATTTTGTTTTGAATGTAACTTCTTCATCCTAATTCCGATTGAGGTGATTCAAAATCCTATGAAAATCTAAGAAAAAGATCTACAACTTCTATGATTTGAGTGTTTCCAAAATCAGATTGCATCGTAGTCCAAAATAGCCTTGAAGTTACAGTACCTATACCAGCTTTGTAGGTTTGGTGACCACCTAGGCGAAGAAGTAGGCGGTGCACTTGGAAATGTTCTCAGCATCTTCACAGCCTAGGCGGAGGTCTGGACGCCTAGGCGGTGGGCTTCTTTCACAATGTTGCCTCCTTACTCATTTATCCACCGTAACTTCGTTCGCTTTGGTTCGATCACATCGTTTTCGCTCCGATTTCATACCTTTTCACCCCACGCACCTATTTTAATACAAAAAGAATAAAAACATATTAAAACACATAAAAATAACTATAAACCTACTCGAAAACTAACAAAATCGATTTGGAAATACGTAAGCATTTTACACCTATCAAATACCCCAAACTCAGAATTTTGTTAGTTCTCGAGCAAAACATCCACACAATACAAGAAAATATAAAAACTAATTACGAAATTAAAAACTACAAACGAAAAACACTAAAAACAAAAATGTGAAAGTTTTGAATATCATCTACTGGCCGAAAGATTTTTCCCTCATCGGCCCTTAATCCTATCAAGTTCAAGCATAAATCACACCATGTGGTGTTCTCGAATTTCAACGTTCAAAAATAGTAAGCGTCATTCTAGATCCTATTTAAGTGTGTGTGATTAAATTCAAATATATTATTATCCATTTATTAGATGGGATTATCCCTAAATAAATATCATGACTAAAACCTTTAAGATATAGGGAATCTATACGTCTACCTGGGATCTATTCTCCACTAATGTAGGCTCGGAGGTTCATGAAGATCATTAGGGCTTGATTCGGTTTTGGAATAGAAAATAGGTTAACGTCGTTAACTTAACGTTACCCGAGGCACATCGCTTGGCACTCTCACACTTGAAACCCCATAGTTTAATTAGAAACAACCCTGAACGAACATTTAAGAACGTCGTACTCACTTGTTATGTCAAAAAGAAACTAAATTTTTATTTTATTTTATTATTTTTTTATTTTTATTTTTTTTAACACACTCCCAAACTCATTCGAATTTCTACAATTTTAAGAGTGTGCAAAAATGATTAAGTAACACACCCCAAATTGTATTCGAATTCTTATAACCTTAGGAATGTGCAAACAATATGAACGACAAACGACAAGCGAGTACTCGAATACCGAACCAATTAGAATTTCGGCCTAAACCCAACTGCTCACATCAAGTAGTAAAATGCTAACTTGATTCACTCAAATTGTGCCTTTAGTTTAGCGATGTAGGTTTGGAAAAAGTTCAATCGGCTATGGTATTTGTTAAGTATTCAGAATTGAAACGGTTTTTAGGCTTCGACAGGGTAACGAAGGGTAATGATTCATCAAGGTAAGCTTAAAAGGCTCAAGCAATCAAATGAATGCCTAGATCATATCCGCTAAACAACATCGCCTAGGATTTTACCTCGAATTTTTCCCAAATCAAGTTCTAAAATCCCTATTGTCATAAAATTGAGTGAAGGATAATCGGTTTCAAATCAATTTGATTGTGCTATACTGAGTTTACGTGCTTGTGCATTTAGGATCTACAATAACTTTTACTAAGACGATACGTCAAACACACAAAACACACATGAATGAGCTTTACGCTCGACCTCAAAACAATCAGGGGGCAGAGTCATCATCGGGTATAGGCCCAGATGACGTCAAAACGTAGCACAAAACAACATCTAAACTAAAAAATTAATCCTAAACAAACATGCACAAGATAAAAACAGTAAACCATACTAAAAACATATACACATACCAAAACATACTATACATCACCACCAACTCAACACAGGTGATGTCTAAAATGAGCAGTCAGCGATCCCAATGACAATATATAGCATAATATTGAAGACGAGGGTTTAGAACACATACCTGGGAGGCGAGAGGATCTCACCTCCGACTCAAATTGACGGAGATGTATCTAACTTTTTTTTTTTTTACCCTGGGTTGCCTCCCAAGAAGCGCTTGGTTTAATGTCCTCAGCCCGACACATGCCCTCAAGACTGGCGAGATATTCAATGATCGAACCACAAGAACACCTGTCGATCTAACATTTTCAAGCATCCTGCCGAAAACAAAAACAAAACTACAAAGGAAAATTATATACAAAAATGTCTAAATTAAAATCAAGTTATTTACTCCCAATATCGATAGCAATCAACAAGACAATCCCCGACAACGGCACTAAAACTTGGTGGCCGCTAATTAAACGTTGTCACTTTCACCGTAAGCGTACGGATCAAGTTTTAATATAATAGACCTTTCGGTCGGGTATCGTATCCACAGGGATTGGTGTTGTTACTATCGAGTATCGCGATTGTCATAACCTAACTTTATCTAGGCGATAAAAATAGAATTTAATTTAATACTAATACTAAACTAAAATACTAATTAAGTTAACTATACTATAAATAATAATTTGAGATTGTTTAGGAGAGTAGATTGCCTAGGGATTAACCTTATTTACTTAAATGCGTTTGATTTTGTTTTAGTTAACATTAACGGCGTTCGGCGTATTCGACAATCTCGGTTTGTAAACTCCCTCGCCACCTCTTCCGAGTGTAAGACGGGGGAATACGTGACTTCGTGTCAACGCCGAAGTCCCCTCAACGTCTTAACGACTCTAGGTCACGTGAGTCTCGCCCCAACGTCATCGATTGCACACTTTCTAACGCCCTCCCGGGTCGTTAGATTGTCGTGTTGTGTTAACCCTAGTCCAAATCCAGGGTTACCTCTCCCGAGTGTCAAACCCCGTATTCTCAATATATCTAAACTAGCATATAATCATAAAAAATACGACAACACAATCGAAATTATAAGGAACAACCATAAACGAAACACAAATTCAACCAAAACTACATTTTCATAAATAATACGTTAATCCCTATTACAATCCATGTTTAACTCATGGCCCTAACCGTTTATACAATGTCAAACTTTTTTAAACACGCTCAATAACTACCAAAATGAAGAAAACAAAGAGAAGAAACGAGCGACTTAGCCGATATCCGAAGATTTTCCGCTAATAGGTTGTCTAGGGATTAGTTTCGTTTACGAATACGTGTTCAATCTCGTTTTAGCTTATGTTAACGACGTTCGACTTATATGACAATCTCAGTTTGTAAACTCATCCGCCACCTCTTCCGAGTATAAGACGGGGGAATATGCGATTTCGTGTCAACGAATAAGTCCCCTCAACATCTTAACGACCCTAGGCTGCTTGAGTCTCACCCCAACGTCATTGATTGCACACAATCCAACTCTCTCCCAGGTTATTGGATTGTCGAATTGGTTTACCCTATCGACAATCTCCGTTCTAAAACTCCCTCGCCACCTCTCCCGAGTGTAAGACGAGGGAATACGTGACTTCGCGTCAACACCGAAGTCCCCCTCAACGTCTTAACGACTTTAGGTCACGTGAGTCTTGTCCAACGTCATCGATTGTCCACAATCTAAACCTCGACCGGGTTATAGAATTGTGGCGTTCATTTATTTTAGTCCGAATCCGAGATTTGTCAAACCCCGTATTCTTGATATGTAAATCTAAGCAATATAACAAACAATATGGCACACACAATCAACATAACGAAGAATAATCGCAAACAAAATACAAACTCAACTAAACAACATTTTCATAAATTATATTAATAATCCCTATACAACCTATTTTAGTCAATGGTCATAACCACGTATACAATGTAAAATGGTGTAAACATACTTAATAACTACCAAAATATAAAAAACAAATAGAAGAAACGAGCGACTTAGCCAATATCCGAAGATTTTCCACTAGAACCGTCCAACGAACGCTTCCCTCTTTATTCTCCACCTCGGGTTGAGAGCTCTCCCTCAAAAATCCCTAAACCTAATCCTAAAATATGGCCTAATGCCTTAGAAGCTCAAGAAGAAAGAAGAGATGAGTAGAGAAAGGGCTTAAATAGGTAAAAAAATATCTGCAAAATATCTATTTTGCGCAGTGGTTTTCGCCTAGGCGAAGGTAAGTCGGTCAACTTTCTGCCGGATTTTCGCCTAGGCGAAGTTACTGCAGGTTTACAATTTTATTTTGACTGTAACTTCTCTATACGAACTCCGATTGAGGTGATTCAAAAACCTATGGAAATCTAAGAAAAATATCTACAACTTCTGTGGTTTGAGTGTTTCCAAAATCGGATTGTATCATAGTCCAAAATAGCCTTAAAGTTACAGCACCTATACCGGCTTTGCAGGTTTGGTGACCGCCTAGGCGAAGAAGTAGGCGGTGAACTTGGAAATGTTCTCAGCATCTTCACATCCTAGGCAGAGGTCTAGACGTTTAGGCGGTGGGCTTCTTTCACAATGTTGCCTCCTTGCTCATTTATCCACCGTAACTTCGTCCGCTTTAGTTCGATCACATCATTTTCTCTCCGATTTCATACATTTTCACCCCACGCACCTATTTTAATATAAAAGAATAAAAACATATTAAAACATATAAAAATAACTATAAATGTACTCAAAAACTAAAAAAACCAATTTGAAAATGCGTAAGTATTTTACACCTATCAGTAATTTTGTCAAAAAAAAAAAAAAGGGATTTGTATACCTTTTCGACACATCTCAAGGTATAAGACAAATGGATATTTACTTTATTCCGCCAAGAGAATGACATCGAAACTACATTTTAAACGACATGGGATCTGATTGATACTTTTGCAAAAGACAAACGATCTTGATTAAAATTCACGCAATTATAAGGTACATAGATATTTGAGGTGTGAAAGTTTTTAATAAATATTTGTCCCTGTTCAAAAAATAAAAATAAAATATGGTGGACTAAGTAAATATTATTGGGGCAATTTTGTAATTTGAGGAGTTGGATCTTTTCACCAAGCACCAACTTTGTAGCGTTGGCTTAGAAGTTAGAAGGAAGAAAAGAAAGAGACCCGCTGAGTCATTGGGCCTCTTAATATTCTATACGAAAGAAATTTGGAGCAGTCAATATTATGAAAATTCAAAGTAAGGCCACCACTCTTTAAAGAAATTTGGATCAGTCAATATTATAAAAATTCAAAGTAAAACCACTACTCTTTGTCAACAAATATATATATGACTCTTCTAGGTTGATGCTTCTTAATTTTATTTTATTTTTTGGATTAAAAAAATATCAAACACAAACTAAAGACCGCGATGAAATGCCACGGCCTTTATTTCCGCGTAAATCAGTCGCTCCATCTCTATGCTTCTAAATATTGTATCACATTTTCAACTTTGACTAGAGCTCTAAATTTCTACATGTAAAATATTTGAAATTGATTACTTGTGTATCTATATACATTATTTTATTAGATATGTAAATAAAATCAAAATAAATATTATTATCAGTTAATTTATTTTAAAATTTACTAAAGTAATGCATTAAAATTAAAAACAAAATTACAAAACATAGTTCTACCAATTGGCAAAGTGTAAATAAAATTTCTTGTGGAATAAAAAAATTAAAGAAAAAATAGGAAGTTGGTAGAGAAATTAAGAAATTATTCAGATATTATAATTTTTTTAAATAAATTTAATATATATCCGATGAGAATTTAACACATTATTAAAAGTAAATAAATATAAAATATATACAATTATTAATTACTTTGTCCCAAATGACCAAATGATTTCAACACCAATATGTTATTTTCTATATTTTAAGAGGTGGGGAGATGGGTGAGTGAAGAGAGATGGAGATAAAATAGAAGTAAAATCCACAAATTTTGAGTTTATATATATACTAGCGTATACACAGACGAAAAACGATAATTTTAATTTAAAAATATTGACTCTTATACTTAGACAATAAAGTAAAAAAATTAACGGACTCAACAATAAAAATATCATTAGAGAATGATAAATTATTTTTTTTAATATATAACAGTATTTCATATACTTTCTTTCTTATACACTGATAAAATTTTAAAATTCAAACTTCACAAAAATTAGAATATAATCCAATGAAAAATTGCTCGTAATTTAAATAAAAAAAAAAAAAAAACTCCAGAAAATTAAGAGTAATAGACCCAAATTCTATTGATTAAAACTATAGATAGATTATTACAAATGTATAAAGAGATAGTTGAGTTCGGATTTTGGAAGTTGGGCCTTTGGAGAGACTTGGGTTTCGGTAAGGGAGGGGGTTTGGGGGTAGAAAGAGTAAAGAACAAAGAATAGATTCACTCCATGAAAGGTAATCAGGGAAATATAAAATCGCATACTTAATAAATTATTTTTTGGGTGTTTATGTGGAAGTCTCTTATTTTATTTTTAATTTTAAAAAAAAATTATACCAATTACAACTTGTGTTTTAATCTTGCGTATTTACATGTTTTAATATTGTGTATTAAAAAAGATGGAAGACCCAATATATATGTTGCACTCTCGCAGTTACATATGTATCTAATTTGTAGGTAAAATATTTGTTAATTAAATATAATAAATATTACACAAGTACATATAATATAGTTATATATAATTTGTAAGAATATTACACCTGTAACATAATTACGTGTACTTTGTAATTAATATTACACATGTACATAGAGTTCTTAACACTTTAATTATAATTTAAAAACAAAATTACTGAAATCACATATATATATAAATATATTTACAATAAACCAATAAAATAGATTTTCAAAATTTGTTTTTTTGCAAAAAAAGAAAAGAAAAACAAAATAAAACAAACAGAAAAACAGTTTCCTAAAATCTGTTTATACGATCTCCTATTTTATTTTGGGGCATGCACTATTTAGTCCTAAAATACAAAAAAAATTACCAAATATTCCCATTACTTTTTTTTTTTGCACCAATAAATCCTTTTGCCTTTTTATGACCAAAATACCCCTCACATGGATGTTGAATATAACATCAAAATTATTTTTATTATTATTTTTTTATTTTTTATTTTTTATACTATTTTTTATTTTTACCAAAATACTCTTCATGTGGATGTTGAATGTAACATTCGGTGTTGAATGTAACATCAATTGTTTTTTTTTTTTTTTTAATATTATTTTTTTCTGACCAAAATGTCTCTCATGTGGATGTTGAATGCCCCTCATGTGGATATTGAATGTAACATTTACACCTGTGGATGTTGAATATAACATCAACTGTGTTTTTTTTTTTTTTTAATGTTATTTTTTTCTGACCAAAATGCCCCTAATGTGGATGTTGAATGTCCCTCATGTGGATGTTGAATGTAACATCAACTGTGTTTTTTTTTTTTTTTAATGTTATTTTTTTCTAACCAAAATACCCCTCATGTGGATGTTGAATGTAACATTCAATACCTGTGGATGTTGAATGTAACATCAACTGTGTTTTTTTTTTTTAATATTATTTTTTTTTACCAAAATGCCCCTCATGTGGATGTTGAATGTAATATTCAACACCTGTAGATGTTGAATGTAATATCAACTGGTTTTTTTTTTTTTTTAATGTTATTTTTTTCTAACCAAAATACCCCTCATGTAGATGTTGAATGTAACATCCATTATTCTCTTATTTTTGTATGTAGAGTAAAATACATATGATATTACATTGAACACCTGTAAATGTTGAATATAACATCAATTATTCTCTTATTTTACATTACGTTTAGTAACGATTTTATCCTAAAATTAAGATTTTTTTTTTTTTTTTGGGAACATATAAAAGTGACAAAAAGTGATAAAGTTTGGGGTAAAGCTGTAATTTATGGCGACGGCGACCGGCGATCGGAAACCGGCGGCAGGCGGAGGCGACCAGCGGCAGGCGACTGACAGCGGTGGTACACCAATTTGACGATCTTCCTTCTCAATGTGAAACTCATGGGAAGGCATTTCGGTAAACTCAATTCTCACCATTTTTTAAAATGGGACTAATTGGTGCAAGGAAATGTGTTGATGAAACTAATTGGTGCAAGAAAAACGTGTTGACGGGACTAATCGGTGCAAAGAAAAATCGATGTGAGTAGGTGGTAAATAATTTTTTTTTTTTGGGATTAATAGGTAATTTTCCCTTTTATTTTTTATAAAATGCTAGAAACGGAGATCAAATCTCCGTTTTTTAGCATTTGTTTTTCTCTTTCCCCAAACCCTAGTCCATGTTCCTTTCCCATTCGTTCTCCTTCCCCAAACCAGAGCCTCCGCCCTCTTCTCTCTCTTCCTCTCCCTTCTCCATTTTCGGGCTTCTTCTTCCTTTCTCCCTTCTCCGTTTCTCCTCTCTCTTCCTCTCCCTTCTACTTTGGTCGCTCAACATTCGCCACCTTCACTGCCGCCGTTTCAGTGCCGCTCAGCCTTTCCCGTCGCCGTTGCCGTGGCCAATCCCGCTCATTTTCGGTGGTCATCGTCTCCTTTCGATAAGCTATTACATTTCCTTTTTTTTCTTTTTTCTTTTTTTGAAATATGGTTTGTATTTGAAATGTAGATCTAGGTTTCATTTTGTTTTTCTTTCAAAAAATCAATATTTTTTTGTTTATATATTTCAAATTTAATTAGAAATTTAATTTTCAATTTTAATTAGAAATTTTATTTTCGATTTTAATTAGGAAATTTGTTTATATTTCAGTTTTAATTAGGATTTATGCCTCTCCATTTTTGTTCACAAGTAGTTTTTTTTTTCTTTTTTCTTTTTTTTTCAGTGGCAATATTGTTTTTTTTGCTAATTATTAATTGTTTAGGTTTGTGTTTGTACTTGTGTTTAGGGTATAGGGTTTGTGTTAATTTATTAGGTTTTTGTATTTTCTCTATGTAGATCTTGGTTATAAATGTCAGTTTTTTTTTTTTATGTAGATTTCGGTTTGGACACACATTATTAATTAGTAATTAGATTTTGTGTTTTTATGTAGATTTTGATTCTATTTTCTAATCTAAATTTTCTTTTCTTTTTATTTTTTTTATATGTAAACAACTATAAGGTTTAGGGATAGATTGTATTTTCTCTCTCTCTCATTTGTTTAATTAGTTATAATTAAACATTTAATTAGTTATAATTAAACGTTTCTGTTTAATATTTAATTAGCCGACGTTTTATTAATTTTTTGATGTTCTTTAAACTTTTGAAAAGAAAAAAAGATGATTTTGTTGTAGATCTCATAAATTTGTTGATGATGTGATTTTGCTTTTATTGATAAAAAAAAGTAGTTGAAAAATGTTTTTGTAAGAAGGATGGAAGAGGTTGGAATTGTCCATAAAATTCTGCTAAAAATAGTTGGATGCAAAATAATTGACTGCTTGTTATTTAAAATTAGAGTGGACTTATTGATTTGAACTGATGTGGTATGACTATAGATTTTCAGGGTGACTTGTGTTCAAATTACAACTATAGGCATCAAAGTGAAATAATGGTAAAATTTCTGGGGTGCAAAGTATCAAAACCCGGAAATAAATTACCTCACCTACTATTTGATTATTACTCATTTATAAATGTTCAATTTAATGTAAATTATATGAATGTAAATGAACTATAACCTAGAGGTTTTTGCACTTTGCACTCCTAAAGTCTTAGAGAAAACCTAATTTAACTCTGTATTTTTAATTTGAACACTTCAAAACTTGAAGTATCCAAAATTTCTAATATATATTTTGAGGTATTTTATTGTCATGTTTTTTTGTAACAATTTTTTCCTTTAGAGATTTATATTGATTTTTAGTAGATTTAAGCAGCTATTTGTTTTATGAAATTAAGAGATTTGGAATACAAATGTGATTTTGTTTTTCACATTAAATTCAACATATACTCTTAATTTACACTTTGCATCCCCAAACTAATTGAAAATTTGATTCAACATTCATATAATTTTTCGGCGACTGGTCACCATAAAATTAGTTGAATGTATATTTTACAGTTGCATTATTGGTTAAGTGTTTGAATATGATTAGATTCTAGTTTGTATACTTGAAAGTGCATTTGAATAAGTAATTGTTGGGTTTAATACCACATATATATTTTTTTTTAAATTGAATAACTCAATCTTTTTAGTTGTTGTTTTAATTAAATGTAATATATATTGTTTTATTAGTTGTAAAATATTTGTTGCTTAGTTATAAATATGTTTTAGACTTTTAGTTAGTGATAATTGGTGAAGAAAATGTAGAATTTTAAAGTAAGTAATTGTGTATATATAGCTTAAGATTTGATAAATGACAAATAATTTCAACTGTTTTCATTGAGTTTTAATTGACGGCATTGGCAATTTAAAATTTTTTAATAACATGATTGATAATGATAATATATATTTATTTTTTTTGGCTTTGTTTTTATTTGTGAAATATTAGCTATTTGAAATAGAGAACGTTACATTGTATTTGTATTGGGGTGGTAGGATATTGAAAGGAATTAAGTTTGGAGTGTTGTATAGTATGTCTATGATAAAATCGTTGAATGTTTGTCGGGGGATTACATTAAACGAATTGATTGAGATGTTACGACCTTATATCCTTGAGGATGGAGTTGATGGAAATTTGAAGTTAAAATGTACGTTGCCAATTGTTGTTCTTGGGCCGGGAAATTATAGATACATGTTGTTTTTAATCGGGGACGACGGAACATTAGACCATGTGCTTCAGTTACCTGTTAGGATGCCCTCGTTGCTTGGTGTTAAGGTGTATGTCGAGGTAAAGCGAGCATTTGATCACGCTCCAATATTTTCTTCCAAACCTAGTCCTTTTACCGAAATTTTTAACTCAGAGTTTCAATCCTTATGGTACCGCATTATCCAGACAATTTTCTTCGTATAATATTCTCATATCATATCCGACCCCCAAGTTGTTCAATCCAGTTACACTCTCTGATCGCCCTATATTCCCGAAGAATATCATCCATATACCGTGATTGACTGTGATGCAGACACTAGTTTTGCCGCTCCACATCACCATCATTCGCCAACTAGTCCATCGCATGACAACAATTGTGGTAGGTTTGATAGGAACGTGAAGGGTAAGCTAAATACAATCAATAGTTTTCATGATGTCGAACAGACAGAGTTAGATATTGTTGTTGTGTTGGAGGAAGAAGAGAATGATGGAGATGGAAATGAAGATATAGATGTTGAGTTGAGCAGGCAAATGAGTGAACAGTTATCGTTGCACAGGGTCATTGTATTCTATAATCAATTAGAATAGGATAATAACGATGACATGGTAAAGTATGAGTCAAAGTTGCGAAAGAATTTCTAGACCCCGAAAATTGACGAATTCCATAGCGGCACGGTCATTAAGGATTTCGGTAAGTACTTCACCGTGTTACCTGTCTCATTTAGGATTTGTGCAAACTTATTAGTATTTATCACATTCTCAATAAAAATCTTACAGTCACAGTAAATTATGCAATTTGTGAACATTGTTTCGTTCAACATAAAAAGATCTTGGCAAATACTTCGTATGCCAGCATCTTTTTTATGCTCCGATAAAGTATCACCGCATACCAACTCTGTCCCTGCAAAATCGCTATACCAGCGGTCTGATCTCGTTCTAATTAGCTCCTCTAGTACGGCGACATACTGACCAATTATTTGGCCACTAACATTCACCTAATACTTGCCAACAAAACAAAAAAAACCAT
This sequence comes from Eucommia ulmoides, assembly GCA_016647705.1. Taxonomy (NCBI): domain Eukaryota; kingdom Viridiplantae; phylum Streptophyta; class Magnoliopsida; order Garryales; family Eucommiaceae; genus Eucommia; species Eucommia ulmoides. Next base: position 27,300,301 of record CM028326.1, read on the forward strand.
CAAATTAGGAATGAAAACAAAAATAGAGTATAACACACACATATATATTCAAAACATTCACCGTAGCCTTCTTCATGTATTCTATTCATTCTCTTCGGAAATACTTTACCAGAGTACCTCAGGTGATTATATTGAGAACTGAGACTTCTACTATTTGTAAAAAATTAAGGGCAAGAAATTGGAGGAAAATGGAAAAAAATATTTTAGCAGAAAAAAAATACATCAAATTAGGGGAAAATAGTTTGGCGAAAAATTAGTGAAGATATTGGGAAAGTTGTTGGCGGGAAAATGGTTGCCCAAATATTATTTTGGTACCAAAAATTGTCTATATATATGTCTATACTTGCAGAATTATCATTCACATCACATTCATTTATTTTCTCCATTTTCATTACTCAAAAAATCAGTTCAAATGGCAAGTGAGTTAGGAAACAATAACGGTAAGGGCAAAGGCAAGAAACCAATGAAAATCCATTGCACAGGTGAGGGTTTAATGACAAAGGACCATGCTAAGTATCAAGATGAGATATATAGATACGTGGTATGGAATCCAAATACGCAGGTCAAATGTCATGCATTGGAGCGAAGACGAACTGCGACACCCACTAGTATGGTATGACGCCCAAGATAAGTTGTGTTATCCCAATTCGTTGTGCGGTCCGTGGGATGTTATTACAGATTGCACTGGTGTTCAATAACAACTAGATCTCTCTCGTGAATGGCTGAATCCCATCATAAGGAAACGAACTTTTTTTGTACACGGTGATCCTTTCAAACAAACTATTTACTGGGTTAATCATTGTTACCACGAGAGTTACAACTACACCAAATAGGGTAAGGATAGTGAAAAGGTAAAAAAATTTACAATGACCAACACTAATAGCAAAGAGGAACCTTTATGAGATAAAGTCTCATATGTACCACCTTAAGATTCCGAAATTACGATCTTTCAAAATATTGAAAAATGAATCGAATAACATCGGCAAAATTTGTTGCGCACTAAAACGAGAAATAAAACAAATGGAGAAATGGATTCATGTCAAACAACAACTTCATAAGATTCAAAAGAGCAATGCGCCAAATGCAAACGAGCAGACGTCAAATTACTTTACCGATTCCAAATACACAAATGACCTAGAACTGTCCGATTACAAAGATAGAAAGATTCACTACGAATGGTTTGATAAAATTAAGTAATTATCGATGTTAGAGAAGTTCAATGATGGATAGTATTTTCTAATTTATCTAATTTTTTATTTTATTTTTATTATTATTATTATCATTATTATTATTATTTTTATGATTACTTGTACTTGTCATCGCATTTAATTACAATTTGATGTCTATCTCGGTTATTTAAGTTGTTTCGCTTTAAGATTAATCCATCGCTTCTATTAATTGTATTCGTTGTAATAATTATCCAAGTACTTTCTTAATTTTCTTTCAATTCAAAATGTCTATTTTTTTTTTAATAAATATGACATATAAAAGTTGTATATTCTCTTTTTTCTTCTTTTATTGTGACTTTTTTTTATTGATAATCATTAATAAAAAATTTAAAAATAATATTTATTAATTACCACAAATTAGGAGCTATTATATTGCTTAAAAGTTAATCTTAAAAAACAAAATTAAAAAATCTAAAAATAAATAAATAAATAAATAAAATAGTCATTCAAACACACAATAAAAAGTTAAAAAATTATATAAATCCTCTTGGAACTTGATACTTAATTTTTTTTAACCCTTTATTGCTTTATTTTTATGTGTGAAAACAAATGCGAGTGATCTAATGTTTTTTTCTCCCCAAATGTATGAAATTAAAAGAAACAACACTCTAAATGTTAACAGTCAAATTTTAAACATTATTAATATAAAATAATGCGTACTTATGCTAAATATATTCATCCGAAATATCTATTCTAAATCACCTCACATATTAAATTTAAAAAACACTAACTGAAGATTAGGATTAGGATTACGAGAAAAATTAAGTGGGGGTTCAAAAAGGAGAAGAGAATAATGGAGAATTGGGGATTTAGGGTGATGGAAAAAAATGTGAAAAACCTCCGAAATGGAGGTATCTCTTAGAAATGGAGATCAAATCTCCGTTTTAGGCACTTTATTAAAAAAATTGATGAACGTATAAACGGATTTTTATAATTTGTTTCTTACTCTAAAAAACAGATTTTGAAAATTCGTTTTTCAATAAACGGATTTTCAAAATCTGTTTTATTGGCCCTATGTAAATATGTGTGTATATGTGATTTCATAATTTATTTTTTGAAATTATAATTACGTTGTAAAGAACTAAATGTACATGTAACTAATATTACACATACCTGAGCACATGTGAGATTAATACGTAAGCAAAAATCAATTTAAGGGACAAAATCAAAATTTATGTTTTAAATGAGACTAATTACAAATTACACTAGCTACTTGGGATTAATCACCAATCATCCCTTATTTTTTTTTATTTTTTTAAGAGTTACATATTTGATGAAAAAAAAAAATTGACACTAGTAATTTTTTTTCTTAACCTTCCAATACCCTCATAACTTTTTAACAATTCCAGTGGAGCGCCTCATTTTTCATTTCTAATTTCTTGTTATTATTTTTCTATTTTCTATTTTATGTTTTAAACTTTGTTTTGAGTTTCTATTTTCTTATTTTATTTTAATTTTCAATTTCTTGTTGTTTTGGTTTTTGTTTACCATTTTGTGTTTCGTTTACCTTTTTTTTTTTTTGGCTTCGATTTTCTTTTTCTTTCTTGTTTTTTTTTTTTTTTCAATATTTCTATTTCTTATTTTTGAATTTTCCATTTTATTTATTTGTTTTTTTTTGTTTTTTTCTATTTTGATTTATTTTGTTTTATATTTTTATTATTTTCTTTTCTATTTTTTGCTCTCTTGTTTTAACCACTTCATACTTCATGAGCCAAAAGTGTAATTTAAGCCTACACCCAAAAAAGTTTTATAAAGTGTAATTTAAGTGTACAGCCAAAAAAGGTTGGACAAGCCCATCAATGCAAAAGTATGCAAATACAGCCAAACAATTGCTAGCCTCATAACATGAGTAACACAAAACAACTAAAGAAAACCACAAGAAACTGACCATCGAAATAAACACTTTTAGAAAATGAAAGCAATGTAAATAAAAAATAAAAACAGTTTCTGAATTGGATACCTGTGGATCAGAACTCAAGGAAGAAGAAGTAGGAGGGCATGGGGACGATTTGCTGTGATTCGGACGATCAAACAGTGCTGTTGGGGCTGGTGGCGGCTCTGGTTATGGCAATGGTGCTTTTTGCCATCTGTCAACCCCCTCCGGTGAGGAGAGTTACAGTGTACCATAACTGCTATTGACTACAATTCTCTACCCTTGTATGTATGGTTTCTAACGTGTGTGTGTCTGTGTGTCTGTGTTTTAATGTATTCCTGGCCAAAATAAGAACATGATTTTACTTTATTTTGCCTTGAGTTTTACCGAATCCTAGTGATTATAGCTCAAAAGTTGAATTTAAGGTAGCATTTGGAAGTGTGGAATCGAAATTAGAAAAAAAAAATTACATGCCCAATTCCAACACCCCAATTCATAAAACCAAACACTACCTAAATGTCGTACTTTCTTTATTTGCTCGATTCATCGTCAATTCAGTCATTAAGAATAGGTATGATTCCCATTTCTAATCCAAAAACTAGCAATCTGCTTTATCGAAACATGCATGATTGGCCTTAAAATACCCCCAAAAAAAATGTCAAATTAGATATGTACATTCATGCTGAAATTCAGATTCAAAACACAAAAAAGGCAACTCCATTTGAAGCTTTGTTCATAACAGAAGTAAACAATGACAATGAGGCAATATCATTAGAGGGGTTGAATTATTTTTTTTGGCAAAAAAAGAGTGCAATTATCAAAAGATAAGTAAAAGCCTACTCGAGGATCGAACCTTTTTCCTGTCCATTTGTAGTTTAATTGGCAAGTAACAAGTGCTAGACAGAGCAAAGCCTCTCAAGAGCCAAGTTTTCATCTCCGCCAACAGCTTCCAGAATACTCCTAACTGAAGCTTCAGGAAAACCCATTTCGACAAGCTTTTGAACCTGAAGAAAAATCAACCATGAACAGAAAATTCGATTGAAAATGGCAAAAGAAATATACGAGGACAAAAAACTTAAAAATTAATTAAAGAAGATAGATGTTATCACAAACCTTCTCCTCAACCCCAAGGGAAGATGTCATGGCGAAACTTTCAGTCCAGTACCGAGCTGTGCGAGAAAATGTTTGGTAGTCTCTAAGATACTAAAACAGGCGTAAACATGTCAGCTCAGTTGCGCTTGAATTGATGAAATTGCAATGAAATTTATAACTCAAGTTTACAATCTATACTAGAGATGAACATAGGCCGACAGAAAATATACAATTATGAGTCTTAACTGAAGTATTTGAAGTGAATTGGTGAAAGAAGTTATTTGGAAACCATCATAATTAGATGTTACACAAGTTCCCTCCCCCCCTCCCTTCTCTCTCTTCAAAATCTGATTTTTAAAGACCTATTTGGTATTATTACTTAGTTTGATGAGTAACATTTTGCTTGCAAATAAAAACAATTAAATCCCTTGATTTCAAATCCATTCATCCAAATGGAGCCTAAAAAAGGCAGCCCAATGCATGAAGACTCCCCCAAATCAGGTGTAAGTTACCCTTGCATACAGACATAGGATCTTATATATTTTTTTTTTTAAATTAAGCAACGGTACAGATATTGGATTAGCAGTTAACGACAAAGAATCAGGTTCAATAGCAAGACAACGCAGTGGATGTGGCCGGAAGCATACAATACCTGTTGAGCTACAACAGCATCTTGGGGATCGTCAGGTTCAGGAGCAGAGAGCAATGCTTGTACAGAAAGTAGAGCTGTCTTCAGAGTAAGAGCAGGGCTCCATTGATCTTTAAGGATATCCAAGCATATTGCTCCACTTTGACTGCTTATATTTGGGTGCCTTCAAATATCAGAAACTATTTAAGGTGAAAATCAACAAAAAACTTGGTGAAGGAAGAAGGAAAAAGAATCATGCAAGCAATTGTTCTTTCTAATATCCTAGAGCCAGCAAACTGATTCAAAATCAGTAACTCTTTTCCTAGAAAGTCCTCTTCCTTTTGTTCCTATCAAAAGAGTTACCGTCGCCTTTGAGTTGAGTTTCACAAGGGTAGAGATTCATCTCCTCTTGTGTATTAACGCATCAATACCGATTCATCTATAATCAATGAATCAGCCTCACGAAGCATGTGTCCCAAGCAGGAAGTTAATGGGAAATAGATCCATAATGAGTTCCTCATAAGGTTTGCACACAATACTAATACCGAAAAGGGATTCAAAAATTTATTGGGCACAAAATTGGAGACCTGGAAGAAGTTTGTCAGGCTTCAAGTAACAGGAAACTTCAGAACCATGCATCATAAATCAACCCTCAGTGCTCCATTTAAAATGTCTTTTCGTTAAGGGTTGAGATTGATTTGAGAGATATTGATGGATGTAATTGGATTCTGTAAGTCCTTTTTTTTGGTGGGGGGGGGGGGGAGATTCCCACCCAAAAATTTCACACAACCACTTTCAAAACCGATAAGTTAAATTACACTTTGTACCCTTTTAAATTTTACATTTGTATTTAATTGATTATTTTTTTATTATTATCTCTTCTTTTTTTTACATTTATAAATTAGGGCCTTTAGGCACGGAAAATCCCTAGCATGTTAAATTTTAAATAAATAAACTGTATCGTACGATGGTATGTGTGTTCAACACCAGAAGCTCTTCAACAGTTCAACTAGAATGGATATACATGAAGGGTTTGTCGACACATATGTTAAACTTGTGATTTCCATTCCATAAGATCATTCATGATCTTCAAATATCTTATGAACGATGCTTATTTTTATTTGCCTAAGGTCCAAGATTATGGCTGTATCCGCAGATGGAAACAACAAAACCACCACATAAAATACCAAGCAAAGAAACCCATGTCTACACATAGATCCATATAAAAAATATCTGTTAAAGAGAGAAATAAATTAGAAAGTTTAACTATTGTGTTAGCCTCTCCCACTATTTATAATAAGAATTAGGAAACCATACAGTAAACCCTAAACCATACAGGAAACCCTAAGTAATACAGAAAAGACATAAATACCTTTTAACACTCCCCCTCAAACTGAAGCATATATATTGTATGCTCCTAATTTATTACAAATGTAATTTATCCTTGAACGCCCCCAAAGGTTTAGTAAATATATCAGCTAACTGATCAACTGAATTTACATGTTTAGTCTCGATCTGTTTCTGTAACAATTTTTCTCGAATAAAGTGATAGTCAACTTTAATGTATTTTGTTCTCTCATGGAAGACTGGATTGGATGCAATATGAAGTGCTACTTGATTATTACATATCAGGTCCATCGGTGAAGTGTGTTCCAACCCAAACTCTTCAAACAAATGTTTCAACCAAGTTAACTCACAAGTAGTATGGGTCATTGACCTGTATTCCGATTCTGCACTTGACCGCGTCACTACCTTCTGCTTTTCTCTTTCAAGAGACAAGATTACCACCAACAAACACACAATACCTAATAGTAGATTTTCTAAGGGTGATTCGGCCCAGTCTGCATTAGTAGCCCTTTATTTAAGTATGACCGAAATTTTGATATAGCAAACCGCAACCAGGAGCACCTTTCAGATATCGGAGAATACGGATCACTGCATCCCAGTGACAAGTCATTGGACGATCTAAGAACTGACTGATAACGCTAACAGCAAAGGAGATATCTAGCCTGGTAACTGTCAGGTAATTCAACTTCTCAATTAACTGTCTATATTGCACTAAATTTGTCAGGGGTACATCCTGATCTGGCAACAATTTGGTGTTTGAATCCATAGGCGAGTCAATCGCTTTTGCTCCTAGCATTCATGTTTCGCTCAATAGGTCAAGGACATATTTTCTCTGAGACAGGTAAATGCCTTGACTTGATCGAGCAACTTCAATCCCCAAGAAATGCTTCAGGTGCCCCAAATCTTTAGTTTGGAACTTACCATGCAAACACTTTTTGAGTTCTTGAATACCACTTTGGTCATCCCCGGTAATCACGATGTCATCCACATACACAATCAACAATATTATCCCGATTTTACTATACTTGTAGAAGACGGAATAATCGACTCCACAACGCCGAAGACCAAATTCAGTGACCACTTTACTAAATCTTCTAAACCATACTCTAGGAGACTGCTTGAGATCATAAGTAGATTTCTTCAAACGACATACCAAATCAGACTCCCCTTGAGCAACAAACCCAGGAGGTTGCTCCATATATACTTCCTCAATCAGATCACTATTTAAGAAAGCATTCTTGATATTGAGCTGATGTAATGGCCAACGAAAAGTGGCAGTCAGAGAGATGAACAAACAAACAGAAGCAAACTTGGCAACGAGAGAAAAAGTCTCATAGTAATCAAGACCATATACCTGAGTATAGCTTTTAGCAACTAAGCGAGCCTTAAGTCGATCAATGATGTCATCCGGATGAACTTTGACAGTGTACACCCATTTACATCCAACTATAATTTTGTCAGGCAGAAGCAAGACGAAATCCCAAGTACCATTCTGATATAAGGCAAACATTTCTTCTTCTATTGCTTTTTCCCAACCAGAGTGAGTGAGGGCCTCTGAAATAGACTTAGGAATAGAAATAGAGGACAAAGAAGCAAAAAAAGAGAGTATGAAGGAGATAGGTGTGCATATGAGACAAAGTTAGAAATAGGATGGTTAGTACAAGTGCACTTACCCTTCCAGATGGCTCTGGGCATGTCCAGGTCAGACAAGGGTGGGTTTACTAGAGAAGAATCTGAGGGCACAGGATCGATGGGCATAACAGCAGAGGCTACCTTCTGGCGACGAGAGTATACCTGCAAAGGGGCTGAAAAACGACTAGATGGGATAGGATCTGGAGTAGAGGAAGATAGTGTAGGGTTTGGTTCACTTGGCAAAGGAAGTGTAATATCCAAATCATCTCGAGAGGATGGGGCAGAAAAGTAAGGGGTGGACTCAAAGAATGTAACATTTGCACAAACAAATGAGCGATGTAATGATGGGTTTTCAGACACTGTTTTTTTTCTTTTTTTTTGAACGAAGGGAAGGAGAGAATTGAAAAAAAAAATTAAATTAAATCATGGTTTGAACAGAACTACAGGATTAATATTCTATAATCTGCTCTCGATACCATGTTAAAGAGATAAATGAATGAGAAGGCTTAATTATTGTGCTAACCTCTCCCACTATTTATAATAAGAATTAGGAAATCATACAGTAAACCCTAAACCGTACAGGAAACTCTAAGTAATACAGAAATGACATAAACACCTTTTAACAATATCAAACAAAAAAAACCAAGTCTATGTATCGTCCAGATAAGTAACGAGACAGGCAAAGCTGACAAGAATGCCACTAAGCTTCTTTTTTATATCTCCAAGTTTATAACTAAAAGAAAAGGTGATTTTCATAAGACCGTAACCATCCCAAGAAAAAAGTTAAACTTGCGATGTTTATGTGGTCGTCACTCTACCAAATATAATCAAGTTCTCAGGAACTATAATAGTTATCCATGACCTGCTAAATGAATCAGAGCAAAAGTGATTTTGCTTCATAAAAATAACAAAATGCATCATTTCAATTTCTCATTGCATACAAAAAATATGAACCATTAAATTCGGTGTTACGTTTAACATTTGCACGTTGTTCTTTTGCTTTGGAATATGTGCATGAGATAAAACAATGATGACCACAATAGAACGGACCCTGGTACGAATTTTAAGATAGTTTGCTTCCTTCAACATTTTGGAGCAGTCAAATCACCGTAACATGTGTGATAAACTAACTCATAATAGGTGCTGCATGTGCCTTACATAATCTGGGGAAGAAAAAAAAACAAGAATTGCTGAATTGGAAGAGTAATTGCAAAATCCATACCAAACTTTTGTGCCAAACTGCATTCTTGGAGGTTCAAAGGGGTAGCCATCTGTGAAAAACAAGAGAAGCATGGAGTCATCCCAGCAAAGAGGAAGCAGTTGATGCATAATACTTCTGTTCATCAAGTTCTACATTATACAGTCTGATATTAATCGAGCTCATTCGGCTATCTATATTGTTCAAAGCATTTGCATAGGCATCGAAATTCAGCAACACATAAACACCTACGTGTTTATAAACCAGCAGCATACATTCAACATTAAAAAAAAATAAAAAAAAAATGAACGATTTCCTTGAAATTCAAAACCCTACGCCTATAATTCAGTCTCGAAATTGAAAATTTCAGAGAAACAAAGACAGTCACGACGAAGGAGATAATCAAGTAACCTTTCAAACCCTTTCGTAGTACGCTCCAAAACGAATATGGATATGGCATGGTATACATTGACATACCAGGCAAAGTAATATCGATCTTGAAGGTCCCGCCTTCGTATGGAGTGCCGAGAGGACCGGGGATTGTCCCGATCAGCTGCGTCAGACTGTCGCCCTTAGGGTTCACGCTTATGCCGGACACCTGGAAGTCTCTGTTACACTCTTGGAGCTCCTTCTGCACACGGGCAAAATCCACCATTTTCTTCGGTTCTTGGAGCAAAGAAGAAGAGAAGGAAATGCGAGTGGCTTCTTCTTCAATCTCCCCCTCGGTCCCTCTCTCTCTCCCCCTCCTTTTCGCTTTATCTTGCCTTTTTGAGTTCACCGGACGAGAGGGAGAGTACATAGGATGAAGCATGGGGTAGAGCGCATAGGATAAAATGAGGTACACACAGAATCGCCCAAAGTGTCAAATGAGCAAAAGTCACCCGGATCCACTACCATAACTATTTAGAAATCTACTAAAGTCCTCCACATTAGGAAATCTATTAAACCCCTCTCAATATCCTTACAATACCGCGTCTTTCTCTCTCTCTCAAACTGCGCAAGGTCGTTGTTGGTCACACTCATTATAGATCGTCTAAAATTGTCAATGGTTATCGAACTCAACGCGAGAGCTCGCTGAACATGAAAAAACATTGATAGTGTTTTTGCTTCACCGGTGAGTTTTTGCATTCTTTCAAAATCTCTAAATCTTTTTTTCAAAATTCAACGCCGATCTTGCGTTTCCTTCACCGATGGTTTAATTCTCAATACTAAAAATCTATTTTCTATTCTTTTTTTGTTCAAGTCCTTGTCAAACGACCCAAACTAAATTTTCGTATATTTTCGGTATGTTAGGGCTTATTTGTTTGTTTTTCAATTTGTAAAAAATCATGTTACACGTAATCGAGCTATGGTTATATATTTTAGAAATATTAGATTATTGTATTTTTATTATATTTATTTTTTTGACTCTTATTTTGTGTTGGTGTATAATTATTATTATTTTTCAAACAATTTTCAAAATAATTTATCCAACGTGATTATTTTTTTAACAAGTAGCAAAATGAATTATTATTTATATAATATAATATAAAAGAGTATAAATTCAAACTATAATTTCAAAAGATATTTGTTATAGTATTGAAAATATTAAAGTTTATTGTATTATTATATTATCAACAATTTTTTGGAAGAAAAAAAAATTGTAAGAAGAATTCACAAGCAATGTTAATGGTCTCAAGTCACTATTCAGACTGATTCACATAGTTGAAGGGTATAAATTAATATTCATTAAATTTTATAACCATGTTTGTAGGATTTGTAGAATAATAATAATAACTCAAAAGGTTGAAATATTTAAAAGTAAAGCATAAATAAATACAATAACCTAAAATTAAAACTAATAAATTTTTAATTTCATTGAGATTGTTATGTATATAAGTAATCAATAAAAATAATAATTATTTCGATATGATTTACTAATTTATATTGGTATTTGTCTATTTTAATTTTTTTTAGACGGCAAAGTGTGTCCGGATCAGCTGGACGCGCACCTCAAATAATCACTTTCTCAACTATATTTTAGGCGCACTCTCCCACATTAATCACCAACCAAATTAACCCTCTTGGGTTATCTAGTTTAATTTTTATTGTTATACTAGACAGTACCTCTACTTATCAAATAGACTAATCGTCTTGGATTGTCTAGTTTAATATCTTTTCTTTTAGTATAAACCATTCAGTATCTGATAACCACATTGGGTTTCGACTAATCCAGATCGAGTTAGGTTGGACCACAGGGATAACAAAGCTCTCTTTACGGAGTTGTAACGCAACTGCATTCTCAAGTTTCAAACTGAGGATCTTGATTAAATTAGAACAACTTCTCATCAGCTGATCTACACGCTCCGTGGTGTCAAGTTTAATATCTATTGCTATAATAACACAACAAAACCATTTAAAAATGTGTGTTAAACATTTTTATTGCATAACGATCTCATTTTAGGGCCCAATAAATTTGGGCTTCGTTTTATGTCCGTTGGTCCATTTTTCTTTGTTATTTTGCTAAAGTGTCCGTTTGAAAAAGCTAACCCTAAGGCCTCTTCAACATCACCTTTGTTGCCCAACATATTTTTTTTTTTTTTAAGAAATTCACTTAATTTGATAGTGTAAAAATTATATTTTAACACTATTTTTATAAATAGTTTTTAATAAAAAATCATAAAAAATATTTGAAAAAAATATCGGTAGAGAGGTCCCAAGATATCGATCTCCATTGTTTTTCTAAAAAATGTATTTTTAAAAAATAAACACATTTCGTTTAAACGAAAAAAATAAAAAACAAACGCTCACTTAAAAATTAAGTGCCACTCAAAGGGTACAAAAATATTTTTCTTTCTACAAATTTAATCGAAGAAAATGCCATCTATTTATAAATATTGACTACATCACTTCGTAAATAATTGTTTTTTATAAAGTATTTTGTTTACTGTGACACTAAAATTTTACACGAACTAATAGAAATGTAATTTTTTTCTAATTACAAAAAAATAAAAAATCACTATTTCTAATTTTTATTTTTTATAAATTATTTAATCAAATTCAGGTACTCTAATTTCAAAACGTTTTGTTTTATTTAACCAACAAGGTGGAACTCAAGTGGTAAGGTTTACTTCAGTTAAAGCAGTTGAGGAGCCTCTAGAAGGTCAGAGATTCTAGCCTGTGAAAAAATATTTGTTAGGAGGAACAATCACGCACTCCGAACGAGATTAGTCTTATACCATGTGTGGGTGTGGGGACACTAGTGGGTATACCAAAAAAAAAAACTCTGAAATTATTTTAAAATTTTAATTAATTATACAAATTTTCTCAAAAAAATAAAATAAAATTAAAACTATATAAAAAAATTGAATTCAAAATAAAAATTTAATTCTACGTTTTATTTTTTTAATTTTGTGGTGAAATTTCTTGGCTTCTTCCTTGCAAGTTGAATGTACTTTGGTTCATTTAATGCATCCCCACTGAAAAATGGGGAAAGTCTATTGAATCTGGCTGGTAGAAATAGAAGCATCCCAATTACATGAATCAACCACCAAAATTGACTAACAAGAACAATACCAAATAGAAGTTAAATAGTTATGTCCCACAATCTATAACAACTAACTTTTTTGATCAATTTATGACCCAATGTCTATTTAAAAAAAGAAAATTAAAATTGTTGAATCCAAAATTTTAATGGGCGATTAAATATTGATATTTTTGTAGAATTAATAATTTTATTGAGTGTTTCAGATTTATTGTTCTACGTGTTTGATTAAGAAAAAAAATTGTTGAAGAAAACACAAAGTGTGTAAAATGGACATGATAAAGATGTAAAGAGTTTTGAAGACATTAAAGAAAATTAGGTGAAAATAACTCTTTACTTATATACTGTTAATGCAATCCGAATTAAGATTACACATGATACTTAAAATGCATTAATCTTATGTGTGTCTTGATAAGAAATGATAAGTGATAAATTTAAGATCGTAAAATGAGATATTTTATGTGCTCCTTATGTGAAAAGATTTTGATAAATGACCTGAGTGAAAAAATGCGTTTTAAAATATAAAATGTTGTGTTTTGAGGTCAATTCGATCAACCGGTAAAAGAGGTCGATCGACTTATCAAAACAATGAGTTTTGAGAGTATAATAGAGTCCTACTGATCCAATCGGTCAACCGATAAAGGCAATCGATCAACCATTTAAAACAGTGGTTGAAATGGGTGAGGAAGTAAGCATTTTAATCATTTCGATCAACTGACAGAGAAGGGTCGACCAACCAAACGAGTCAGTGGATGAAATGGATGAAATTGAGAAGCCCACTGATCGGATTGGTCAACCGACAGGTATGGTCGGTCAATCGACAAGGCTTAAGGCCAACGACTAATTTAAGCCTGGCACTAGGCTATTGACTAAGGGTTTGGTCCAGTCAACCGACAATTTCAGTTAGTATTTTGATTGATTTGGTCTCTTGTTACAAAACTATCCCTTTTTTTATGATTTCAAGAGAGGGATTTGGGAGATTTGAGTGTATTTTAAATATGCATGACCTATTATATGATCCATATTGATTTGATCCATATATTTTGATATTTTCTTAATTAAAGTATTTTAATATTGATAAGTGTAAAAATTGTCACTCCAATGCAATCAATGAAAGACCGCCACGTGTTCACAACTCTCCACCAAGATCAATTTTCCACCAAGATCAACTCTTGCCAAAGGTTAAGTGTGAAGATTGTGTTGCGTAGGGGCACACCTTAGCTCATGTCAGCTATTTAAAAGACAGCTAGCAACACTCTCCAGGAAGGGAAGGTGAGCCGCCACTAGGATGGGGAGCCCTTCCCCATCTTGGCACCTAGGATGGGGAACCTTTCCCCATCTCGGCATTCTCCACAGCGGCATTGCCCGTTTTAAAAATCAACTCCACAAACTCCTCAACAAAGCCCCTCTTTCCATCTTCGGTTATCCGGGAAAGACAAGGGTCAAATTCCTGAACTCGGACACAACAGAAAAGTGTTCCTCTGAAAATATCTCCCAAATATCTCCTAAATATCCCTACAAATATCTACCAAATATCTCCACAAATATCCCCACAAATATCCCATGAATATCTATAAATATCCACAAATATTTTCCAACATAACCAACACAAGATGCTCCTTGGCATCCTCTCATTGGCTACATGTTAAGATGAGACATTATGAGATATTGAGGAGACACTAGTTCATAATTAAGCCCTTAATAAAATCTCCACCTTGCCTGGGAGAGCATACAATTGCTTAAAGGTAGATGAATTTGGCACACACAAAAATAGCACCCTCTTCTTGATAGCATATTTTATAAACTTTTCCCCCCGTATGCTGATTCTCACGCCGGAAGGGACACGCCGGGTCCATCCCAGCAAGTCTTTTGTGCAGGTGTCAAAGTGCTGCCTCATCTCTTCCTGGATCAGAGAACATTCTAACTTTTTCCTTCCCGGATCAAGAAGCATTCGAGCTTTCCTTTTCCCGTATCAGGAAGCATTCCAACTCTTCTCTTCCCGGACCAGAAAACATTACAGCTTTCCTCTTCCCGGATCTGCTCCATTCCAAGCTCTGATTCACCTTTCCAAGGATCGCAAGGCATTTTGATCCCTTCTTCTCGACCCAAAAGGCTTTTTGGGCCCTTCTCAACACATGTCCATCCCTTCTTAGTTAGAGACTTCTCCACGGATTAGAAGCTCCATGGATTGAAGCTCTTCATTTTAGACCTTTCCAACTACACCAGCACTGACCAGACCATACCGTTGGAGTCAACCAAAATTTGACATCAATAGTTTGACGCCGTCTAAACACTACAAAACACCTTCCTCCAATCATCAGCTTCCATCTCAGCTAGAGGTTTGATGAATACAAGGTCTGGTTATTCTAGACGGTCGAGAGACCCGAATAGCATGGTGGATAGCAACTAGGCTGAAGAAATGTTTTGTTCAACCGGTTCTCCATCCTCCAAATTTTGTTAATGGTGGGGAAGGGCAACTCTTTTTCCCATCTCGGATTGAGATGAGCAACCTTCTAGCCTATCTCCATCAACGACATTTTGACCCCTTGAGTCGTGGATGGTTATTCAAATCCGTATCCTGATTCTCGGTGTCGTGAGTGATTCTCCTCAACGGCATTCCGACCCCTTGAATTGTGGATGATTCTCCAAATCCTCATCCCAGCTCCGGTGTCGTGAATGATTTTCCTCAATGACATTCCGACCCATTGAGTAGTGGATGGTTCTTTAAATTCTTATCCCAACTCCGGCGTTGTGAATAATGCTCATCAACAGCATTCCAACCCCCCGAGTCTTATCCCGACTCCAGCGTCGTGAATGATTCTCCTCAACGGTATCTTGACACACAACGTCAAGGGTGATCTCCAAGAAGTAACGGCTTCCCAACGCACAGCATCGAGGGTGATCTACAAGAAGAAATAACATCCTAACACTCAACATCGAGGGTGATCTACAAGAAGGAACCCATCCCGGTGCACCACGTCAAGGGTGTAACCAGACCTTTTCCATAGTTCGGTAGTTTGAGGCTCGAGGATTGATAGCTATCATCTTCCGATGGCAGAGCATCAATCGGGTCTAAGGGCCTACAGTTAAGCATCCCACCCCTGACAACCGAGCTAAACTCAGGCGACATAAAGGGATGATACTCCTGGAAGGACAATTTAGGATAAAAAAGGTTTAGGGATGAGCCACACTAAAGAGAACCCACCAATGACTGAGCAGGGCTCAGGTCTATCTCCAAGATAAGCTCGAGCAATCCACCGAGCAGAAGTTAAACTCCGTACCCAGGCACCTTTCTGAGCTCAGATTCCTTCCCATCTCGGTATTTTCGGGATCAAGATAGGAGCAAAGTTTCGCCAACAGGCAAAGGAATCAACACTACTCCCCAGTACCTCGTACCTCGCTACTAAGGAGTGGGGGGATACTGATGAGTGTAAAAATGGTCACTCCAGTACAACCAATGAAAGACCGCCACGTGTCCACAACTCTCTACCAAGATCAACTCTTGCTAAAGGTTAAGTGTGAATATTGTACCAGGTAGGGGCACACCTTAGCCCATGTCAGCCACTCAAAAGACAGCTAACAACACTCTCCAAGAAGAGAAGGCGAGCCACCGCTAGGATGGAGAGCCTTTCCCCATCTCGGCATCTGGGATGGAGAACCCTTTCCCATCTCGGCATTCTCCACAGCAGCATTGCCCGTATCGAAAATCAACTCCACAAGCTCCTCAACAAAGCCCCCTTCCCATATTTGGCTATCTGAGAAGGGCAGGGCAAAAAGCACCGCATAATTCCCTTTCCCGTCTCTAGCTATCCGAGAAGGGTAGGGGGTCAAATTCCCCATCTCGGGCACAGCAGAAAAGTGTCCCTCCAAAAATATCTTCCAAATATCTCTTAAATATTCCCACAAATATCTACCAAATATTTCCACAAATATCCCCACAAATATCCCATGAATATCTACAAATATCCCAAAATATACACAAATATCTTCCAACATGGCGAACACAAGATACTCTTTGGCATCCTCTCATTGGCTACATGCCAAGATGAGACATTAATGAGATATTGAGGAGACACTAATTCATGATTAAGCCCTTAATAAAATCTCCACCTTGCCTATATATGGGATAGCATACAATTGCTTAAAGGTAGATGAATTTGGCACACACAAAAATAGTTTCATCTTCTTGATAGCATATTTTATAAATTTTTCCCCTCGTATGCTGATTCTCACACCAGAGGGGACACGCCGGGTCCATCCCGGCAAGTCCTTTGTGCAGGTGTCAAAGTGCTGCCTCATCTCTTCCCAGATCAGAGAGCATTCCAGCTTTCCTCTTCCCGGATCAGGAAGCATTCCAACTTTTTTCTTCCTGGACCAGAAAACATTACAGCTTTTCTTTTCCCAGATCTGCTCCATTCCAAGCTCCGATTCATCTTTCCAAGGATCGCAAGGAGTTTTGATCCTTCCTTCTCAGCCCAAAAGACTTTTTGGGCCCTTCTCAACACAGGCCCATCCTTTCTCGGTTAGAGACTTCTCCACGAATTAGAAGCTCCACGAATTGAAGCTTTCCATTTCAGATCTCTTCAACTACACTAGCACTAACCAGACCATACCGTTGGAGTCAACCAAAATTTGACATCAACAAATACTTCCTATGGATTTAAATTAGAAAAAAATTTATGGACATAAATGAGTGTTTCGAAGAATATTTTTCAATAAAATATACCTACATTGATAAGATATGTTGTATGGGGTCTTAGAGTGTCATTTTATGATATATCTTTGAAAAACTAACCGTTGGAAGGTCAGTTCTTGGTCTATTTAATAAGTCATGCGGGAATAAGATTAAATATATCAAGAACACTAAGATTTGAGTTTTCTAAGAGTAAGATTATTACTGAAATTTCTAAGAGAGATTATTATTCAAGTTCTTGATCTAAACCGCTCATTGTTACCGTCACCAGTTTGCGTTGCTTATTGTGAAATCTTTCTTACTTTCAATGAATCCCGGTGAGATCCTTCAAAGTTTTTTTATTTGCTTTCTAAGTTTTATATATATTATTGATTACTTGGTTAAGGATTATTATAAAATCGTTTTTGAACTTAAAGTCCTGAAAATCTTTTAAAACGGTTTTTTCATTGATTATCTAATTACGTGTTTATTGTGTACTACCCACTTTTTATTTAATCAAATTTTAGTTGTCTTACATTGTATCTATCATATAGTAATTATTCAGGCCATTAATCAAGTATATTTGTATTGAGGTGGTAGAAACTTTTTGTGAGAAGAAACTTACAATTTTTTATATTTGTGAGTTTAAGCGGATTAGACATGATTGGGATGGTGTGTAGTCAGGATAGCTAGGGTTTCAATCTTTTTCACGTAAAAAAAATTAGAGTTTGATCCTTATCCTGTGAAAAATATTAGGTTATTATTTTCTCTTGAAAAGAACTAGATTTTGATTCTTGCGGTAATGAATTGAGTGATTGTAAAGATTTTTCCTAAGCTTGCGAAAATGATAAGTGTAAAAGTATGAGGAAGTGGTAGATTTGATCTCTAGCTTATTAAAGGAATAAGTTTTGATTATTTCTGTAATAAAATTAGGTTAGTCTTGAGCCTGATAAAAAGATATGATTCTTCCTGAGCCTGTGAAAAGAATAATTGTAAAGATTAATTTTGAGCTTGTGAAAAGAATCGAGATTGTAAGGGTTTGATTCTTACCTGGTAAAGGAATTAAGAGTTTAGTGGATTGCAAATCTCCGTGGAACATGAGGGACTTGATGTTGGTTAGAGTAGTTTTCCAAACCAGGATATATTGTTATGTGATGCATTGTTTTATTTTCTATTTGTTTGTGTATGTATTTAGTTAAACACATTTTCACTATTTAATAAGATAATAATTAATTTTGAAAAATTGATTATTTGTGTTTAAATTTAGAGAGAAAACATTATGCCAGGAAATAGTCGACCACTTCTGGCATAAGTAGTCGACTACATGTGTTGCAAGTTTTGTCGACGTGTCATTTTCATCCTTTTTTTAGGCCCTGACCCTATCCATGGGCTTAAACTTCAAAGCTCAATCCCTAAAAAATAGCCAACGAGCTATACAACCCCCAGGCCCATAAAAACTCCGAATTTTTTGTGACTTAACTAAATTTTTCAATAATTAAGGGGACTTGTAAACCGACCACTAATTATTCTAATACCATATCAATTACCTTGAATTTACTTATTTTTATTTTTAATCATATTTGTATAGTAATAATTGTGTATGTTAGAATAATTAAGAGACGTAATACTGATAAAGAATATGTGACAGTGTATTGAAATGTGTAAAGCCCATGAAAAAACAAGGATGCACAATAGTTCTTATATATAGTGAATAAATAGAGTTTGGTGTATTGGCTCTAAGTAACGTAGCGGGCCAAGACTTATATATACATATAATAACATCCCCCCTTAAACTCAAGGTGGTAAAACAGATGTCAACTTGAGTTTGGAGAGTAAAGTGCCAAAGCGTCTAGGTGCACGGATTTTTGTGAAAATATCTGTAATCTAATCAGTAGAGTTGACTGGGAGGAGTTGAACATTATTATGGAGAATGCAATGATTGATGAAGTGGGATGATGTGTTTGTTGCATTTGTGAAAAACATCACTATTTGCAATATGGATGACATTCCACAATAAATAGTGGTTGCATTGAAAGAGGGCACTCCCATGTCATCAAGTAACTATCTGAAGCCAAGTAACTATTGAGTGCCATCAGCAAGAGCACAATACTCTACTTGTGTGCTAGATCGAGTTACTTTATGCTGCGCCACGAAATGACAGTGTTTCTAAGGAAAAAACAATATCTTGTAGTAGAGTATCGATTGATAGGATCTCCGTCCTAATCAATGTTAGTATAGGCATGTAACATTGGAAATAATTATGAAAAAGAGTGGATACATAGAAAAGTGTCCTTTAATCTATCGCAAAATACACAAAATCGTTGTAATGAATAGTCTATCGTGCGGATAACAAGTGACTGATATGATGAGCTGCATAACCGATATTTGGGCTTATCACCGTGACGTATACCAGACTATCAACCAACTGACACTCTAAAATAGTATTAAGAAGATAAATCTCGTTCAATAGAGTGAGTTGAGCATTCAGCTCGATAGGAGTACTGAGAGTCTTTAGATAAGTGATAAACTTTAGATACTAGATTAGTGTCATATGTTTCCTTGAGAAACAAAGTAACCATCTGCGCCATGAGCGATCTCTAGACTAAGAAAATAAGTTAGATGATCGGGATCCTTAATCTCAAATTGCACTGAGGAATTTCTTAATATCTGAGATACCATAAAGATCATTGTCAATAATAATCATATCATCAACATAAGGAGGATAATATATTTCTTAGTTTGAATGATGAAGAAAACAGATTCATGGGAGCTGAAAGTGAATCCAAACTGATGTATCATGGCACCGAATTTGGTAAATCAAGCACAAAGGGCTTACTTAAACGCATATAATACACGACGGATGAGACATACTTTTTTCGATACATGATTTAGTCCAAGGCGAGGTTTCATATATAATTCCTCAAGAAGATCACCATTGATAGATGTATTTTTGATGTCCATATGAAAAAGATTCCACTTGTAAATGACAACAACTGTAAGTAGATTGCAAACTAAGGTAAATCTAGAAATTGAGGCAAAAGTCTTCTCATAATCAATGTCGTACTCTTTAGTGAAACCCCTTGCAAACAAGCATGTGTTGTCGTGCTCAATCAATTTATCAAATTTGTGTTTTGATTTTTGTAGACCCACTTGCATTCCATAACACGAAAGTTTTGTTAAGTTCTACGTATTTTTTTTTTCAAAGTCTACAATTAATATGTCATTGCATGATGCTAAATAAGGTTAGAACTAGCCCTATGATAAGATCGAGGATCATGTTGAGATAGAATAATGGAAAAAAAATGGCGGATGGGCTTGGTTCGTACAACATCTGATGTTCCTGGGATAACCTTGAGGGCGTAGTGTTCATGTTCAGGATCTATACATAGGGCATAAACATCATTGGGGGTCAATATGTTAGCTCAAGGAACTATTTGAGGCTCAATGACTCTTGTGATCGGGTGATTAGAAAATGAGTCTTTAGATGGATGAAATATATATGATTAATAGTAGAAGTTGAATGAAACTTGGATACAGTGAAAAATATCTTGTGTTCCAAAAAATGACATGCCATAAAATACAGAGATAATTATATGTAGGATCCCAACATCGATATCTTTTGTGTTCGATTCCATATCATGTAGAACAACATACCCGAGTCTGAGGTTCTAGTTTGATATGCTCATGAGACTGTAAAAGGACAAACCAGACAATACCCAAACATTTAGAAGGTTGTAATTGGGAGAGACTCCATGTGACCGCTCATAAGGGGAAAGATTTCCATTAGTAGATAAAGGAACCCGATTGATGGTATATATGATTGTGTGGTTAGCTTCTCCTCAGAAGTATTCAAGATAAGAGAATGAAATGAGTAGTGTATGAAAAATATCTATGATATGGCGATGCATATGCTTAGCTTGACCATTTTAAATAAAAATACAAGGCAAAATCCATAAAAAAACGTGTCGTACTTTTGAAGGATGGCAATGAAAGATTAATTCTTGTATTCCACGATATTGTCAAATATAAATATTTTGATATTGCGAGAAAACTGAATTTGAACCATGGAAGAAAAATATGAATAATTTTGAGGTAATTCGGAACACTTACACATAAGGTATAACAAGACACAACGAGAGTAATCATCAACAAATACAACAAAGTATCTTTAGACTCCTTTGCGGTAGAAGGTAAAGGTCCCAAAATATCATAATGGACTAGGTCAAAGGGTATAATAAAGATTGAGTCACTAATAGAAAAAGATAAGGCGTGTTGCTTAGGACCCTTTTGTGGTAGAAGGTAAAGGTCCCAAAATATCATAATGGACTAGGTCAAAGGGTGTAGTAAAGATTGAGTCACTAATAGAAAAAGATAAGGCGTGTTGCTTAGAATACTTGCATGAAAGAAAGTCGAGATGCTCTGTAGAGACAAATCTTAATTTTTGAGTAGAGGCTAAAAGAAAGAATACGTCTAATTGACACATTACCTAACTGGAAGTGCCAATGGTTGAGAGAAGATTAATCATCTGATGATGATGACAATTATAGCAGTGGGGTTGCACAAGTTGATGAAGGGACAAAGAGTGTTGGTGGTGAGGATCAATTTGGAATGTGGAGATTACTAAGCTCAAATAAACATTCAATTTTACAATCAGTTCAATTTTTTATTTTATTTTTTCTATTCGAGGATCATGCATATGATAACCAATATTAGAAAATATTACTTCAAATATTAATTCACAAGTTTTCGAACAGACAAAAAATTTAAAGTGAGTTTTGATATTAAATATGTGTTAGAAATAAAAAAAAATATGAAGTGAAAATCTAATTGTTGTGACTGATGCACATATGAGAACCATCAGTAACATGAATGGTAGGAGCATTCACAACAGATAATTTTGACTGGAAAAAATATTTGAATCATAGGTCATATGGTTCTCGCAAGAAAAAATAAATAATCAAGAAGAATTACATA
Source organism: Eucommia ulmoides (assembly GCA_016647705.1). Lineage (NCBI taxonomy): Eukaryota > Viridiplantae > Streptophyta > Magnoliopsida > Garryales > Eucommiaceae > Eucommia > Eucommia ulmoides. The sequence continues at coordinate 27,322,469 of CM028326.1, forward strand.
TAGTAAGTGAAAGAGTAGGAGACAATATATACCATAATTGGAGAGAAAACATTTGAACAATGAAGATAATTCCCACTGGAGATGGAAACAACGGTAAATAAAGGATCAAAACCCTCATTGGCAGCAGAAACGACAGGTGAAGAGCAAGACTTGGATATCGTAGTTAAACTAAATCAACAATATAAAATAAAGTATATTGTCTTGATATGAATCTCGAAAAATAGAGGCTACGGATGCAACCAAAAGGTCAAAATTATCCTGAAACTGGTCTTCGACAGTGATCGATCGATAAACCCTTGAATCGGTTAAAGAAAAATAGTGAACCAAATCAACAACATAAAAACAATACTAGAAGCACCTAAAAAAAAAAAAATTCGAAAATTGTAATGGCCCGATTTTCCAGGATCGCCACGCGATTTTTCTCCTATGGAGAAATAACACTAAAACAAAATAACCATAGCTAATCCGCAAAATATGGCATTTTGATAATTGATTCATCTACAAACTTACAAGTTCACATAGAATCAACATAATTTATCCATAATATGCCTAATAACAATACCAGTCATATTCGATAAGAAGACCACTTTCAAGTTGAAGAGTTGCTTTGCAACCAAACTTGGTAAGAACGTGTAATTTAATTATTCAATGCAAAGTTCGTGTTATTGGTGGCAACCACGACCTATTAGTTCGACACAAAAGCAGTGAATTACGTACTCAGTTAGACGTGATAAATATTTCATTTTATAAAAATCTGAGAGATTTTACAACTACGACGATAATTATAATTATTGAATTATCGAGTTAGTTTTACAACAGTAAATAATAAATACAATTATTACAAATTAACTAGAAATTCAAATAAAATTCCTGAAGTAGTTACATTCTCACCGGCTCTGCAATTAAAACTGTGGGGTTGTGAGTTAGAGCTCAGTAGAATTTCAACTCCTCTAATACGTGTATTCAATCAATATAACAAATAAACATATAGGTATGTATCACACATAGTTTTCACATAATCATAATTATTTCATGAAAATTAACAATTATAATTCAACAACAATAATAACATAAATCTCACAATAGAGAAATTAAATACATATATTAAAAGAGTTAGAAATTCTACCTGAAATTCGAAATCGAAATCCAACCGGATTCTTTTCTCGCCAAAATAACATTCACAATAGGTTAAATAACATAATAGTCCTAAAACTTTTAAAAGTCAATTTAAAATTAATATTTAACTCCAAAAAATTATCAAATATATATTTATCCCATAATATACAGAACAACCCAAAAATATTAAAATAATATTTTCAAAATATAAATTTTCGGGGTATTACAAAAACAAAATCAGAAGGTTAAAAAATCCCATGAACCAATTTGACGCAATCAAAAAATTAAGTTGAAGCACTAAAAAGAAAGAGAGAAATGATTGAACTGGCTGACATGGTAGCTGGCGGAGCAGAAAGATGACGTATACATTAATGTAATCAACCAGATGTTGACGTGGCAGGGTAAGATGACTGCCTAATTGATGTGGCACTGACGCCATGGCGGTGACACTGATATGGTTGACATGTGGCAGATTGACGTGACCTAGGACTAATGTGAAATAACTCTGGCACGTGAAGAATTGCGACGAAGGTGTAGTGGCTTCGGGCGATGTGTTAGGACGTGTGTAATGTCCATTGGATCTCTAGTTGGTGACTTTGGATTCGTTTTGATGAGACAATTCAGATGGTGTGGTCGATGTTGTAATAGTATCAACAACGGAATTGTGGAGATTAAAAAAGTGGACGACAACGTTGAGGCTTCTAGTGGAGCTTGCGGGGGAGCATGACGAGATGATTTGTCTTCTTTCCAATCGTGTTCGATTTGTCTTTTCAAGAGGAGTTTGGAGGTAGTGGCAAATTGGGTGTTGGGTTGTTGAATGGTGACACAAGGTGTTGGAGGCAGCTACGACCGAGTAATCCAAAAAAAAAGTTGTAAAATTTTAGTAAGAACAAGGCTTGAAGAAAAATGTTTCTTGATATCATGTTCCAATAATTGAAAGATAGAATATTTGGAGAAAGTATGAGACAATGCATTGATATGTATGAACCCTACGGAAATACAAGGATGTACAATGGTGCATATATGTAAGAATTAGAATTTGAAATATCGGGCTTCATTTAACATGTCGGGTCAAGATTCATATATGCATATATTAACAATGTTTTACTCCATATATTATTTCTATTTAACTTTTAGTCATTTAATTAACATTAAATAGTGTCCATCTATTGAGTTAATGTTAATTAATTTTGAATTTATATTTAAGTTCATAGTCAACGTCAACTAAAATATCGATAATGACTAAAAATCAAATTATTTAATAAATAAATATTTTTTTAAATGAAAATTTTTATAATAAAATTTTATTTATTAAATAGGAATTTATGTTCATCCAAGAGATGTTAGCTCACTTAACAAGAATATGCGTCTTTTTTTCCTTATCAATTAAGATTCGACTCTAGGAGAATATTTTGTGAATTAAATTTTGAATTTAATCATAAATGTATCAGGTCGATATGAAATAGTGTGTTCTTAAGATCGCTTAGTGAAATGATTAATTGAAGTATACATAAATTGATTTTGACACAGCTTATTAAAGATAAAAAATTGAGAATGTATGGTCCATGCAATGAAACTTTATCCCCTTGAATTTTGAATTGTTGGTGTATTGATATCATGTCACCTATTTCAGGAAGGTGTTGATGCATTCTATGCTTTCAAAGGAGAAAAAGAAGAGAGAATCAATCAATAGTTTGAAAATTCAAGAGACAAAGTCCATAAAGAAAAAGGGTTCACTTCCAGTTTCTGATGAATAATAAAATAAATAGAAATGTTGGGTGAAAGCGCATGGCACGCGTCTAATTGACGCCCTGGGGGGTGTTGCCATAATAAGTGCTACACGTCTCTCTTTTTTTTTTAAAATATTTTATTCCACAAGGGCATTATTAAACTCTAAAGATTAAATAAATATTTCTTTTTTAAAAATAGAATCATATTTGGTAATGATAATTTATTTTTATGATCTGAAAACAAAATCATTTTTGGTAACAATTTTATCTAAAAATCAAAAACGAATCATAAACTACAATTAATAAATCATCAAACAATCAAATCCTAAACCACAATAAAAAAAATTATCAAGCAATCAAACCCTAAACCCTAATCAAAATTGAAATTGAAATCGATTCTTGCTAGTGGTTACATTGATATTATCAAATCCATTAGGCAATCAATCTCTGAAAATCCTCAGGTCATGATCTTCAACGATTGCTTGAGTTATGCATCTATTCCAATTGTGAGAAATAGAAACCCTATTTCGTTTTTGATTATCAGTTGGTTTGATTTCGAGTTCGATTTCGAAGGCAGACCAACAGCGACAACGGCGAAGGAGGAGACGAAGAGCAGAGAAGTACGAGAGGAGGAGGAGACGAAGAGCAGAGAAGCACGATCGACAACAAGATGAAGAACTGAGAGGAAGAAGATGCTCGCGATTCTTGATCGATGAAGTAAGGAAATAAATTAGATGAAGTGAGAAGAAAATGAGATGGGAATGATGAGAAACATTTTTTTTTTGTTTTTCATTTCTATACAAAAGTGGGCACAATTCTCATTTTGAAAATGGAATGAGAACGAAAATAAAAATTTACCAAACGCTATACCCAAAAATAAATTCCAAAATTCTGGAAATGAGATGAGAATTTTTGGAATAAGAGTGGTTACCAAATGCCACCATAATTCTCATCTCATCTCATTCATTCCCATCCCACTGCATGGGATGGGCACAAAATGGTTACCAAACGGGCCTTTTGTTTTCAAAACTAGAACTTCTACAACTTCAGATAGACAATTTATATTAGCACCCTCTAGTAACTTTTTCAATATAAGTAACTGTGTTTTTGTATTTAGAAAATAAAATATGATTTTAATTTTTTTTTTTTTCAAATAATAAAAAAATAGTTATTTTCCGCTTCTTTGATTTTAATCTGATAAATTGATGGAGATCAATGGATCAGGACATCTCTCGTGACTTATTTTTAATTATCTATAACTTTTTTAATCAAGAGAACAATTTTAGGATAATAGTAAGATATAATCTATATATTATAAAAGGTGCTCTTGATTATTTGCTCTTATTTTTAAATAAAAGTATTTTTTCTTTAAATTATTATTTTTTATTTTTAAAATATATTTTAAAAAAGGTTACCAAATATTTCCTATTACGAGAATTATAAATTTCACAATTATGTCTAGTAATTTTTACACGATAATTTCTTACGAAAAAAGAACACTGTGAAACAAACATTATACTTTTGAGTTTACGTGAATTAGAAAGTTAACATTAATAGGCTTTAAAAATTTATATTTTTGTGATAAAACGAGGGTAAATTCTGTTTTTAAACGGGGTTGGGACCCCGTTTTTCCAAATAAATTAAAAAAATAGACAAAAACGCCATTAAATATTAGGTAAAAAACTCGGAGTCAATTGAAAACACCGCACTTGGTTGTTATGTACATTTCAATATTTAAAAGTCTAAATAGTGATTGAATGGTGATTTATAATCCTTCTAACTAATATTTAAGTAGAAAAAATTGGTGGATTTTGGGACGCAAACAAATGGTGTCACTTTTTTCCGGGTTAGTGAATGGATGGATGGAATTTTGTTTGGCGTTCTTGGTACATGTGGAAAAGATAAGAGCAATTTGATTTTGAAGGCAACCTCTATCCATCTCTCAATCTCTAATTCTTCCCACATAGTTAAAATGGTAAATTGCCTTTTATCCCCCTCTACTATATCTGACTCTCACTTTATCTCCCTCTATTTTAAAAACTATATTTTACCTATTGTTACTTTTCAACAAAGTGAAAAATTATTTTTTTCCTATTTAAATTAACGGAATATGCTTAAAAATAGATTAAATTATATTTTCATCTAATTTTTGGATGAAATAGATAAAAAAAAATTTAAAATTTTAATTTAACTTTCTAAAAATGTTTATGATAAAAAATTAAATCAAAATTAAAATAAATAGACAATTTCGATTATTTTATCCAAAAACTAGATAAAAAAACTCAACTCCATCAATTTTAAACATCTTCTATTAATTTAAACTGGAAAAATTAGATTCTCACTTTGTTAAAAATTAGAAGTAGGTAAAGTGTAGTTTTTTAAAATAAAGAGGGATAATAATAATAATAATTAAACAAAATAAAAGGGATAAAAAGAAATTTTCCCTAGTTAAAATACGAACACACGCGTCTCACGACACGCACCCCATGACACGCACCCCATTCGGGCCTTACTGCAAGATGAGCCAGTAAAGAGAGCCGCACCTTTGTGTCCCCCCCCCCCCCCCCCCCCCAATGGGAGCTCCTCCTAACAAACAAGGGGTGGAATTTAAATTTTTTTCACTTTGGTCCTAATTATTTTCATTTTGACACATTAAAATCTTTTGAGTCGGTCAATGTAGCCCGCCCTATCAAAAGATAAAATTAATTCAATATATTGATATTAAAGATTTTATAATTAGTTCAAATACATTAATTATTTGAAAGACATTTTATTAATAATTAATTATTTAGTTTCTCAGCAAAATATAAAATTAACGAATAGAAATATCTTCAATCATCCAATGATAAAAAATGACTCAAATGTAAAATATGTTATGATTTATAGAATAGACTAATGTATGCCCTGTAACTGAAGACATATATTTTAAATTAAGTAACCATATGTACTATTTCATCGTTAATAATCTTTATAAAATTATTCAAGAAAGCAAAAAGTCACGCCAAGAATAAAGGAGTTCATAGAAACTTCACCAAGAGAATCTTCTCTGGTTTGATTTCTGTATTATACAACCTGTTTTATCTCGTGTTCTTAAAAAGTCCAACATGGTATGGATAAAAAAAAAAAAAAAGTAAAAAAGAAAAAAAAAAAAAAAAAAAAGCTTAGTCCAATCATATATATATATATTGATTTTATAATATAATTCCTTATAACACTAATTGGAATCTCATTCCAATTGTCACACTACTTTAACTAAATAATTGAGTGAATTATATTACATCGAATCACATAAGGCTATCTACTCTAAACCACCCTAAAGTTCTTTACAAGCATCCAGAATGGGAAAGCCTACTTGGGTTGGACTTGCCCCTCCTGTTAGGATGGATGTTATAGAATGGATGTTTAGACTTATTGGCTTAAAGAGTTGAGTAAAAAATATAGAAGAGGATAGATTAGATGAGAGAATGGTGTGAGAAAAGTGACATAACAATTGAGGATTTCATTAATATAGATATATGAATTTAATTAATAATATGTAATTAGACATTGGAGTTATTAAAAAATTCAGGAGTTTTTTGAACACACACACATATATATTTTACGAGAAAATGAAATCTATATTCAATAGGAGAGAGAGAGAGAAAAAAAGAGGTACAATCAAATATATAAGAGAATGAAATGGATAACAATCAACAACAACTAAGTCTTTGTTCGACTTAAGTAGGGTCGGCTACATGAATCCATTTACGCCATAAAAATCAATCAAGAGTCATATTCTTAGTCAGGTTTAATGTCATCTAATCAACTCTAATAGTCTTGTCCCAAGTTCTTTTAGGCCTATCTTTCCTTCTAGTAGCCCCCCACATTTGAAGTAAATTGTATTTTCTCACTTGTGCTTTTATGGATCTTCTATGCACATGTCCAAACCACCGTAAACAGTTTTCTCTCATCTTCTATTTGATGGGTGCTATTCATAAATTGTCTCTAATAGTTTCATTCTTAATTTTATCATTTCTCATAGTCTCACTCATAACATCCTTATTTTGTCACACTAATTTTCTAGACATGTTTTATTTTTTACTGCTCAAACTTCTGAACCATATTGAAGTGCCAGTCTTATTACAATTTTATTGAAATTTTATTTGAGTATCAATGATATCCTATAATTACGTATCACCTCAATTGCTCCACTTCAACCATCCTGCCTTGACTTTATGAATAATATCTTCCTCAATTTCATTACTGTCCTGAATAATTGAACCTAAATATCTAAAAAGATAAACTCTTGAAACCTTTTCCTCCTCTCCAATTTTGATCGCAATATCACCTCTCCAGGTAGTATTAAAATTGTAATGTATCCTCCGGAATATGTTGTATGCATAACATAAACTTATCAGTCAACGACACATGGGATAAGACAAGATATATATAGGATATATATATATCCAAGTGTATTTGAGTATTGTAATAATATATAGGGTAAATAAAGTGAAGGGTCGAAAATGCAAATAGTGAAAACTTAACAAGCGTCTTTTTCCCATCCCTACGTTTATAGTTCAGATGCTTCTGATGAACTATACAAATTCTCTCGTCTTCTCTTCTTTTCTCTTTCATGAATTTCTGTTATCTTCTCATTTCTCATCCAAACATAGTGCAAGTTCAACCGGCCAGCCGCAGCTTGTCGCCGTTTTAGCTCTTCGACCGTCGTCGACTACTCACCGTCGATCCGTGGTTCGTTCGCACTTCGCCGTTGTTCGTTCACGCCGGTAGACCGTCCAGATCTCGTCGCCGATTCGCCGTGAACCCGTGGCTCTTTCGAACTTCGCCTTCTCCTTCCCTCGTTCTCCCGTAGATCTCCTCTCCGTCTTCATCTTCTTGTAGTTTCTATATATGTATGTTTTTTCCTTTTTGTTAATGGTTAATTTTCCGATCGCTCAGATCTCCTGTCCATTCCCGTATTTTATGTCAATTAGTAATTTTCTGCCATTTTTAATTTTCTGCAATTTTATTATTTGATCATTAAGGAATTCCCTAATTTAAAATTGTTGAAATTATTTGTCATTTAATTAAAATGCTAATGGATTGTGTCTTATATTCTTGATAATTACTGTTTCTATTGTTTAGAAAAATGAGTGATTGGGAGGGTTCTTATGTCAATGAATATGAAATTTTGTGTTTTTTCATGTGATAATTGACTTGTGAAAATTGTTGGTGATCTAAATAAAATGACTAATAACAAAAAAAATTGTGTATTATATATATAATAATAATAATAATAATAATAATAATAATAATAATAATAATAATAATAATAAATTTCTATACCCGTATTTTATCTCCCCCCTACCTGTATTCTGATTTGTTTTCAAAAAAATATTATTCAGTGTGGTATTCGTATCGGACATGACATGTGTTTGTGTGCGTTCATTCTAGGATAGAATTTAAGAAGCATTAATTTGTAAATGAGTTTTAATGTAAAAGAAGTCTAATATTAACACAATTATGAGAAAAAAATGGGGGCTCTATATTTTTTGGGCCCTGCCTAGGGGTTGAGACGACCCTGGAGTTGTTTTGCATAATCATGTTATTGGTCTCATGTTTACGAACGGTAGGTCTTGAAGAATAGATTACTTCCCTTTCTTCCCCTTCCATTTCTTAAACTCTTATGATAATACTTCTGGATGCTTGGCTGGACTTTACTATCTTCATACTTAATTTTTTGTTGATTTTTAGGTAATACAACCGGGCACCCAGGTAAAAAATTTCCAAGCCTCATACAAGCATTATTGTCAAGTTATTGTCTTGTATGACAATGAAACATTATGTTCATCCTTTTATGGACAAGAAGTGTTCTGGGGATGAGATTTGTTTTGTCTTTTAATGTGAATGAGTATTTAATATGGTGAATTCCCTGATAAATGATAATTTCTGCAAATGTCTCTCAAATTGGCTTCTTAGGTTCTTTTCATAATCTTCATTGCGTAAGAAGTGCATAGGATTGACTTCTCTTCTGATGTTTCTTCAGGTTTGTGCTTTAGGACTGCATTTAAGCCATGGGTGCCTCCACTTACTGCTTTGAAGGCAATGCTTATAGATTTTCTTCTGATTTCTGGTTTTTGTTCGGATACATTGTTTCGATCTTCAGTGGAAGCTGACTTTGAGATGGGGCTGTATTTAGTAGATACATAGTTGTGCTTTCTACCGTAGATATGGAAGTCAAATAAGTCTATTGTCTAGTGTGGCAAAGATTACTGCGAGCAAGGTTTGGAACAGCTTTATGGTGATCAACCACTGATGGGATTTGATTACATTAATCATGAACCTAATGGTAGTTTTGATTCCCTAAGCAACAAAAATACAGTAGTGGACTAGAATTAGGTTAAAAAAAAAGGTTATTTAGAAAATTTAAAGAAATATATTGAACTGTAGTCATGGGCTTGCCTCAAGTGTCCTCCAGCAAAATTGGTGAGGAGGCGGCAGCATCACTGAGCACATTTGTGCCAACTCCACCTCGTTTTGCTAGCATGAGCAGCTGTGATTTGAGTGGATTGCATGTTGGGTACCCCAACAATCGAATGATTGGTGATTTTCCATCCTTTTCATCGGTTGATCTTTCTAAAGATGCAGATAGTCCCAATACGCATAAAGATAGCATGGCTAACGAACGTAAGTTGAAGATTAATTTCACCGAAAAAAATGGTTTGTTCACTAACAAAGGAGGAAGGAGTGTTCAGAGTCCTGTTTCGAGGATTGTTGGTTTTGAATCAAGTGCATCTAATTCCCCTAACAATGTCTTTGAGGGGTGCCAATCAGATGGAGTTCAATTATCTACTTCGGGTCGTAGCACCAACTATTCTATTGAGAGCTCTGGCTCACTTGTCAGAAAGCGGTTATTGTCTCCTTTAAGTGGAATGCTTCTTCCTGATCAATTTAATGGCGAATCTCTGGACATTGGCAGTTCCAGTTTTACGAGCAGTTCTCAGTGCAGGAGCGATAGTTATAATGTTTCTATTTCACAAGAGCACAAGAAAGCTAACATTGGCAACTCCAACCATTTCAATTCTATTGTTTGGTCTAGATCTTGTTCCCCTGAGAGGAAGAATTGGCTGGATGGGAGTAATTCAATGGACTTCAATTGCTTCACTGACGGTCCTTTGTTTGAAAATAAGGAACAACGGTTTAAAAGTCTTTTTCCATCACCTAAAGAAGATGACTTTGGGAAAAGTAATAAAGGGAGGTTACAAAATGGGGCAATAGCCATTCCACAGAAACAAATGGTGTCATCACCACTTTCTTTGTCTCCTCTTGGTCCCAGTTCTAATGGAAGAATGAGAATGTGTAGGGACATTAGCAAAGAGACAGATGACAATTATTTAACCTTAAAAGATATGGAACGCTCACTTGATGGAACTATTTCGGGCATTCTATCTTTCCGGAAAGAAGAGGACTCCAGAATGGCAAGCAAATCCCTTCAAGATGTTAAAAATTTGAAGGAAAAGTTTGACATGTTCACTCCTGAAAGTATGACTTCCGTAAGGGATCATTTCGATCAGGATTCAACCCTTTCTAGTCAACAGGTTAAGTTGGGTAAAACACTTAATGGACTTGCTGTTAGAAGGTCATTGGTTGGTTCATTTGAGGAATCGTTATTATCTGGCCGTTTGGTTTCTGGGACGGCCAATCAGGTAGGTATTCATTTATGGCAACGAGGATGTTTCACCTTTTTCGTATTCTTCTTGTCACATTCTCATTTTCACTGTTCTAGCGTTTATTTTTTTGGGTTTTATTGCTAGTTGTATAATAAAGTGACATTAGCTATTTAAGAATCAAGATGCTTGTCAATAATATGTGATCAAAATGACTATTTCTATTTGTAATTTTCTAAATGCAGAAAATTGATGGTTTTCTTGCTGTGCTTAATATTATTGGAGGAAATTTCTCACCACAACCACAGAAGCTTCCATTTGCTGTGACAAGTGTAGATGGGGATAATTACTTACTGTACTACTCGTCAATAGACCTGGGACGAAATTTGCCATCAAACAAATGTAAAGGCACAAAAATGAAGAGAAGCCTCAGCAGTGATGACCCAGTATTAGAAAGGAGCCGTCTACGAATACCTATGAAAGGGCGAATACAGCTGGTATTCATTTCATCTTATATAGTTGTGTTTATTTTGAACTCGTCTATTCGACTGAAAGTGGATTGTTTATCAAGCTACAGTCAATGATTCACTGATTATTTGATGTCTAGCGGTAAGCTTAAATGTAGGCCGGCTGTTCATTCATTGTGCATGGTTCTTGTACACTTTTATATGCATACAGCTAAAATAGGCCTGCAATTGATTATACTTCTTTTTTGTTTTTTTTCTTTTTTCTTTTTTCCAAAAGAGGCTTAATTATGTTACAGTTTGGAAGCTCTGATTGATCCCATGCTATTTTTAATGTAATAATGCCAATAGGAGAGTGAGAGAAAGATGCGATATCAAAATCCAAAGAAACTTGGGAGATACCTAGGAAATAGAACTACCTTACCTTATTGTGCAATGAATTGAAAAATAACCTTAAATCTTATCCTTTTTCTAACTTTATTTAATTTGTCATAAAATGTTCACCCTACGATTAGTAAGAGACTAAGTAACCACCACATTTGTTAAAGACAACTCTACTCGAACTTTTCTGTTTTGGCCTTTGTGCCATAGCTTCTCGTGTTTTCATAAATTGGTGGTGTGTTGTGTATAGGTTTTCTTTCTCCATACACAGTTAATGCAATGGTTTCACCTGCTTTGTTCTTCTCTTTGATATACCCTGCTATATACAGAACATATGTACGGAGTAATTGCATAGTTCTATTTTGTTTGTTCATGCAATGCCCCACAAATAGGAAAATTGAACATAGTATCATATTTGATTCTTACTGCTTTAATTTGTGTAGTCTGCCAATGGCGTGGTTTAGTTGTCTCAATTAGAGTTCTATTTTGTTCTTCCTTTGGTTAGGTTACAAGAGGAATTTTAGTCTACTTCATCATTGATAGTATATATTGGAGATGTGAGGTTGTGATTGTAATTTGTTGTACTAATGCGGTCAAAAGGGTAAAAATGGACGCACTGGATTAATTTTATTTGGAACACTAGACCGTTCTGTCATAGACAATCACCTAATTTGTTGATCTTCCATATGTCAGCTAATATATGTGCCTTTATGCGCCCCTCACCTATGAATTGCAAATAATACTAGGGGTACAAGACAATATTTGATTGGTTAGATAGTGCAATAACATGTGACTTGCAGATACGTACCTATGTATGCTAATTAAATTTATTCATTTTTGTAAGTTCAACTTTTTTTTTTCTGTCTTTTGACCTAGCCTTATACTCGCCTTCTAATTAGTCTTGGTACTCAGCAGACGTTTTCTTTTCCTAGGCTTAACAAGAATCTACTTCCCCTTTTGCAAGAGAACTTTTTTACGCTGGTGCTGGAAAGCTTTTCGTTACTCTAATCCCCCTAAAATTACCTTCTTGTCAGGTTCTCAGCAATCCAGAAAAGACTCCTATTCATACTTTCTTTTGTAGCTATGACTTAAGTGACATGCCTGCCGGTACCAAGGTAAGTGCAAACCGTGCAAAAGCTGTAAATAATCATGAACTTTATTTTTATCTGAATTTGAAGCTTTACCTTATCATTTCGACAGCATCAACAACAATGTTTATGATGAAGTGTGTGCATTTTACTTGGCTGCTTGCACCAATCCATGTATTCATACTTTAATACTAGCATATTTTGCGCTCTTTCTCTCACTCTCCCATTATAAGTTTTTAGTTTCTAGTTATGTTTTAGAATGTTAGTGATTTGTAAGAAGACATCAAAAGCAAAGGCCTCACCCAAGTAGGATTTTTTCAGGTCATGGAAGCTTTTGCTCCTCATATGTCATTCTTAGAACTCTCACATAGAGCTTCGAAGGGAACTGAAATTTGTTGTTTAAAATTATTGATCATTAATAATACAATGAACGTATGTTTGAATCCGGTCCTATAATCCATAAATATTGAGCTTAATCTATTCTCGAAGTTTGCAAGATTCTTTTAGGTGTAGGTTAATGGCCTGATTAGATTCTTCTGTTTTTGAAATGTTCAGATTAGATTGTTTATGTTAGGTGACAGGCCTTCTCTCGCACGTTGTTATCTATTGGTTCTCTATCGTAATTCATTGAGGGTCTCCTGTTACATACTTGAGCACTGCCTTTCAGCCCAGGGAAATAAGACAAACTCTGATAAGGTTCTGATAAAAATCATGAAAAATTTACAACCACATGTGCTAATCTTTTTTGACCTTACGGGAATAACTTGTGATGATGGCTCAATTGTTGTCACAGACATGCACGCCCAAACACGCTGTGATGTAGTTGCGCCAGACATTTACCAAATTGGTGATGCGTTATTGCTTGGGCATGTTGTAGACTTGGGGCATGTTTGATAACGCTTAAATTTTGGCCTGTTGAAAATATTGAGTGCTTAATTATAATTTTTGGCTGAGCATGTTCAGTAAGACAATCAATTAACCCGCATTTGGCTGAAAATTTTAAACAAATTTTAAGGACTTAAGTGATTAAGTGGCCTTAATTTTAGTTATCAAATAAGTGGTCTTAATTGTAGTTATCAAACAAACTTATTATAAAACACTTGATCTATTTAGTTTTCAGCACTTGGAGTTATCAAACATGGCCTTACACCCAAGAGGTGTTATTCCGGTTGGCAAGGGGAGGTGCATTCTTTCCTCGTCAATCAGGGTTCAATTCTCCTGAGGCTCCAGGAAAATCTTGAATTTAATCATGAATGCACTAGTCCGATGTGGGGGAGTGTGCCCTTAAGATCGTCTATTGAGATGATTAGTTGAGGTGTGCGTAAATTGGCCCAGACACATTTTACCGAAACAACCCCCCCCAAAAAAACATCTGCTTACTAGTCATGAGCCTAATTCTTGTCAGCATGCTGAATTTGCATTCCTGTTTTTTTTGTTTCAATTTTTCAAGCAAACTACTTTTTTCTTCCTTTTCTATTTTTATAGCTTTTGCCTTCCTTTTCCTATTATTCTCATTACCCTTACTTAATATGACCTAAAGTCTTACACCATGCCCTTTTCTTTCTAAATTTCTTTTCAAATTCTAGACATGTATGCGCCAAAAGGTCACTCTAGCCTCTCTTGCCCCAGCTTCAATACCGGGAAATCATGGACATAAACATCCCGACACAAACAACATGGCCAGGCCTTCTCAAATCTCAAATTCCGCGCATTCTATAGATCAAACCAGTGAAACCACGAGCTCAAATCGAGTCGATATTGAAATGGGAACCTCTGATTATACACATTGTAATGATTTCAATGCTACCGAAGATACAAAGACCGAGCCAGAGGCTAATTATGTCCATTTGACACCAAAATCTGTGTATAGCCCTTCGAAGGTCAATAAGAGTTGTACTGGTTGTGGTGTTCTTCGCTATGCTCTTCATCTCCGTTTTTTATGTCCCTTCCCGAAGAAGAAACAGTCCAGGGCTGTCCAGAGGTGTAAGTCTGATCCTTTGTCTGCACCAGCAAAAAACGGTGTGAACTGTGAGGGGGAACGCCGGTTCTACTTGTATAATGACATGAGGGTGGTGTTTCCTCAACGCCATTCTGATTCTGATGAGGGCAAGGTATGTCTCAACCTATTTAAGATTTCGTTTCTGCAAAAAATAAAAAATAAAAAATAAAAATAAAAGTTTTGCGCTCTAAAAAAAATAATTTTAAAAATCAAGAAATTTTTAAAATATTTTTTAAGTTACCAAAAATAAAAAACTATAACACATGATTATAAGTTCATTTCATTTTTTTTTTTTTGAAATAAAAGAAAAGAAAAAAGAAACCCAGAATTTTTGTTTCTTCGATTATTATATATTTTGGGAGATCAATAGATTATGAAGTTTTCACCCAAATTTTCAACCATCTATGAAATTATTAATAGATTTTTCGTTCTTGGTTTTAAGGAAAAGTATTGCTTTGTCAAATTAACCTAACACATTTTCTGTCATTTCGTCAAATACTAAGGACATATTTTCATAGTACGTAGGACACCCTTCATTTTTTCAGCTTGGTTAGTCTAAGATATACTCATATTTTGTTGACAAAAATAATCTCGCAACATATACCTTTTGTTGTTTATTTGATATTTTCTATTTTCTACTCTCTTTATTTGTTTATTGCAAAAATAAAAATTAGAAAATAAAAGAATAAGGAAAAAATATATTGCATGCGTATTTTTGTAACAAAATATAATAGAGGCGTTTTAGGTATTATGAAAACAATAGGAATCACCTTGATATTTTAGTGGGGGTGTCTTGTATAAACTGGTAAAATTATTATTTTTTGAAAAAGGTTAGCAAACGGTCCTAAACAATTGCACCGTACCCGACTCCAAACCCAAACTCCCCGCCGCCCTCTGCTCTCTCGTCGTCTTCTTCCCTCTCTCCCTCCCTCTTCCTTCATCTGAACATCCTTTTATATTTTCTTTTTTGAGCATGTTGTATTTTTGAATTGTTAATAAATTGGTTATTTTTGTTGGGCATTGCAGTTACATGTGGAGTATCACTATCCATCAGACCCCAAATACTTCGACATAAGCAGCTAAAAAAGGAAGAAAGGTGTTGTACATATGATGATGTAAATATGTTAACTGTATAGACTATAATTTCAGCAATTCAATTTCTTTCAATTCAACAAATTACAGAACTGCTCTTGGGGAAACATTTCTTCAAGTACTAATGCCTCATGAGATTATCTAATTAGCTGTTCTGTAAAAGGCTCGGATCAGCGGGGAGTAAACCCCATGAAATATTAAATATTAATATATTGAAAATAATATAAAAAGATATATATAATATAATATAATATAAAAAAGGGGTAGACCAGGAATGAAACTCTCCCTCTCGGGAGAGAGTTTAAGATCTATAAATGGGAAAAATCCAGATCAAACTTTTATTTCTCTCTTAGGTTCATTTACTTTGCCTTAACATAAAGGGAATAAAATTGTCTGTCCCGAGACAAACAAAGGACGGATCAGAAAAATGTAAAGAAGTAAGACTTGGAGAGTGTGCAGGAACAGCCAATAAAGAAGAGTCCATATCCGCGATCACTCGCAAGCAGCTTTAACTAGCAGTAGGTTATGCATCAGTGCATAACTAAGACAACGAACAATACTCACACTAACGAAACATTCCGTTACTTGTCCAAAACTAAAGTGTTGTGCGGTAGTGTGTTTGCATGACTTCGCTCTCAGTTTTGATTAGATTATGGGCATCGAGCTTAGCCCTCGCATGTCCTTTATGCTCTAATAGGTTGGTAGAAACGGGTCTAGAGCAGTACTTTTGTTTAGTTGGACATTCTTTTGACTTCTCTAGCCGAACAAGGTAGACAACTCTGGCCTAAGACTTAACTAGAAGGAATAAGAGTTCATTTCTTCATGCTTCCCGCCTCTACGTTATCCATCTCCACTATCCTATCTGCTACTTCACAGTCCATCACTAAAGTTACGAGCAAAGTAAATCTTTGGGAATTTTTATGACATAATAGAATATAAATAATTCAAGATAAAAGTCTATTCTCATAAAAAATATCTATTTAATCACCTATTGGAAAGATGATGTATAATTATATTTTAGGATCGTTTTCTAGTATTAATTTCAGTTATTTTAAATGTCTATATCTATATACTAAAACTGGAAGACAACACTTGAGAATAAATGAGAGTTCAATAAATATATTTTTTGTATTCTCATTCATTCTCACTTCACACGTTTAAAATCCCTATTAAATGTTCACAAAATTCATTTCAATTTTCTCTCTTTAATTAACACTTTATTTAAATAAGTTTTAAATGATAAATAAATAAATAAAAACTATAAATATTTCACTTACTAGATTTTTTTTTTTAAAAAACAATCTTTTTTATTTTTTATATTCTTTGTTTATTGTATAAGTGTTGATAGAAATAATAATTTTTTTTTTCTTTTTATGCAAATAATTTCATAAGACTTTTATTTTAAAAAATTATTTTTTTTTCAATTATTTTTTATATTATTTGTTTTTCATATAAGTGTTGGTTGATAGAAGTAATGATTTTTTTTTTTCTTTTTATGCAAATAATTTCATATACAAAATGAGATAAAAAGTACAAATATAATAAAGAGTAAAAAAATAACAATTAAAAAATTCATAAGCTCATTGTTTTTGAGTGAAAATATTACTAAAATAAATTCTCATATCAAAACTTCACAAAAAAAAAAAAAAAAAAAAAAAAAAAAAAAAAAAAAAAAAAAAAAAAAAAAAATGGAGAAGAAGAAGAAGAAGAAGAAGAAGAAGAAGAAAGAAAAAAACTATAACTAAATGAAATAGTTTAAATATAAATTGTAAGTAAATTTCATAAATAAAAAATATTTAGTAAATTTCATAAATAAAAAATATTTATTTCTTAGAATAATTTTAAATTTCAAAAAATCAATGGCATTTATCTTTACATAGTCAAAAAATTGTAACAAACCATCATTTGATCTCAAAGTAATTAAAAGATAGAATTGAAAATGTATTACATAAACTAATAATATTTAATTCTCAGAATAATTTTAATTTAAAAAAATCAGCACCAAATAATTTTTAAATACTAAAAAAATGTGTAGCAACCAATAATTGATCCAAAAAATAATAAAAGAAAAATTAGAATTGAAAATGTAAATTACATAAACAAAATTTAAATATAAAAATAAAATTTGTCCAAAATTGTAATTCTTTTAAGAGGTTTATAAGAGTAATTCTTCTATTAGATAGTTTTAATTAAATTTTTAATATTATAGTAACAAGGACAAGTAAGTAATTTTATATTTAACATCAAACGAAAGGGGTGTCAAATATATTTTTCAAATGACGCAGGATGTTGTTGTAAGTTTTTCAAATGATAAGGGGTATCATTGAAACTTACAGATATAATTCATGGTTGTTTTTATTATAATTAATTATACGTAACTTATCTCTTTCTCACATTCTCTCTGTCCAACCATTTAATAAAATTCTTTCTTCCCATATATTAATTACATATAAAATATATTAAATTTCATTTGCTTAAAAGAGTATTCCAATAATTTTTAATCAAATAATAGAAACTATTAAATAATAATAATAAAAAATTATATTATTTTAAAAAAATAAATTAAAAAAACTTTTGAAAAATCTCTTTAATTTTTTTTCTTTTTTTTGAAATTAAATATGAGTGATGACATTAATAGTTTTAAAAATTGACATTAACAATTTTTTTTTTTTTTTTGTTATAATTTTTATTTTTCCTATTTTTCATAAAATATATGAATTATAAAATTAGATGATCAATTGTACGTATGTTTAATATTCAAATAAAATACAATTTTTTTACTCGAACCGCATATTATGCGGGTCTAAAACTACTTTTAATTAGTGATAAAGCCTGTTCGACTTACGGCCATATTGAAGTTTGCCCAATTTTTATGGTCAAGGCTACTCTTAAAGAGTTCATAGTTTATGTGCATTTTGCTCCACCAGTAGCTCAGGACATATCTATTATGTTTAGTCTCTGGGCTCACCCCGAGGTTCGCTTAGAGAATGCCTTTTGCAACATTGTTAATTAGGTATATTAGTAGATGATGTGTATGTTTTTTCGTAGGTTGATTTATACTTATTTCTAAGGACTATTTTTTTTTTCTTTAATAGATACCTTTACGGCATAAGGGCGGAATGGAATTGCCATTCCATTGTTTGGTTTTCTAATAGAATCACTTCCATTGACATGAAAATCAAGGGAATGAAATTTCATTTGAAATGAACTGGAATTAAGTTCAGCCCAATGAAATCAAAACTAAAATTATAAAAAAAGCCCATCGCTGATCCAGCCCAATTCAGAAATTAGAGAACATAAACAGAAAATTGAGAACATAAATTGAAATTAGTGAACAGAAAATTGAGAACAAAAACAGAATATTGAGAATAAAAATAGAATATTGAGAATAAAAACAAAAAATTGAGAATAGAAACTAAAAATTGAGAATAGAAACAGAAAGTTGAGAACAGAAAGTAAAAATTGAGAACATAAACTGAAAATTAGAGATCAGAAACTGAAAATTGAATGAAATAGTGAAATATAATAAAATGAGGGAAAAAATAAAATAGTAAAATACAATAAAATTTTATTATAAGGGCATTGATATGGGAAAACTCTCGCTCGTAACTGGTATAGACGTGGAGCCTTAAACGAGTCAGATCGGATCAAAAATCTGATCCAAAACAGATAAACCCAATGGGTTATCTGGGCCGAAGAATAATGAGTCCAATGGGGCAGTGTCTTCGGCAGTCTATGGTGCAAGACAAATGGCCTCTTGAAGAGGCTCATTAATGGGCAGATCAAAGCTCACAATGTTAAGGTCGAAGGAATAACGGTCAGCCCGTTGTAACTGCCTCCCCTACACTTGAAGAGCATTATAAAACATATTTGTAATGGACCATCTTTAATAGGGAACGTTATAGAGATCTCTCCTGAATAAAAGAGATATTGGTTATCTTCCAAGCTGTTAGGAGCGTATCATGTAACGGCCAGGCTCTCCAATAAAACGGCGAAATATTTTCAAGCCTACATAAGGGGTAGGTATTACTGGTATTTACTTACGGTTCCATCTGCATATTAACTCTTTCCATTACCAGATTAACTTATTCTTACGTCGAAGGTTTTTTGCCCGACATTATACCGGTGTCCCCTTTGAGAACTCATGGTTTTGCAGGTTAGAGGTGGAATGCGAAGGGTTTTTTGGCACGCATAGAGCTGTTACACGTGCTGGGAATTTCAGGTAACATCATTTGGCACCTTCTATGGGAAATGCTAACGTAAAAAACATTCTGTCGCAACTATGAGACAACCTAGAGCAAGAGGAGCAGTACCAAGTCAAAGTAATGACTTGCCACCACCATCTGATAATGAAATACCGGTGGAAACACATGAGGAAGTTCAGGCTGATCCTTCGCCAAAAGTGCTGAGCACAGATACGAAAATCGATGCTCTCACTAAAAAGATGGCTGAGATGGTGGATACGATTAAGTACATGGCAGAGATAATCGCCAAAAGTAGGTGGCACTCCCCAACTACCAACAACGACGTAGGAGAAGAAGCAAAGTCTTCAGGATATGCTGATTTACAATCCCAATGGGAGCGAGCTGCCTAGGAAGATAGAAGCAATTAGTAATGCGAAAGGAGGATGCATAGTCGAACTGAGCCTGTTGACTCTCGTCAATAGATTAGACGCAAGATGGAGAAAGGTCAGCCTTTGGACGAGCTGGATACGCTATTGAAAGGTACTGAAATGCCTTTCTCCTCAGATATCCTAGCTGTACCACTATTTGAGAAGTTTGATCCCACGAAGTTCAAGAAGTACGATGGGAAAACAGATTCGGTGGATCACATCCGCTAGTTCAAGCATGTCATGAACCTATATGGGTTAAGTGACTCGACACTTTATAGAGCTTTTGCCACGACCTTAAAGGGTTTTTCCCTTGAGTGCGTACATATGTTCCCTAGCAACTCTATCACGTCGTTTAAGGAATTCGGAAAGATGTTTATCAACCGCTTCATAACTTGTCAAAGGTTGATGAAGGGTCCTGATTATTTGCTGGCCTTGCGTCAAGAAAAATGTGAGATTCTACGACAGTACATGAGCTTCTTTAACGAGGAACTGACATGCATTGAGGGTTTTGACATGAACCTCATTATTAATGCATTTACATCAGGAATATGCTATAACTGATTTCAAGATTCTCTCACAAAAAAAAATCCTCAGAGCATGGCGGAGCTGATGGAAAAGGCTAAGCCCTACATGAAGTTGGAGGACGTTAAGCTCGCAAGAGAGGGTAGGGGATATTTCAAAGAACACCCCAGACAAAGCAAGAAGGACCATAACAAGGCTAAAACCAGCAGTACGAACAGGTGAAAAGATTGATCGCGGAGCTCAGGTTCCAGACTATGAGGGTAGGGGATCTGCTTGGTCTACGAATGTCGATCTCAAGAATCTTGCATGAGATATGTGCATTTGAGGTAATTCAATGGCCTCCCAGGCAGACTACTAAGTCCAACATGAAGAACAAGTCAAAGTACTGTGATTTCTATAGGGACCATGGTCACGATACGGATGATTGCTAGGAGCTTAAACGCCTAACTGAATTGGGTCAGCTACTTGACTACTTACAAGAGTGCTTAAGGGATAAAAAGAGGCCTAGAAACGAAGGCCATCGCGAAGAAAATCGTGATAAGAAGCGTGAAGAGGGTCGTCTTAACGAGAATCGTGAAGTGATTTTCCTGATAAACGCTGTTGGGCCATCAACCGGAGAATCCAACCGTGAACGGAAAAGGAAGGTCCGCGAAGCAGCACTAGAACACTGCTATGGAAAAGCGATAGTAGTAACCAAAAATCTGGGACCAGTCATCACTTTCTCTGATGAGGATTGCAAAGGGATCGTTTATCCCTATGAGGATGCTTTGGTCATTACTCTTTGGATTTCCAACTTTTAGGTAAGGCGGATTTTAGTTGATAATGGCAGTTCCGCTAATATCATCTTTGTGGATACTCTGAAGCAGATGAGAGTGCCCACTTCAAATGTTAGCTCTACACAGACAATCATGGTGGGTTTCAATGGTGACCTCAGCTCACCACGAGGGAAGATCACTTTGTCAGTCACCGCAAACAAGGAAGAACGATGATACACAAAGGCTACAGAGTTCATGGTGATGGACTCTTCATCTCCTTACAATGCTACACTAGGACATCCATGGTTGCATGCAATGAAAGCGGTAGCATCAACGTACTGCCAGTGCATCAAGTATGCAAATGATGGTTCTGTGGCAGTGATACGAAGTGATCAGGTAGTTTCGAGGCAATGTTTTGCTATAGCTATGAAGGGCAGGAATGAGTCCCTATAGCAATTAAAGTAGGAGTAGGAGGCAACTTCGTTTAAAAGCTCGGCCCATGAAATTGATGATTTCAAGGAACACTCCAGTGTGATTCAACCTGCTAAGCAAGTACGGGAGATCGCCTTCAATAATGGAAATCAGAAGCTGATGATAGGGGGATCATTAAGCTAGACTGAGACCGAGAAAATCAACAAGCTACTCCAAGAGAATCTGGATGTCTTTTCCTGGAATCCAGAAGATATGAAGCGTATTAGCCCTGATGTTGTAGTCCATCGCCTTGACATCTCCAGATCTTATCCTCTAGTCAGGTAGAAAATGAAAACTTTTAGCCCTGAGAAGGAACAAGTGATCAAAGGTGAGGTGAAGAGACTGCTCTTCATTGGCCACATAAGGGAAGTGATTTACCCAAAGTGGCTAGCTAACCCAGTCCTTATCAAGAAGAAGAACGAAAAGTGGAGAATGTGCGCGGACTTCACTAACCTCAATTATGCATGCCCAAAAGACTGCTATCCAATGCTGAAGATAAACTAGATGGTAGATGCAGCAGTAGGGCATCAACGACTGACCATGATGGATGCTTATATAAGCTATAATGAAATCCACATGGATCAGAAGAATGAGGAAGGGAAGACGTTCGTCACACCAAGAGGTACTTACTGTTACAAAGTAATGCTATTTGGTTTAAGAAATGCAGGAGCTACATATCAGCGGTTGGTGAACCGCATTTTCCAAGATCAGATTGGAGCAACTATGGAGGTTTACATAGATGATATGCTGGTTAAAAGTTCCAAAAAAAGAAGACCACCTTGGCCATTTGGCAGAAGTTTTTGCTATTTTGATGAAGTACAACAAGAAGCTAAATCCAGAAAAATGTATTTTTGGGGTTACATCTGGAAAATTTCTGGGCTTTGTGGTAAACTAGACCGGTATCATGGTGAACTCTGGTCAAATAGAAGCCGTTAAGAACATGAAATCCCCTGCAACTATTAGAGAAGTTCAAGTGCTTACAGGAAGGTTGGCTGCGCTAAACAGATTGATCTCTAAATTTACTGACAGGTGCCCTCTGTTCTTCAAAATTTTGAGGGAAAGTAAAACCTTTCAGTGGGATGATGACTGTGAACAAGCGCTCTAATCCATCAAAGATTACTTGGGCTCAGTTGAGACGCTAGCCAAAGTAAATCCAGGGGAAGAGTTCTATCTCTATCTGGCCGTGACACCTGTAGCGGTCAGTGTTGCACTGATAAAAGATCATACAGGAGTGCAGAGGCCGGTCTACTACATTAGCAAGTCGTTAGTCCCAACAGAAACTTGCTACACTGAGTTGGAAAAACTCGCCCTGGCCCTAGTGACCGCAACACGAAAGCTTAGACAGTATTTCCAAGCACACGTGATTAACGTGCTGACCTCATACTCGCTCCGAGCGATAATGCACAGGCGAGAGGCGTCTGTACATCTCATGAAGTGTATTGTAGAACTTGGTGAGTTTTTCATCAAGTATAAGCCTAAGACCTCAATCAAGGGGCAGGCCTTGGCGGACTTTATTGCTGAACTGACTCCTTCAACTAAAGCTGCCACGTAAAATAGAGAGTGTAGGGATCAGTCAGTTGTGCCATGGAAGCTCTGGGTTGACGGTGCTTCAAACATGAAGGGGTGTGGTGTGGGCATAGTCTTGCAAATACCTAAAGGAGATTAGCTTGAAAAAGCAGTGTAGCTCGGCATTCGAACCTCCAACAACGAAGTAAAATATGAAGCAGTGATCATTGGGTTGACTCTTGCCAAAGATTTAGGCGCCCAACTTCTAGAGGTGAAGTCAGACTCTTAATTGGTGGTCAACCAGATAAATGGTGTTCATCATTAATAAAGAATGATTGAGCCTTTATGTTGAGAAAGTGAAAGAACTGATCTCCTCATTCCAAAGTTGCAAGTTTGAAGCCATCCCAAGGACTGAAAACATAGAGGCAGATGCATTGTCAATGCTAGCTTCTACTTTTGGGCCAGATTAGCAGTCTGAACTGGTGGAATTCCTTAATTAACCATCTATAGCAGCCCCAATTAGCCAATGCGCATGCATAGGTCAACTGGACTAGCAAGAAGATTGGAGAATTTCTTTAGTTTGTTACTTAAAGGAGAGAATCTTACCAGAAGACAAGGACTCCGCTAGGAAAGTCCTATACAAAGTTTTGAGGTATATGTTAGCCAATGATAAACTATATAGACGTTCTTTTTTCCAACCTTTGTTACTTTGTCTAGGACTAAAGAAAGCTACCTATGCCCTACAAGAAATACATAAAGGAGTTTGTGGAAGTAACCAATGAGGAATAATCTTGGTTCACAAGGCGCTAAGAGTGGGATACTATTGGCCAACTATGTGCATTGATGCGCAAGAATACGTCAAGAAATGTGACAAATGCCTGGTTCTCCAATAATATCAAGGTCCTACTCAACAACAGACTCCAATAATCAGTCCTTGGCCATTCGCTCAATGGGGGATGGATGTACTAGGTCCATTTACTCCAGCACTAGGAAACAAGAAGTACCCACTGGTGATAATTGATTATTTTACCAAGTGGGTTGAACCTGAAGTTTTCACTACTGTGGGAGAGAATGAAGTGAAGAACTTTCTTTGGAAAAATATCATCTGCCGACTTGGCATTTCTGTAGTGCTCATCTCTAATAACGGAAGACTTTTCACTAGCGGCAAGGTTGCATGGATGTCTGACGAACTGAAGATTCAACGTTGAACATTTAGCCCGGCGTTCCCGCAAGTCAATGGACAAGTAGAGGTGATGAACTGTTCTATCGAGGAGGCACTCAAGTAATGACTGGATGACACCAAAGGAAAGTGGGTGTAAGAACTCCCAGAAGTACTGTGGGCTTACTGGACCACTCCAATGTTTGCCAACGGGGAAACACTTTTCTCTATGACTTACGGCACCGAAGCTGTTGTTCCAGTGGATATAGAAATGTCGTCCAGATGAAATAATATAATCAACCTGGTGGAGAATGAAGAACTCATACGAGAGAAAATGAACTTGCTAGAAGAAAGACGTGATTGGGTATTAATGAGAATGACAACTTACAAGTCAAGATTGGCTCGAATGTTCAACCATGCAGTCCGTCCACGACACTTCGCCGTAAGAGACCTGGTACTTCGGAATGTAACGTCTCATCACTTAGAAGCTCTCTTGGAAAAGCTAGCACTAGACTGGGAAGGCCCTTACCGAGTCACCAAAGTGAACAGACCAGGAACCTATTGGCTAAAAGATCTAGATGGCATAGAAATCCTCAGACCCTAGAACATCTCTCACCTACGCAAATATTTCGTATGAGTTTCTAATCATTTTATGATTATTGTCTTTCATTGAATGTTTTGAAATTATTCTCTCATTTTGAGATACACTTTTTCAATAAAGAGAAATAATTTTTCTCTTAATCGATTTTGCAACGGTTGTTATTGTACTAACCTGCTTTTGCATTATTTAGAACACTTAGTAGATTGAGACTAAGTTTGAAACAAACATTTGAGCATTTAAGCTTAGAAAAACTGAGCAATTTAGCTCAGCACTTAACTGAGCACATTAGCTCAGTATCGAGCAGAGTTGATCTGTTTACTCATTCTGTAATGAGTAGAGCATGTCAGTTTACTCACCTAAACTGAGCACTAAGCTCAGCATTAATTGAGCACCTTACAGCAGGATTGAGCATAGTTGATCCATTTACTCATTCTCTAATGAGCAGAGCAGACGAGACCAACTGACTCACCTAAATTGAGTATTTAAGCTCAGAAAAACTGAGCAATTTAGCTCAGCACTTAATTGAGCACATCAACTCAGCATCGAGCAGAGCTGATCTGTTTACTCATTCTTTAATGAGCATAATAGGTCAGTTTACTCATCTAAACTGAGCGCTAAGCTCAGCATTAACTGAGCACCTTAGCTCAGCATTGAGCAGAGCTGATCCGTTTACTTATTCTCTAATGAGCAGAGCATGCCAATTTACTCACCTAAACTGAGCATTTAAGCTCAGAAAAATTTAAAAATTTAGATCAACACTTAATTGAGCACATCAGCTCAGCATCGAGCAGAGCTGATATGTTTACTTATTCTCTAATGAGCAGAGTAGGTCAGTTTACTCACCTAAACTGAGCGCTAAGCTTAGCATTAACTGAGCACCTCAACTCAACATTGAACATAGTTGATCCGTTTACTCATTCTCTAATGAGCGGAGCAAGTCAGTTTACTCATCTAAACTGAGCGCTAAGCTTAGCATTAATTGAGCACCTTAGCTCAGCATCGAGCAGAGCTGATATGTTTACTTATTTTTTAATGAGCAGAGCATGTCAGTTTACTCAACCAAACTGAGTACTTAAACTCAACACTAAATTGAGTAGAGTATGTTAGTTTACTCACCTAAACTGAGCACTAAGCTCAGCATTAACTGAGCACCTTAGCTTAGCATTGAGTAGAACTGATCCGTTTACTCATTCTCCAATGAGCAGAGCATACTATACCAATTTACTCACCTAAATTGAGTATTTAAGCTCAGAAAAACTGAGCAATTTAACTCAGTACTTAACTGAGCACACCAGCTCAGCATCGAACAGAGCTAATATATATACTCATTTTCTAATGAGCAGAGCAGATTAGTTTACTCACCTAAACTGAGCGCTAAGCTCACTATTAACTGAGCACCTTAGCTCAGCATTGAGCAGAGCTGATCCATTTACTCATTCTCTAGTGAGTAGAGTAGGTCAGTTTACTCACTTAAACTAAGCATTTAAGCTTAGAAAAACTGAACAATTTAGCTCAACACTTAATTGAGCACATCAGCTCAGCATCGAGCAAAGCTGATTTGTTTACTCATTCTCTAATGAGCAGAGCAGGTCAGTTTACTCACCTAAACTGAGCGCTAAGCTCAACATTAACTAAGAACCTCAACTCAGCATTGAGCAGAACTGATCCGTTTACTCATTCTCTAATGAGCAGAGCAAGTCAGTTTACTCATCTAAACTGAGCGCTAAGCTCAGCATTATTGAGCACCTTAGCTCAGCATCGAGCATAACTGATCTGTTTACTTATTTTTTAATAAGTAGAGTAGGTCAGTTTACTCAACCAAACTGAGTACTTAAACTTAGCACTAACTGAGCAATTTAGCTCAACATTCAAATGAGTAGTTCAGCTTAGCAAATGAGCAGAGCTGATCTGTTTACTCCTTATTTAATGAGCGGAACAACAAATCTTAACAGAATAGATCAACCCAGTCTTGGATGACACTGTTCGAATCACTTCACTATTTAATTTCTAGTCTTACCAATTAAATGAAGTAAGTGTTTGTTTAATAGTCTCTTGCTAATCTCCATAATTTTCTTGTCATCAAACATTTCTTCAATATGAAAAATCCGAAAAACTTATCTAAGTGATGAGTTCAAGACTGGTTAACATTTGGGAGAATATTGATTTTATGATGGTAAATTTGATTACCCTACATGTGTTAATGCTGTCTAAGTTTGTAACTTAAATGTTCAACTTACTGTTGAAAGCCTAAACATTTGTTCATAATTGGCCTAATTTTCTAGTTAAGTTATGAAGGAGGGCAGATATGAGAGGGCAACATGAACAGTCAACAAACACAACACAACACAAGATAAAAAACATCAAGAACCCCATGGGCAATACGAACAGTTAACAAACACAACACAACACAAGATCAAGAATATCAAAAACCCCATATTTTTTATAATATTTTTATATTATAAAAAAAAAAAAAGAAGAAGGGTACATGGCTACCACAAAAAAAAAAAAAAAACAAAAAAAAAAAAAAAACAAACTACAACGAAGAAAATTAAGAATAAAAAAGGTTGTTCTTCCAAAAAAGCCAAAAAATAAAGTTTTTTTTTTTCTTCATCATAAACTGGGGCTAAGAGGGGCTTTATTCTGACACAGGGGTAGTAGGCGAACCCAGATCCTCCGAATCTGAGTTGGAGAAGTAAAAGGAATGCTCCTCATACTTACTAAGCTTGTTGATTAGATCTCGAATCTTGTCCTTATTTACCACATTCTTCTCCAGAAGCTTGTCTCTTTTCGCCTTGACGGTGTCGGTAAAAAGCTTGTGATAGTGGAAATCAGCGGTTAAATCACGTTTGCTTCTTTCTGACTTCTTCAGCTCCTTCTTGAGTTCATGAAGGTGAGACGTTTTGCTCGAAAATGCTTTGATTCCATAGCAACAAATACAATGGTGGCATCTTCTAGGGCTCGAAGATGTGGGTGTTCTTCTGTAGCAGTTTTTGCCTACGTCATTAGGGTGCGAAAGGTTTCACCCAGTTCTATCTCCTTATGTCTTTCGAACTAGATAAGCTCAAAGTTTCTACAATATGGCCATGAGTTAGAAATGTTTGGTAAAGCCATAGTTACAGAAGGAAGAAGAAAGGAATACTTAAGAAACCAAGATTGAAGCAAAAGAAAGTATCTAAACTTGTGAAGAAGTATCGACGCTTGGTTTGACTTTAAATAGCCAGACAAATGAAGAGAGAGAATGGATTGAATCGTAAAAAATATGCATTAAATGTACGAGTGACGTGTGTTGATAAAAGACGCACCACAATTATCACAAGTATATTTTTGAGATTTAAAGCAGCGGCTACTGTTTTAATACAGATCATGATGATAAAGTTTTATCATTACCAAAAATTAATTATAGACGTGCAAAAAAGAAATTAAAAAGACAGGAGGGCAGGTCAGAGAGTGGCACTTTGATCAGTGATGTTTGCTTGGTCAGACGTCAGCATGGTAGCAACGTCAGCTGGTAGAGTTTGATCCAAGATTGGAGTTGAGCTTTCTACCGGTACCTCGACAATTGATGTGGGCAAGGGCTTATCAACCTCAGTGATCTAATCTTTACCCTCATCAGCATTTTCTCTATTTGGCTTATCTTCTAGCTCGTCCACGAAGAATGAGAGATCCAGATCAGGATACTACTCAGTTACTCTTCGTTGACAATAGTAGAAGTCCACCTTTTGGAGCTTCTTTGATTCACTCTTGAACACAGACTAGAGGTTTTTGATATCGTGCTCAGGCGCTTTGGTCTTTGCTGCCAGCTCAACCACTAGCCTCTCCACCTCTTGTACTTGAATTGCAGACCTCGACTTCTCCTGATCTAGCTCAGCCGATGGACGCTCTCTTTCAATTTGCAGTTGTTGGAAGGCAATGCTTTTCTCTTGAAGTGTATCCTCTTTGGCTTGAAGGGAAACATCCTTAGTCTTGAGATCAACATCTTTTTGGTCAATCACTAAGCGAACTGAGCTGATCTCCTTAGTTAAAAAATGGACATTGTCCCTCAAAGATGAGCAATCTCATCTCACAACAGTAATCTCCGTCTCGAGTCTGTTGTTCTTCGAGCAATAAAGTTTGTAGCTTTTCTGCAAGGCCTCCCTTTCTCATTGGTAGAGCGCAACTCCATCTCAAATCTCTCTTGAGAAGATCTCGCCAATGCAAGGTCCATCGCCAGGCTAAGTTTCTGATCTTCTAAGGCACGGTTCCTCTCATCCAGCTTGCTGACTTCTGTCATTTGATGCAATAGTTGGGCATCTAACTCATTTGTGTCTTCAACATAGTTAATTATAGTAGAAGACTTGTGCATACACTACAACCAGAAAGCAAGAAATATGGAATTAATTAGTAGCTTGGAGAAACAGAAATCAGAAGTTATAAAAGTTACCTGGAGAAGCGCATATGTAACGACTCGGTTTCCCAGGGCTGCCACGCGGTTTCTCCCCTCAGAGAATTGACATTAAAATCGAACGACTAATATTTTATTCTATTAAAAATTATTAGAAACTTACGATACGATGGCGACAATTATAAATTCAAGTATAATTTATTAAAGAATTCCAATAAATGTATCTGAGAAATTTGTTCCTAAAATTTAAATAAATATTTTCATTTTCAAATTCCAATTCCATGGCTCCAAATCCGTGGTACCAAACACCACCTAACCATATTAGGCTTTCTAAACTTAAAATGGATCAGAGGCCATCCCAAAAAACTATATTTCCTATTTAAAACTAGGCCACTAATTGTTTTTTCAATTGATTTTCTTACTTTCGGTTGATAAGGAAATAGCTAATAGAACAACAATTTGAATATCATAAGCAATTGGCTTTCAGAACAAATTTACTTTCTTTACGATTTTAAGCAATTTGAATTTTAATCATTGCAAAGTGTCAATTTTCTTCTATTTGAAGGGTAAACAAAAATATTTACTTTCAAGCTTTTTATTTTCTTGTTTTATAATGCGTCAGCGACAAATAATTAATAATTCATTTTATAAAAATATTTTAATTTACAATCCGGTAGCTATAATTATAATTATCGAATTTTTAATTTATTAATTCTATTTTACAATGGAGAATAATAAATACAACTATTACAATTTTTAAATAGAAATTCCACTACAAATTCCTGGCGCTGTCTCACTCTCGCCGACCCTGCAATTAAAATTGTGGGGTTGTGTGTCAATACTTAGTAGAACTCCAACCCCTCTAATACGTTTATTTAATTAACGCGACAAATAAACTACATTGACATGATTTTCACATAATGTTAACATGATTACAATTATTTCATAAAATTTAA
The DNA here is from genome assembly GCA_016647705.1 of Eucommia ulmoides. NCBI lineage: Eukaryota > Viridiplantae > Streptophyta > Magnoliopsida > Garryales > Eucommiaceae > Eucommia > Eucommia ulmoides. Next base: position 27,352,948 of record CM028326.1, read on the forward strand.
CAGTTAAAATTCAACAACAATAATAGTATAAATCACACAATAAGAAAATTAAATACATATATTAAAAGAGTTAGAAATTCTACCTGAAATCCGAACTGAAATCGTATATATCTTTCTCGCTCCAAAATGAATTCAAAAACATATATTATATACGTATTTATCAATATATATATATATATATATATATATATATATATATATATATATATATATATATATATATATATATATATCTCGCAGAAGTGATCTTTGATTCATTATTATTATTATTATTATTATTATTATTATTATTATTATGTTATAATATTAATAGGTGACTTATGAAATAAAATCATGAGTTATCAATATTAAAAATTTCACTAATGATCTTCTTAAAATAAAAAAAATATTAATTATATCCCAAAACTCTTAAAAGTAAATTTTAAATAACACAATATTCCCAAAACAATTAAAAGTCAATTTAAAATTAACACTTAATCCCAAAATTTTTCAAATATTATTTATACCAGAAATTTATAAAACGGACTCAAAAATGTTAAACTTATATAAACTAATATTTTCAAAAATATAAATTTCTGGGGTATTACAACATAGATTATCATCCGCAATAGTTCAACCTTGTTTCGACCTTCAATTCTCTTTTTTCCCTTGTCCCAAGACCTCTCATAAAGAAATTTGATAGCATTGTTGAAAATTGTGCAGCGACTTAGAGAAGGTTGATGGTTAATTGAATGAGGCTTAGCAGTAGGAAGGTTAATTGGAACATCTGTTACCCTTGTAGCAGGCTCTGCCTCTCTGACTTCTGGTGGGTTAGGAGTTGGAATTGGTGGAACTGTTATTGAAATCACTCTACGTCTACGGATACTCAAAGGCTGAGAGTCATCATCAGATTCGGTAACCTCTCAAGCAGTAGGCTGAGGTGGTGGATTAATAGAAGGCTGAATGGAAAGATGAGCTATTTGGCTGGTCTCTAATTGAGTAGAGGGCTCAGTGGGACGATGAGTTGTCGGTCCTACAATAGCAACATCAATGGGCTGGGATGATGATTGCCTAGTTGTTCTAGTAGGATTCTTCGCAAGCCTCTTTCTCTTTTTGGTTCCAAGTTGCAGCTCAACAATGCATTAAATCGAGTCGGATCCATTTATGATATAATGAATGGATGATAGGTCAAGACTTTGTACAAGTGTTTAGCTGGAACTAGCAATCCCCTTAGCTCTTCTTTAGCTCTGGCTGTAAGGCCAAGGCTTCTGCAAGCTTTATCACTTGCATAAAAAACCCCAGACAAAACGTTTGAACCACTTGAACAAAATTTCAGAAGAAATCAAACTGTTAAAAGAATAACAGGGAAAAATTACTTGGGGTATTGAAGTGCCTCCGCACAACTGAGGGCTGCCCTACTTCTTCAGGAAATAACTCCCAATCACCAGAGAAGAAAAAATACCACTGTTGCCAACCCCTTACTTTAACTAGAAGGTTGGTGAGAAAAGAAAATCTCTTGGGGAAAGAATAGTAATATATCCCAAGATTGGTAAGGATTTGAGGTATCCTATGCTCCTAATTGTGTCTACAGAGAGAGACGTTTCATTTGCTCAAGTCAGGGCAATGGCTCCCATGATTTGGTGAAAACTATTTGGGGTTAACTAGGCAGGGGTGATTTCTAAATGACGAAAGAGATTACGGAGAAGTAGAGAAAATGGGAGAGTGAGTCTATACTCAAACATCCACAAAAGAGGCATATTTCATCCTTCCTACCATCGAATGAAATCTCATTTTTAGATGGAAACCTTATTGACACAGATGGAGGAATGTCGTATTGTTCCCTAAATAGCGTAAGCCATTCCTGTAGAAACTTGCTCGCACCTTGATCTCCCATGTTTTCTGAATGATCGGAAGGCCGAGCAGCCTGAGCCGTCATCATCCGTTCCACAATAGGGCTAGACGACAAACTAGCCTCAGCAGAACTATTCAATTGACTTAATGACATCTTATGGCAGAACAAGCAGCAATCGGAAACAGAAAATATGAAGAAAAGTTACGCAATCGAAGGATCAACGGAAGACGAGAACTTATGCGAAATGGAAGTGATCTTTCGTCTCTCTTCTCTTGAATCGTCACAAAAGTCAAGATAGCAAATGATATGGAAAAACTCTCGCTCGTAACTAGCATAGGCATGGAGCCTTAAACGGGTCAGTTTGAGTCAGAAATCCGATCCGAAATAGACAGACCCAACGAGTTATCTGGGTCCAAGAATAATAAGCTCAATGGGGTAGTGTCTTTGACAGTCTTTTGTGCAAGACAAACAGCCTCTTGAAGAGGCCCATTAATGGGCAGATCAAAGCCCACGATATTGAGGTCCAAGAAATAACGGTCAGCCCGTCGTGACTGCCTTCCATACACTTGAAGAACATTATAAACCAGATTGACTGTAACGATCCATGTTTAATGGAGAACATTACAGAGATCCCTCCTGAAATAAATGAGATATTGGTTATCTTCCAAGCCTATATAAGGGGTAGGTATCACTAGTATTTACTTACAGTGCAATCTGCGTATTAACTCTTTTCATTACCAGATTAACTTATTCTTACGCCAGAGATTTTTTGGCAGACACCACACCGGTGTCTCCTTTGAGAACTCATGGTTTTGCAGGTTAAAGGTGGAATGCGAAGGGGTTTTTGGCGTGTGCAGAGCTGTTACACGTGCTGGGAATTTCAGGTAACATTAGACATAATGAAAATTTTATTATATTTCACTATTCTATTCATTTCCTCATTCGATACCAACCAAACAAGTGAATGGAATAGTGATTCCATTGATAATTTCATTCAATTTATTCTTTCATTCCATTAGTTTTTCCATTTTATTCTACCCTCATTCCATTTTGTGTAACCAAACAAACCGTTAGTTGTTGTTGTGTATATATATATATAGACACACACATGCACAATATTGTGAGATCCCATATCAAAAGTATTAAAAAAGATTATTTGATATATAAAATACTTTCTGGGTTACTAGTAATACCTTGGTTTAAACATTTTAGGTCACGTGGATTTGGTCGAAAAGGTATTGGGCCAGTGGGTCGAATGGGGGCGTTACAAATGGTACTAGGGCTAATCTTTGTCTGGAAATAGCACCGTTGTGGTGTTGGTTGAGGAGTATAGGCTCCGGGATAGGTATCTTATGTCTGCTTATAGGCTGCTATTTATACCTCCAACCAAAGAGACCAACTGGACCAATACGACGAGGACGTCGCGTCTTTGAGTGGGGGATATCGTGAGATCCCATATCAAAATTATTAAAAAAAATTATCTTATATATAAAATATCATCTGGGCTACTAATAATACCTTGACTTAAACATTTTGGGCCATATGGACTCGATCTGAAAGGTCCTGAGTCAGCGGGCCACTGGGAGACGTTACCAATATTATTGAATTCTATGTCAAATTTGTGAAACTTTTAAAAGTATATACAAGTTAAAGGGTTGACTTGCCTGTAACCATAAAATTTTATATAAGGATTTCAGAATTAAATTTCAGAAGACTTCTCATTTTCTTAGTCTGAGTGTCTTTGTTAATTACTCCACATCCAAGTTGTATTCTCCCCCCCTCCCCCCCCCCCCAAAAAAAAAAAAAAGAATGGAATGGATTTACCAATGGAATTATCATTCAATTCACTTATTTGGTTGCTTTTATATGCTTAAAGTAATGGAATAATTAAACACAACAAAGTTTTCGTTATACCCTCACATGTATCAATTTTGAGTTTAAATTCATTTGTAAATATATCAAATAGTATATTAGTAGTGTAATTTTTCCGGAAGACTTACCGAAACAATTATATGAAATCGTTTATATATTGATGAGGGTAAGCGCCTTTCTATCTCTAATTTTTTTTAACAACGTTCTCTCCCTAGAATTCACTCTCTCAATAATGTATAATTTATTTGCATAGTTTATATCTTGTAAATTTTTTTCTCTATAAAATTTATATCTAGACATGTTTTCTCTCTACATTTTTTTACAATAAATTTATTACTCTCTCTTTAAAAAATATACTTTAAATATTTATCTCTCGATAATTTTTTGTATTTGATTTATTTATTTATTTTGAGTGTGGAAAAATAAATAAATCATTCCTATGGAATGAGTTGCATTCCACTCCTTGAAGTAATAAATGCCATTCCACCATTTTTCATTCAAAACTCGATTTTTTTTTTATTCCATTATTTAACCAAATAAGAGAATGAAATTAGTGGTGTAAAATTGTGACTTCATTCCACCTGGATTCCTTTCAACCAAATATGACCTAAATGTGTCTGTACGGGTATAAATTCTTAATTATTATGGATTCAGGTTGATAAACGAAAATGAAAATTAAATCTATAATTTTTTTGAGGTTAAATCACATTTTGCACACTTTTTAAATTTGAATTTTGCTTTTAATTGGTGTAGTCAACAAATTTTAACTATCTTAATTGCAAGAGAAATAACACATGCATCGCACATTTTATTTTTTTTCTCTAATTTTTCTTTTGATTATTATACAGTGTTGTTACTCACGCAACTAAGAATGACCAAAGCATATGTCAGTTGGAATAATTCTAAGAAAAAATCATATAATAGGGTCACACAAAAATGATTGAGATTACACTATAATATCTCGGGTGCAAAGTGAAATTTAGTCTTTTATTTATTTATTAGGGTAGGGTTACTTAACCTAAGATATTACACATTACAACTAATAAATCAACTAAAATCGCTAAGAATTATGGAGTTTGTTCAAATTTTGTTTAATTAGAGCATTTCCAACGATTCTTACATTCATGTGCCAAAAAATTTACAATTCCTTTTGTCATTTTTCAATCAAAATTAGGTCTCCGACTGATGAGATAATTGTTGTGACAAGATGATACACCCCCTATCTTGTCCATTTTACCACAATCCAAGTCTAATGAAAAAAAACTTGTGGGGTGACCTTTGGAGGTAGTCGTTGCTCCAACCGTCATCAAACTAAAAATAAAATAAAATTGATGAATGAAAAAGAACTAATGAATGAGAAAACATACTTTGCTTGATCTTCATTTTTTCTTCTTCAAGATTTGTCTATATTTGCAACTCCCTGCTCCGGTGCTCGTCTCTCCGCCCATCTGTCTCATCTCTTTCTCTATCTCTAACTCCACCCCGCACTAGCAGGAGGTCGAACCCCCCCCCCCCCCCCCCCCCCAAATCTCTCTTTGCATTTCTCTTTAGGTTAGGTTTCATTTTGCCTTTTAATTTGGTGTTATAAATAACCTGATTTGGTTTAAAAAGGGTTTGAGTTGATTCGGGTTGCATTGCGTTAGATTAGTTTGTTAATTTTATTTTATTATAATTGGGTTAATTAGTTTTAATTTGTTGGGTTTGGGGAATTAGGCTTAGATTTTAGCTAATTTATTATTTAGGTTATTATTTAAAAAATAACCTATGGACATATTAAAGAAATAACACTATTTTTAGCACAACTCTACACCCTGAATTACATGTGCCCTGCTATCATATTCAAGAAATGTCACACCAATTATCCTCGTATGTTTTTCTTTTCTCCCATCAATGCAACATTGCTTATTCGGTATATAAGGGTTTAGGTTGATTTATACAAGGGTTCTGTTTTTAGGTTGATTTATACAAGGGTTCTGTTTGGAGTTAATTATATTTTGCACCCTTATAGTTAGAGCGAATTATACTTTGCACCTCTATAGTATTTTTGTCAGCAGTTACACAACATGTGTTTCAGAATTAAGTGCAAAAGTTAAAATTTTAACAGAAATAAGGGTAATTTTGTCTAACAATTTAAAATTAAGGGTAATTCTGACATTTTCCTCTAACTAATTTAATGAGATCTATTTAAAAGTCAAATTATAAGGGTCCCGTATTTTTTTTTTCATTTCAATTGTCCTCTTCTCCGCTCCGGCGATGTCCTCTCGCTCTTTCTCTCTATTTCTCTCTCTCTCTTCTTTCATCTTTTCTCTCTAGCACACACACACACACATATAGAGAGAGAGAGATTGGAGATCCAAGCTTCGAATCTATAGATCGGAACAAGGATCTGCATGTATTTGTGTGTGTGTGTGTGTATATATATATGTATGTATGTATTTATTTTGTATGTGTGTGCCTATATGTGTGTGTGTATGTTGGTGTCTAAATTTAGTTAACACCCGTAGGTCAGATCGTCGTACACGTGGAGCTTTCTTGATGAGATGGAGGTCTTGAGTACGGATTTCAGTGTTCTCTAGGTTGTTGATATGTGTAATTTGTCTATATATTTCCAAGTTGGTTTTGGTAGTTTTCGAGTATTTTTATTATGTTTTATTATGTTTTAATACGTTTCTAAGTGTTTTTTTTGTATAAATTAGGTGTTTGGGGCGAAAATGAGCTAAAATGATTGAAAATCAAATTAATCGGAGCAAGTCGGTGGAAGAATAGTGGAAAAACGAGGAAAAAATCATTATTCAGAAGCCTGCATCCATTACTGCGGTGGTGAAAATGCTGGGGCGTGCTCAACCAAATCCAAAGGAGAAGAACACAAAGCGAAGAAGGAGAAATGATCTTGGAGCGATTTTAGCGGTGGATCTTCAGAATACGACTAAGTTCCTTCGTTTCTTTCTTTATTTTCTTAACTTTGGTAGTTGGTTTGAGCATGTTTAGCTTGTTTATCATTGTATATATGGTTATGGCCGTTAGCTAAACGTATATTGTCTAGGGATTAATATAATTTATGAATATGTGGTTTATTTGAAATCAGTATTTCGTTAATGGTTGTTCTTCGCTATTTGATTATGTTTACCGTTATTCTTCAATTATATACTTGTTTAGATATATTGAGAATACGGGTTTGACACTTGGGAGAGGTAACCCCGAATTTGGACTAGAGTTTAAACACAACGCGACAATCTAATAACCTGGGAGAGAGTTGGAAAGTGTGCAATCCATGACATTGGGGTAAGACTCATGTGACTATGTGTTCTAAAAAATGCTAGAGGGGGACTTCGGCGTTAACGCGGAGTCACATATTCATTCACTTGTCACTCGGGAGAGGGAGTGAATGAGTTTACGATACAGAGATTGTCAGATAAGTCGAACACCATTAATGTAAGTCAAACAAGATCAAACACATTTAAGTAAATGAAGTTAATCCCTAGATAATCCATTCCCTTAAATATCTCAATATAGTAATATAGTATAATTAGATAAATTAGTATTTTAGTTTGGTATTAATTAATTATAAACCAATTTTTATTGCCTAAATAAAGTTATGTTATAATAATTGCGGTACTCGACGATAATCTCAACCAATCCCTGTGGATCTGACATCCCCTACTCTTCCCATTATATTAAAACTTGACCCGTACACTTGCGGTAAAAGTAACGACGTATCTGCGCGCTACCAGTTGTCTACAGTCAACAGTCAATGTTCAACGATCAATGTCTTCAAATTCGAGCTGGTGCCTGTACAAAAACCTTCTAGGGTATTGCCCAATGAAGTCCCTCCGGTTCATTAAGATAACTTGGCGCGTGGCAAATAAGAAGATGCGTGAGGAGATTAAACTATTGAGCCTTGTCCTTCGGCCCATCAGGAGGAGCCCATGGGCTAAGCCCAGATGAACAAGAAATAGATCCCATCGCACAGGGATAACAAAGCCTACTGTAGTTGTATAGGAGGTCGCTGCCCTGAGCTCACTAGTTAGAAGACAATCCTGAAACCTTAATGCAGAACCACTCAATGTTGGTCGAGACAAGCTCGGTTACACCATGAGTAGTCATATGAGATGGGCGTTATAAGGTTAGAGCTTGACATGAAGGGTCATATGATACTAGTATCAAGAGGTTAGTGCTTAGCAAATGAGTTAATGAAGTTAGTGGCCCCTGCTTATTGGTCGCTGAACGGAGTAGGCCACGCAGATGGACGCCATGAGGTTATCCAGCAAATGAGATGGACTTCAAGAGGGGGATTCTCTTCCACGTATTAGTCTCTGAGTGGAGGTTAGTAAAAATTTCCTACATCAATACATTATTGTTGATGCATAAAACTGGTACACACCTCGAGTATGGTCTAGTTGGATGACAGGTGGGTCCTCTTGCTGAAGTGGAGTCGTTGGTTGAAAAGTCCTCGCGTGAGCTGTGCTGGGTCCTGGGAGGCCTGACCTGCTGTGCCCAGAGTCCTGCTCTTCAGAGAGTGTACCTACAGAAGGCTTAGACCAGGGTTTATCTCGGTGAAGCCCCTCCGACGTGGTAATCAGTGCTCAGAGAGAAAAGGTACATAATATAGCAAGTAAACAATTGAACTCACACGTAATATCCAACATTCAAGCGTACCTCGGGCTTACATAACCCCCTATATATACAGGCGTTGCAGACGATTAGTCGGGCCTAAACACGATTAATTAGTCGAAACCCTGTGTTTAGCCGATAATCCAGGACGTTTAGGAGATAGTCATTGGGCTTGGGATTTTGGGCCCATTTGGCGAAGCCCGCGGGCCTTTGTCAGGCCTGCGGCAATGAGCTGGTGGAGGAGAGCGGAGATCCGTAGAGTCATGAAGAAGAAACAAGGTGAAAATGAGAGCCGGTCGAGGTGAACCACTGAGTCCCTGAAACTGGTCGCCGAGGGTACGGTGTAGAGCTCAAAGCGACACGTCCCTGCGGGGCTCCTCACTCCTCTCTGGGTACAAATGAAATTCCAAGGAGGCCGTAGTCGGTGTATGCTCCAGCGTGGCGTTGTAGATTTTGGGATTCGTCCTTGTCATCGAATGTTACACGTGGTTGAATCTCAAGTGCTGACCCAGAGGTGCCCAAAAATACTCTCATCAGTAGCCCCCCTAGCCCTGTGCGACGAGGGAAGCAAGATGGGCAGGGATATCAATTTCTCGACGAAATGGACGTCCCGAAAGCTTTATAGCTTGAGAAACATTACGGGAGCATTAATTGATTAATTAATTTAAATTTTATTTTATTTTTTTAGGCCGCCGGCGACGTGGCTAGCGACCGGCCGGCAACGTTGCGAGTGGCACACCTTACTAGGGGGTGTGCAGTGCACACACCCCCTTTGGGGGTGGTCGTAGCCCCCACTTGGGGGTATGCACTGTGCACTGCACACCCCTTTTGGGGGTGCTCGCAGCACCCCAGTTGGGGGTGCTGAGCACCCCAGTTGGGGTTGTGTAGTGCATCTCTCTTGGGGGTGCTCGCAGCCCTCACTTGGGGGTGTTAAGCACCCTCCTTTGGGGGTGCTCGCAGCACCCCTTGTGGGGGGTGTCCAGTGCACCCCTTTTTTCTTGTACACCCCCACCCTTGGAGGTATGCATGTTCGGCACACTCCCTTTCTTTTTGAGCAGGGTGGTAGGCGCAGCGATTTGGGTATACTCTCACACCTATAAATTTTTCAAGTGAGGATCTAAGATAGGTCCCCATATGGCCGGGGTCCGAGGTCAGGTAGCACGACAGGGCGACCTCAAATTTCTCTGATTCTCAGGATGAAAATTTTTCAAGAGTTAATAAATTTTTTTTTGAGGAGCCATTTTCAAATTGGCTCCTATATTATCGGGGTTCAGGGTCCGGTAGCATGGCAGAGCGACCCCAATTTTTTTCGATTTCAGGTCGATAATTTTTTAAGAGTTAACTTTTTCTGGGGAGCTAATTTAAAATAGGCCCCATATGGTCGGGGTCCGGGGTCATGTAGCACGGCAGAGTGATCCCGAATTTTTTTGATTTCACGGCGATACTCTTTTAAGAGTTAAAATTTTTTAGATGAGCTAATTTGAAATACGCCCCCCTACGGCCGAGGTCCAGGGTTAGGTAGCACGGCAGGGTGACCCCAAATTTTTTCGATTTCACGGCGATAATTTTCTAGGAGTTTAACTTCTTTAGAGGAGCTAATTTGAAATACGCTCTCGTATCGCCGGGGTCTGGGGTTAAGTAGCACGGCAGGGCGACCCCGATTTTTTTAGATTTCACGGCGACAATTTTTCAGAAGTTTAACTGTTTTAGAGGAGCTAATTAGAAATATGTTCCTATATCGCCGAGGTCCGGGGTCAGGTAGCATGGCAGGGCGACCCCGAAGTTTTTAGATTTCAGGGAGACAATTTTCCAGGAGCTTAACTTTTTTAGAGGAGCTAATTTGAAATACACTCCCATACCGCCGGGGTTCGGGGTTAGGTAGCACGGTAGGGCGGCCCTGAATTTTTTCGAATTTTAGGGCGACACACGTTCACCGTGAAAAAGTCCTGAGCATGGACCGGCGTTCACCGTGAAAAAGTCCTGAGCATAGACCGACGTCCACCGTGAATCACAGGGTGGCGGGCACATGAAGAGTGGCCGGAAGCTTGTTGACTGCCGCCGTGCACTAGGCGACGGCCCAGCCGGGCTGACCAGCGCCCAAGTGGGTATTGGGGACAGCGCCCACTTATGCTGGGCGCTGGTAACCCCAGCCCCCAAAGTGGGCACTGGGACCAGCTGTCCCCAGCGCCCACAGTGGGCACTGGTGACACCAGTGCCCTGGGGACTGCGCCCCCAAAGTGGGGCGCAGCCCTAAGGGGGCAAGCCCATTGGCTTGCCCCTTTTCACTTTTTTTTTTTTTAAATTTATATATATTTTACTTAAGAATTTTTTGAGGGGCGAATTTAGGATAGACTCCTATCTGCGCCCAGCCAGCCTGAGGAAGCACGGCAGAACAAGGGGAGCTGGATTAGACGACGTCGGCTCGAAGAGATGTGGTGAAATCTTTGAACGACACTCCTGGACGACGTTCTTGGAGAAGGTCGTCACTGGACCCTGCCGGTTAGAAGTAGCACGGTAGGGCGATGTTCGTCGCTACCCGGACCATGTCGGCTAGCAGTAGCAAGATAGGGTGGTACCCGTCAAACTTGATGGTTTTGGATATGGGACACCGAGGCCGATGCCCCAGACAGTGCCACGCACACGTGCGCCGAGCAGAGGGATGTCGAGGAGGAGAGTGCTGACGAGGGGGTCGAGGAGGGCGAGATAGACGCCACTTCCCCTCGCATAGACGCCCCTCACAACGAGGGTAGAGAGGACTAAGCTCAGACCATCGCCTTTTTAGGACGTAGGATTTTGTAGACTCCTTTTCGCTTATTTTGGTTTTTCTGCGCGCGAGCGTGTAAGCTTTTGAGCGGCATTACCAGGGTACTTCAAAGTCTACTCCTTTCTCTCAACGTTTTCACCAGGTCATTCTTTGCCTAGCATGGTTTTTAGAGTTGTAAAATTTTGAAAAGTTTACAAAAACTACAAGAACTTCTCGTTTCTGTCCAGGGCCATAGACCACTAGCCCCCCCAGTTCGGGACACGAGCTGATTGCAAGGAAATCGTGTCGTGGACTTAGGAGTAGGGTTTCCCAGGGTAGCTGATCCTCTCGGTCCACAGGGGCGCAACACGGTGGTTGGACCCCTATGACCGGTCATCGGGGAGTTCTCCATAGTCAGGCTCATTCAAGAACCCTTTCAGGTTATCTCCATTTAGTCCATGCATGAGCACCTTCCCTTTTAGAATGCCGGACTCATAGTCGACTGGTAGGGAGAGGTACTTGGCTGCAGGCCCTCAGACCCAATCAATGCCTCCTCTTGGTGGATGACCTAAGTCTGTCCCCAGGTACGGACTATTGACTTCTGGAGAGGGTCTGGTTGTCACCCTTGACGTTGAGCCCCGGGATGAGACTTGCGGAGAGTTACTCGCGACGCCGAGAGTCGGGATGTTCGCTGGAGAATTATCCCCGACTCAAGGGTTCAGAATATAACCATGGAGAATCATTCATGATGCCGAGAGCCAAGAAACGGCTCAGGAGGTCGGAATCCAGTTGTGGAGAATCACTCGCGACGCCGAGAGCCAAGATACGACTCAGGGGGTCGGAATACAAATGTGGAAAATTATTCATGATTCCGAGAGCCAGGACACGACTCAGGGGGTTGGAATCCAGTCGTGGAGAATCACTCACGATGCCGAGAGCCAAGATACGACTCAAGGGGTCGGAATGCAACCGTGGAGAATCACTCGCGACGCTAAGAGCCAATATACGACTCAGGGGGTCGGAATGCAGCCGTGGAGAGCCATTCGTGACGCCAGAGTCGGGACGCGGAACTGGAGAATCATCCGCGACTCAGGCGGTCAAAATGTCGTTGTTGGAGACAGGCTGGAGGGTGCTCGTCTCCATCTCTGGTAGAATGAAGGATTGCTTGTCTCCGCCTTTGAGTTGCATGCTCACAGTTGGCCACTGCTCGGACATCGTGGTGGCGCGAGGGTGGCGAGTAGGCGCCACACCCCGCCCACGACGGGCCCTCAGGTCGAATCTTACTGTGTGGCTAGGAAGCTGAGCCCAATGGTAGCCCTGGTCAGTCACTGACACCATTTCTTCGTGGAGAATGGGAGTTTAACGTGGCCGCGGAGGGGGGGGGGGGGGGGCTCCCCAGTCCGATAGCCCCAGTATGGCAAAGTGGAAGGTTGCCCTCGGGTACAAGCCCATTCGAAGATTCCACACACTAGCATCGTGATCTTGGGTTCACTTCTCGGGCCCTACAGCGTGGAGAGATGGTTCCCTCTGGGCGGGGGTCAGCAGTAGGGACATGAGAAAGAGCTGTATATACGACTTGAACTCTTGTAGTTGACATTCAAGGAGATCAACCTGAGATGCATCCACAGCTCCTGAGGTTTGTTCCCCAACCCCAGGTGGCAGAGTTGGTGGTCCTGCCTGACCATAGGGGGTCGTTATCCTCGTCGGTGGGTGCTAGGGGTATGCGGTTGGATTGTTCGACATGTCTTCTCATTCTTCTATTCTGTGTCTACCTAACTGGACCTTGTGATCACTCAAGCTCAGCTGAGTAAAGAACAATGATCAGGGGAAGGCTTTTTGCTCGATTCCCATAGACGGTGCCAAACTATTGATGCATAAAACTGGTACACACCTCGAGTATGGTCCAGTCGGATGACAGGTGGGTCTTCTTGCTGAGGTGGAGTCGTTGGTTGAAAAGTCCTTGCATGAGCTGTGCTGGGTCCTGGTAGGACTGACCTGCTGTGCCCAGAGTCCTGCTCTTCAGAGAGTGTACCTACAGAAGGCTCAGACCGGAGTTTATCCCGGTGAAGCCCCTCCGGCGTGGTAATCAGTGCTAAGAGAAAAAAGGTACATAATATAACAAGTAAACAATTGAACTCGCACGTAATGTCCAGCATTCAAGCGTACCTCGGGCTTACATAGCCCCCGATATATATAGGCATTGGAGACAATTAGTCGGGCCTACACATGATTAATTTGTCGAAACCCTGTGTTTAGCCGATAATCCAAGGCGTTTAGGAGATAGTCGTTGGGCTTAGGCTTTTGGGCCCATTTGGTGAAGCCTGTGGGCCTTTGTCAGGCCTGCGGTAGTGAGCTGGTAGAGGAGAGCGAAGATCCATGGAGTCCTGAAGAAGAAACAAGGTGGAAAGGAGAGCCGGTCGAGGTGAACGGCTGAGTCCATGAAACTGGTTGCCGAGGGTACGGTGCAGAGCTCAGAGAGACACGTCCCTACGGGGCTCCTCGCTCCTCTCTGGGTGCAAATGAGATTCCAAGGAGGAGTCGTAGTCGGTGTATGCTCCAGCGTGGCGTTGTGGATTCTGGAATTCGTCCTTGTCATTGCAAATGTTGACACGTGGCTGAGTCTCAAGTGCTGACCCAGAGGTGCCCAAAAATACTCTCATCAATTGTATATATAGAGAAGAGATAGTGAAGAAAGAGATAGGGTATACAGTAGTGGCCGTTGGTTAGTTGGTTGGTGGTTAACCGTAAGGGTGGTGGCTGTCCGTCGGTGTGGTGGTGGCCATTCGAGATATGCTGGCCATTGTAATTATGTGGAAGGAGGTGGTGGCCATCGGTGTTGGGTGGAGGAAAAAGATGATGAATAGAATGCAAAATACATATTTGATCCTTAAATTTTAGATAGAAAATAAAATGACCTCTATTAAAATCTTTAAAGGGTATAAATGTCATTTAACTTAATTAGCGAATTTTAGTTGACTTTTACCCTTTGACTGTTAAAGTTAATGGAATAGTTAACTTTTGCAGTTAAGTCTGAAATATAAGATGTTTAAGTGATGACGAAAATACTACAAGGGTACGAAGTGCAATTCGATTAAGCCATAAGGGTACAAAGTGTAATTAATCTTTTTGTTTAATAGCTACCTTAATGTCACGATCCAAGTCTCTGAGCCCCGACAAGTTCGATTCCGACCTAGTCCAAGTACATAAGAAGGCCCAACTCAAGGAGACTCTTTAGTTTCTGAAAGATTCCAGAGAAATCTAAGGTAGATTAAGGTAGATTGCCTTATATATTTCTAGGTGTATAGAGGATTCTAGATAATTCTTTAGGAGATATTTTGTAGGAAGTTTCTAGGCCTTGATTATGGATCGTTGGATCAAATCGATCTTGACCATCTAATCTCATGGCTAAGGCCTATAGAAGAAATTAGCTCATTTGCTCCAAATCATTCCTCAACTTTTAGAGCTTAACATCTTTGTATACTTCTTTTCTAGAGAAATAAAAAGATTCTTTCTCCCAGTTCCTTGCCTTTCCTTAATTCATTCCTTCTCTATTCAAATCTTTCGCTAGCGATAGAGTTGGTTAGGCTTATTTAGCGCTTCCAACATGGTGGAATAATGCTAAGGTCGCACAGATTCTTGGGAATTTTTTTTAGTTTTTGACAAGTGGTATTAGAGTACGGAACGATTAGCTTTTTCAGGGGACTCGCTGAGCCGTGTGTCGGCACTCCATTTGGAAAGAGTTGAGCTTCAGTCACGAGTAGCCATGTTGAAGGGGGCGTGGTCCGTGCGCTATCGAAGGGGACGTTGAAGCGTGGATAGTGTGACCTAGGCACCTCACCTAATTTCTCTTTGTTGCGCAAAGTGCGGAGGCGTGGTGGGAGGCGCAACATCGAGAGCTATTCGTATCACAACGAGGACGTTTACAATATTGGGTGGGGGAGAGTGTCACGGACCGTTGTCATCAAGGCTGTTAGAAAGAAGAATCATGCTGGCGGAAGGGTTGAGCACTCAAATGCGGCTCTCAACCAGGTGTGGGTATCAACCGAAGTAGGTGTCCATTCGAAGTAAAGGCAACTGACATGATAAAATTCAAAGACTACGTTACTGGTCAAGGACCTTACAAAAGAAGAAGAGGTTAAGCCTCTCCTATATAAACTGGTCGGGAGTTTGAGCCGCTCTCCTGATGCGCTCAAGACAAGGCAAAACCAGTCAGCATCCTAAGGAAGACAGATTTATCCCCGCATTGGCGAATGCGTTAGGACGCCATACGGGCAAATGTCAAGATAGATTTGCGGGGATTGACAAAAACACTCGGGGAGAAGGAAGTGAGAAGTTTCTTTGATATTTTATGAGAAAATCCTTGACTAAAAGTTTGTGGTTATAAGTGATTCATACCTCGACTTAATTTGATCAATGTGGAATCCAACAAGAGTATATAATTTTTTTTTTGTGATTGTGAAAGAAAATTTGTGGTTATTCATAAAAAACAAATTTAGAAAAAATAGCCGAACAAAAAAAATTTAGAAAAAATACATGAAAGTGATTTGAGTAAAAATAAAGATCGATACTATTCATTATGTTAGAGTGGTTTATCTAAGATATCACTCATATAACTAATAAGAAACGTAATGTGAAAAGAAAAATAGAAACGAAGAGAACGATATAAAGAGTGGAAAATATTTATTAAGTTAGAAAGATCTATTTTTTTTTTGTTTTATTTATTAAAAATTAAAAAATACAGAATAAAAATAACAAATTTGAAAAATAAAAAAATAAAAAACAAGAGAGAGTTATATATATAAAAAAATACAAAATATGAAATAAGTAACAAAAAAAATAGTATATTGTAGGATTATTTTTGTTAACAAAATGTGATAGAGGGTCTCTTAAATAATTAAATTGGAAAGATAATTTTTTTTTTAAGTATTATAAAAATAACAAGAGATGTCTTTAATATTTGTTGAAATAACCGGAGTGTTAAGTTTAAACTCTTAACTTAAAAATAAAAATATTTGGAGAATTATGGAGTTTTTTCGATTATATTTTTCTTTTTCTTTTTACCCGTCAATGCACTTAAGACTTTTGAATATAGAAATAAAATAAGTTACACCCAATGTACTATACATCTTGTACAAATTAAAATTACAATGGTAACATTTGATCCAAAGATTATAACTCTTGTAACCTAAGATTACTATTGGTTTTCAAAACTTCAATACTATTTTTTTTTTTTTAAATTACTATGTGACATAAGCACATTGTATATGGAGTAGATTAGAGTTAAATGGAAATTAGTAATACTAAATCTTATCATTAGTAGCTTATTTTGGGATTGAATACTTTGAAAATAGAAATTTTGAATAAAAGCTTTCAAAAATTATCTTTATTTCTAGTGATAATAGCTAGCGCTCCCCTTTTCAGTTTTCATTCCTCATTTTTCTTCTCTCAAATTTCTCTCTCTAGTGCATTTTTATCTCTACATTATTTTTTGACAACATTCTCTATCTAGAATTAACTCTCTTAGTAATATACAATAATGTATAATTAGTTTTAGAACCGCATATTATACGATTCCAGTAAAAAAATTATATATTTATTTGAATGTTAGACATACATATAATCGATCCTTTAATTTTATAATTCATATAATTTATGAAAATATAGAAAAAATAAATTTAAATATTAAAAAATAAAAATAAAGTTATAACATTTTTTTTTTAATGTCAATCATAAAAACTATTAATGTTATCACTTATATTTATTTTTGAAAAAAAGTAAATAAGTTTTTAAAGGGGCTTTTCAAAAGTTTTTTTTTTTTTTTTTCAAATAATGGTTTTAAAATAATATAATACGTCTTTTTTTTAAAACTATTTAATAGTTTATATTATTTGATTAAAAATTATTGGAATATTTTTTGAGCAAATGAAGTTTAATAAATTTTATATGTAATTAATAGATAGAAAGAGAGAATTTTATTAAATGGTTGGACAAAGAGAAGGTGAGGAAGAGATAAATTACATATAATTAATTATAATAAAAGTAACCATGAACTATATGAGTAAGTTTCATTGATTCCCATTATCATTTGGAAAACTTACAACGATATCCTGTGTCAATTGAAAGATATCTATGACATCTCTTTCGTTTGATGTTAAATATAAAATTATTTATTTGTCCTTATTACTACACTGTTAAAAATTTAGTTAAAACTATCTAATAAAAGAATTACTCTTGTAAACCTATTAAAAGAATTACAATTTTGGACAAATTTAATTTTTGTATTTAAATTTTGTTTATATAATACATTTTCAATTATATATATATATATATTTTTTTTCGGGTCAATTGTTGGTTGCTATACATTTTTTTAGTATTTAAAGAGAGTACTTGTGTAACGACCCGGTTTTCCAGGGCCGCTACGCGATTTCTCCCTTTGGAGAATTCAAATCAAATTCGGATCGCCAATATTTATTTTATAAAAATTCAAATTTTTTTTACAATGCGACGATGACAATTATAGTTATCGAGTTCAAGGATTCAATTTTTTATAACGGGAAATAATAATATATAAATACAATTATTACGAATTTAGTAAAAATTCAATTAAAATTCTTATCGCCGTCTCGTCCTCACCGGCCCTGCAATCAAAACTGTGAGGTTGTGAGCCAACGTTCAGTAGAACTCCAACCTTTCTAATACGTGCATTTAATTAATACAACAAATAAAATACATTGACATGATTTTCACATAATTATAATTATTTCATAAAAATTTAACAGTTAAAATTCAACAAAAATAATAACAAAAATTACACAATAGAAAAATTAAATACATATATTAAAATAATTACAAATTCTACCTGAAATCGTCACGGTGTAAATTAAAAGAATTATATTTCTTTTAATTTTCCTTCTCGCCAAGGTCATAGCAAATCCATCCCCCCCCCCCCCCCCCAAAAAAAAAAAAGAACTCCATCCTATTCATATATATTCTACAAAGGCTTATGATCAAATTATTATTATTATTATTGTTATATATGACATGTGTCACCTATATATGCTAATATATATATACATGGCAGGGGTTAGTTTTCTTTATTAAGAAGGAAATTACTTCCAGCCTTTTATTTATTTATTTATTTATTACACAAAGGTTCTCCTTAAAATAAAAAAATATTAATTATATTTCAAAACTCTTAAAAAGTATATTTTAAATAATACAATCATCTCAAAACTTCCAAAATCAATTTAAAATTAACATTTAACTCCAAAAAATTATCAAATATTATTTATACTATAAATTTGGAAAACAATCCCAAAAATATTAAATTTATATAAAGTAATATTTCCAAAAATGTAAATTTCTGGGTATTACAATTATATATATATATATATATATATATATATATATATATATATATATATATATATATATATATATATTGTTAAAATAAAATATGTCACATGTTCGATTTATGGAACTATTTGTATGGACATATGTACATATATATTTATGTCAAAAATATATATATGGGTTTGAGACATATAGTGGGTATAGATATATCAAACTTGCGACGAATACAATTTAAAATAAAAATTATAAATTTTATGAAAACGATAATGTTTAGTATTTCATTGACGAATAATATTTTTAACTGTCAATTAATATTTTTCTGTAGTCTAAATTATTAATAGAAAGAAATTCGTAATCATTATTATAGTAATTTTTGTACAGTTAATATTGACTTAAGAAAACTAGGCGTTTAATAATTTCGTATGATAGAGAAAATCTAGGAATGAGAAATATTGCATTTTAGGGTCACGCACTCCATATTAGATTTATTTTAAATAAATTCTTAGTTTAGGCCCTTTGGTTATTAGGTTCACAGGCGACGCTGACCACGGCTGCGTTACGAAAGTAGTGTAAAAAAATCAAGGTGAGTGTACTGTCTTTATGTAAATTGACAAATTATATTTTTGTATAAATTATGAAAAGAAAATATTTATTAAAATGAACGGTTTTATAACTTATGTGGGTCGAGTAAGTTTTAAGGGTGGAAGGTGGTGTCGTTTTTTGAAGGATAGTCGGGACTAGTGTGAACCGTGTAAGGTTCAATTTTTGTAGCTTTGCTATGGATATTTTGGGGACACGTGTATTTTTGGGTTTTGAGTTTGGTATATATTATTTTTGGATTTTTTTTTTTTTAACAGTACATGTGTGTATTTATATATTTGTGAGTTGGTCGGGTAATGTCAAGTCGACGTCGTGTCTGGCCTCGGGTATTGGGGGCCTGGGGAGGGTGTGACAACTTGGTGTTGAATTTTTTAAATTCAAAATTATTCTGAGAATTAAATATTATTTATTTATGTAATACATTTTCAATTCCATTTTTTAATTACTTTTGGGTTCAAATGATGGTTTGTTACAATTTTTTGAGTATGTAAAAAGAAACGCTATTGATTTTTCGAAATTTAAAATCATTCTAATAATTAAATATTTTTTATTTATGAAATTTACTTACGATCTATATATAAACTATTTAATTTAGTTGTAGTTTTTTTTAATTGTTTGGTGAAGTTTTTATATGAGAATTTATTTAGTAATATTTTCACTCAAATTAAAAAATAATAAGCTTGTGGATTTTTTTTAATTGTTATTTTTTTACTCTTTATTATATTTATACTTTTTATCTCGTTTTGTATATGAAATTATTTGCATAAAAAGAAAAAAAAAATCATTACTTCTGTAAGACCCCGACCTAGCATGTACGTCATTTTAGTAACATTTTAGAGTAATTGAAAATTCGGGTGAAAATTTGGTTAATTAAAATTTTCAAATTAAAAGTTTAAGGGTCAAATTGAAAATTCAGAAAACCTTTAAAAGTTTAAATTGACTAAGAAAAGGAATTTAAGAAAATAGGGGAATGAATGAGCAAATTAACCCAAGATATTTTATATATATACATACATACATATATATATATATATATACATACATATATATATATATATATATACATACATATATATATATATATATATACATACATATATATATATATATATATATATATATATATATATATATATTTATGCATGTATGTGTGTTCTTGTGATCAAATGGAAGGAGAGAGAGGGTAGGCAACGTGGCATTTAAATTGCCACAAATTTAGTTGTATATATATAGGGGTTTATGCACGAGATGATCACAACGCTCAAGGAGAGAAAGATCTAGAGAAAATTTAGGAAGAGAGAGAGAGAGAGAACCGGAGGAAGATGAGCTGTCGAAGGTTTGTGATCATTGGTGAAGGTGAGTTTTTCAGCGTAAGGGAGTGTTCCAAGGGTTAGTTGTGGTCTTGTTGGTGGTATATGTGTGTGTGCCGTCCGTTTGTTTCATCTGGAGGCCTAGTGTGTGAAAAGGGTGTGTGTGCCCTGTTTTCTTTTGTTTTGGGGGTGTAAAAGTGTTGTGTTGTGGTGTACTTGATTAGGTTTAAGAAGGGGGGTGTTGTTGGTAGAACGAGCTATTGTATTGGTGTGTTTGATCGTTGAAGTTGGGTGATGAAATAGCTGTTGGAGCTGGTGAAGAAGAAAAAAGAGAAGAACGGCTGGTCTGATCTCAGGAGGAAGCAGGTCAGGGAAGAGGGGTTCTTGCCTAGGCGGAGAGAAGCTCGCCTCGGCGGAGAAAGGTCAGTGTGCAGAATAAAATAGGGAGGCATGTGTTCTCCTAGGCGGAGTATTTATGGCCTAGGCAGAGGAGCGACAATAAGTAAAGTAGAGAAGAGAATGAGCTTATTCACCACGGCGGTAGGGTTTTCGCTGAGGCAGTGTGTTCTTCGCTGAGGCGGTAGGTTTTGTGCTAAGGTGGAGAGAGAGCAGGAGCAAAATCTCAGAATTTTAAGGAGATTGACAACTGTTTCGGAACGGGTAACATTTCTCATTAAATTTTATGTTTTGTTAAATTAGATTACTAGCCTTAAAATGTTGTAATGGCGATAATAAATATTGAGACGTTTCACATGAACAAAGTTTTTATGGTAAATTTTAACGGAACAATATTAGTCAAATAGAAATATTTCATAATAAAATGTGGGGAATGGGAAATTACGGAACCTAGGGTCTGCATGGCATGATTAAGTTATTCTACCTAAAATATTAATGTAGACCCTGTCACTAATAGGTTCGCAGGCACCTGAGGAACGGTAGATTATAGTCGGTAAAGGCTTTTGGAGAACGGATAATCAGGTGAGTGTACTGTCTTCTAGTAAATCTATTTTCATATATATATGATGAAAAAATGTGTTTACTTAAAATTAGATGAATTTTCTAACTTACATGGATCAAGCGGTATTTTGGGTGTTTCTGAAATTGTGGATTTCATTGTTTTTCTTAAGGGGTGAAAATTGTTTGTGGATGTAGATGTTTGTCATTGAGGTGGGAATTGATTGTGGGCAGAGTTGTTGTTGTTGTTGAGGTGGAAATTGGTGTTTGGGGATACACCTGGTTGACATAGTCTAGTAGAGCGTTGTTCACCTGCTTGGCATAGTCCGGTAGAACGTTGTTATGTCCCGCTAGAAAGCCATATCCTACTGGTGGTGTGGTACTGTTACAACTCCCGATGGTGAGGTTAAAACGATCACATGGCCAGCCGGGGTGTGATGTGGTGTGGTATGGTGTTTGTTGTATATGGAGATTGAGTTGAGTAAATTTGCAATTATATATACTTTATTTTATGTTGGATTGGTGTATTCATTTACGTTAATATATCTATTATTTCGGTTGTGTTATACTATATAGTTGTTTTGACGTTCTGGTTGATTTTTACTGCTTAGTTGAGATGTTATAAACATATATACGTGGATTTCTGTGGTGACAAGAAAAATGGTTTTTTTTCTTTGTGATATGTGATATTTATATGTTTTATGCTTGATCCCTCAAAAATATTTTTATTAAGAAGACAATACACTCGCAGGTGCAATAGCTAGGAGTCAGTCCCTTACTGGCACTTGATAGAGTCCGGCAATGTGGTAGTGAGAGAGTATTTTGGGAGATGCTGGGTAATGCGAACCTATGAGTGGTTCATGGTTGTTTTATCTTTGTTGTTATTATAATTTTGTAGGGACGGGTGTGTCCCCAATTTGAGAGTGTATTAAAATAGTATAGTCTGATTTGGTGGTTGTGTATTTACGTATGCACTTATCGGTTCCTAGTTAGTTTGGCGTGCAGGTGATGTCATGTTGACGTCACGCCGGCGTCACGCCGGCCCTAGGATGATGGGTGTCCAGGGTGGGTTGTGACAATTTTGGTATCAGAGCCTAGGTTATAGATTCTGTTGACTTGCCAGTTGCTGTGTCGGTAGAAGACCATGAGATAGGAAGACGTACCAGTCGTCTAGTCAGTAAGGGACTTTGAGATAAGGATGTTGGTGAGTAAGGTTGGCATTCGCATAATAGTTATTTAATGTATATTAATTACTATCATTTTTTTGGTTGGCCTAGTTAGTTGTTGAGTTGAATTTTATGACTGATAATAGATATGGAGGGTGGAGATGAAAACTCGGGGAGTGTGGGACCCCAGAGGCAAGTGAAACCCCCGAGGCAAGAGGAACCTTGGGAAGAGGGCGATGTGTTGCAAGAGAGCTTAGATGCAGTCAAAAGAATTTTGAAGGCTGTTGCCCAGCTAACTGAGTAGCAAGCAAGAATTATCGAAAGTCAAAGAGCTCAAAGTGATATTGCCACACCTCAGGCAGTACGATTGAAGAGGTTTAAAACGCTCCGGTCTTTACTGGGACGGCGGGTCCAGTTGATGCGGAAAATTGGCTCAGAGGTGTGGGTTACGTGTTTGAGGTGATAGGGATTGTCGACGATAGTCGAGTTCTCCTTGCCACTTTTCAGTTAAGGGAAGAGGCAGAGCATTGGTGGGATGAAATGAAAAGACTGATTTATGATTCTGGCAAAGAGATAACGTGGGACCGTTTCGTTGCCGCGTTTAATGAGAAGTATTTTCCCGAGTTTTATCGATATCAGATGGAAGATGAATTCATAATTCTAAAGTAGGGAGAGATGATGGTGCAACAGTATGAAGTTAGATTTGATACTTTATCCCGTTTTACCCCGGATTTAGTAAAAATGGAAGAGGTGAAATGTCGATGCTTTCAGAAAGGGCTCAACTTAGAAATTCGTTTCAGTTTGACTAGCTGGCAGATTAAGAATTATGCAGAGTTGGTAAATATGGTGAAATTAGTGGAGCAAGATGTTCATGAAGCCATTACGTGTCGTGAGCAGTCCAAGAAGAGCCGATTCGAGTCAACCCGAAGATTTTCGGGTGGCACTTTGTGAGGGGCGGTATCTCGACCGCCAGTTGCTCGGGCCTCATCGTTTGGTCAATCCATTAGGAGCCGTGGTCCTCGGTAATCATACCCCTGGCGACAGCAGAGTGTGTCTGAATCTAGTGTTGGTCCGCAAAGGTAGGGGAGGAATCCGCCTTCTAGTCGAGCTGGGGAAGGTAG
This sequence comes from Eucommia ulmoides, assembly GCA_016647705.1. NCBI lineage: Eukaryota > Viridiplantae > Streptophyta > Magnoliopsida > Garryales > Eucommiaceae > Eucommia > Eucommia ulmoides. Next base: position 27,376,509 of record CM028326.1, read on the forward strand.
ATGCTATCAGTGTGGATCGCCAAATCATTTCATCAGAGATTGTCCCAGGGTAGGACTGACATGTTTTCATTGTTATGACTAGGGTCACATATCTGTGAATTGTCCGAAACTTGCTTTTATATCTATACTTCCTGCGAGCAGTATAGGTAGTGTGAGTCCTAGCACTACCTAGGGACGTGGTAGAAGATCGGCTGGTAGACCTCCGACGCGAGGCTATGCTTTTGCCACTACTCTACAGGATTCCCAGGCTACTCCTGATGTGGTCACAGGTATCACGTCTTTGTATGCTAAAGATGTTCGTGTACTTATTGATCCTGGTTCTACGCATTTATTTGTTTTGGCAACTTTCATGATGCATATAGGCAAGTTTCCCATTTCTTTATCATATCGTATTGCTATTTCTACTCCGGTGGGTGAGTCGGTATGGATAGATAGTGTGTATAATGACTGTCCGTTTCAAGTAGGTGATAGAGAGTTATTGGCAAATTTATTACCCCTGAGTATTCACGATTTTGATGTGATACTAGGTATGGATTTTCTATTCGAATATCATGCAACCGTGGATTGTTTTAAGAAAGAATTGATATTTCGAATCTCAGGAAAATCAGAGTTTGTATTCGCGGGAGACAGAATAATTACTCCTGTTAGTCTAATTTCAGCCCTAGAAGCCAGAAAATTATTACAGAAAGGATGTTAAGGATACATTGCGCACGTGTTTGACACCAGTCAGAGAGAAGTTTTGAGGATAAATATTCTAGTGGTTATGGATTTTCTTGACGTGTTTTCAGATGAATTACCAGGATTGCCAATAGATAGGGAGATGGAATTCACTATTGAGTTGTTTCCCGGAACTGCTCCTATATCGATTCCACCTTATCATATGGTGCCTACCGAGTTGAAAGAATTGAAGGTGTAGTTACAAGATTTATTAGATCGTGGGTTTATCAAGCCCAGTGTCTCCCCATGGGGTGCCCTAGTGTTGTTTGTGAAAAAGAAAGATGACACATTGAGAATGTGTATCGACCATCTTGATTCTATCCAATCAAACATGACCTAACGACTTGTTTGGTTGAACAGAATGGAATGAGATGGAAGAAGTAATAGAATGAAAGAAGGAATGAAATGGAATCACTATTCTATTTTCTTGTTTTGTTGGTATGGAATGAGGGAATGAATGAAATAGTGAAATATAATAAAATTCTCATTATGCCCTTATGAAATTATTATTCCATTATCTTATTTGGTTGGTATGAAATGAGTGAAGGAATTGAGTGAAATATAATAAAATTTCCATTATGCCCAATAACATTTTATTATATTTCACTATTCCATTCTTTCCCTCATTTTATTATATTTCACTATTCTATTCCATTCAATTTTAAGTTTATGTTCTCTAATTTCTGTTTCTGTTCTCAATTTTCAGTTTCCGTTCTCAATTTTCTGTTTTTGTTTTCAATTTTCAGTTTATGTTCTCAATTTTTTGTTTATGTTCTTAATTTTCTATATTTGTTCTCAATTTTTATTTTTTGTTTTCAATTTTTAGTTTCCGTTCTCAATTTTCAATTTCTGTTATCAATTTTCTATTTTTGTTTTCAATTTTAAGTTTATGTTCTCAATTTTTATTCTTTGTTCTCAACTTTCAGTTTGCATTCTCAATTTTCTGTTCTCTAATTTTTTGTTTTTGTTCTCAATTTTCAGTTTACGTTCTCAATTTTATGTTCTCTAATTTCTATTTTTGTTCTCAATTTTCAATGGCTTAATTATAAGGGCTATTATGTAATTTAGGATGTTGATTCCATTGGGATGAAATCTCATTCCAACCCATCTCAAATAGAATCTCATTCCACCACATTTCATTCCAATGAAATCACAAAAGAGATTCCATTGGAGAACTATACAGCGGAATAAAAATTGAGGGCGGAATGCGATTCCATTACGCCCCCGATTCTGTCCAACCAAACATGTCGTAAATGTGTTTGTATAGCTATAAAACAAAAATAAAATTTAAAGCTATAATCTTTTTAGGCAAAATCACACTTTGCACATGCTGCAGTTTGAGGGCAATCACAATGTGGTCCTCGTATTTTTATTTTTGCAACGTACCTTTTGAAATTTGAATTTTGCCTTTAATTGGTGCAATTAACACGTTTCAGCTATCTTAATTGCAAGAGAAATAATACGTGCATCACACATTTTATTTTTTTTACTCTAATTTTCTGTTGATTATGATACACGTGTTGTGGATTATTATACACGTGATTATCAAATTCCTGGGTCACATAATAATTATTGAGATTATATTATAATATCTAGGGTGCAAAGAGAAATTTAGCCTTTTATTTATTTATTTGTTAGGTTAGGATTATTTATCTAAGATATTGCACATTATAACTAATAAATTGACCTAAAATAACTAGGAATTATGGAGTTTGTTTAAATTTGGTTTAATTAGAGCATCTCCAATGGTTCTTGCATCCCATGTGCCAAAAAATGTAACTATTTTTTCATCATTTTTCAACCAAAATTTTACAACATATGTGGTATTTGTTGTGACAAAATACCACATCCTGTTGAACCAAAGATTTTAATGAACAATTAAATATTGATATTTTTTGTGAAAGTAATGATTTTATTGAGTGTTTCAGATTTATAATTCCATACATGTGGTTGAAAAAAAAAACAGATAAAAAAAACATAAACGGCGCAAAATGGACGCAATGAATATGTGAAGAGTTTTGAAGACTTTGGAGAAAAATAGATGAAAACAACTTTTTACTTATACATTCTTAATGCAACCCAAATTAAGATCACACAAGACACTTAAAATGAGTTAATTTTACACGTGTTATGATAAAAAATGATAAGTTTAAGATCCTAAAAGGAGAATTTGTATGTGCTCCTTATGTGAAATGATTTTGATAATTGACCTAATTGAAAAATGTATTTTAAAGTATAAAAAATTGTATTTTTGGGTCAAGTTGGTCAACCGAGAAAAACAATCGGTCAACTGAATCAAACAATGAATTTTGGAGTTAAAACGAAGTGCTAATTATCGAGTCAGTAAATCAAATGAAGAAGTTCAGTCAATCGTTTGAAACAATAGCTTAAATAGGTAAGGAAGTGAGCACACTGATCTAATCGGTCAATCGAATGAAGAAGGTCGATCAACCGTTTGAGTCAATAGATAAAATAGTGAAAAAGTGAAAGACACTGATCCAATTGGTCAACCGATTGGACTTGGTCGGTCAATCAACTGGTGTAGTGCTAACGACTAATTGGAAGCTGGAACAGGTCGGTCAACCGACTGATTCAGTTGGGATTTCGGCTGATTTGGTCACTTGGTAAAAAACTATCTGTTTTGGATGATTCCAAGAGAGTGATTTGGGAGATTTGAATACAATTGAGATATTAACAATCTATTATGTGATCCTATTGATATGGTCTATATATTTTGAAATTCTCCTAATTTAAATGATTTAATACTTCCAATTTTTATGATTTTAAATTGAGAATAGTTTTATGGACTTAAATGAGAGTTTTGAAAGTTATTTTTAAGTGGAATATACCTTAAATGAAAAGTCATGATATATGAGGTCTTAGAGTGTCATTTTATGGTATATCTTTGAAAAACTAGTCGATGGAGGGCTAATTATTGGTCTATTAATATAAACCTGCAGGATTTGAGTTTAACACATTAAGAACAATCAGTTTGAGTTTTTTATAAGAGTGAGATTTACGCTGAGATTTTTACAAGAGATTTGCTATAAATTCTTGATTTAAAGCGCTTGTTGTTTGGCGTCATCGATTTGAGTTCTACTTAGTACGTTGTCATTGCCTTCGGTGTTTTCCTGATGAGATCTATCCAAACTTTTTTAATTCGCTTTAAAGTTTTATTTGTATTGATTGTTTGGCATATGATTGTTAGAAAAATTGTTTTGGAACGTAAAAGCCTAAAAATATTTTAAAGCGATTTTTGCCTGATTATCTAATTACGTGTTACCCACATTATTTAATAATCAGATTTAATTTGTCTCACATTGTATCTATCATGTAGTAATTATTCGGGACATTAATTGAGTATATTCATATTGAGGTGGTAGAAGCTCCTTATGGAAAGAAATTCATATTTTTTGTATTTATGAGTTTGAGTGGATTAAACACGTTTGGAACAGTGTCTAGTCAAGATAGCTTGGTTTCGATTTTTTTTTCTGTGAAAAATATTAGGATTTGATCTTTGTTATGGTAAAAATGTTAGATTATTCTTTTCCCTTAAAAAGAATTAGGTTTTGATTCATCTTGCAATAAAATTATTTTTGAGTAATTTGTAAAAGTTCATTATTTCCTGTAAAAAGGACAAGTGAGAGAGAGTTAGATTTATCTTTAGTTTGGTAAAAAGATACGGTTCATCCTTGACCCGTGAAAAGAGTAATTTGTAAAGGTTAATTCTATGCGTGTAAAAGAATCATGAATTGTAAGGGTTTGGTTCCTACCCGGTAAAGGAATCAAAGAGTTTAGTGGATTGAGAATCTTCGTGGAGCTTGGGGAACTGGACATAGGCAAAATTATAGCTTAACTGAATCAAGATAAATTCTTGTGTAGAGTATTGATTTATTTTCTATCTTGTGTTTAAGTGTGCAATTAGTATTAAATACATATCCGCTGCGTATAAAAATAATACTTAATTTGGGAAAATTAATTATTTTTGATTAAGTGTTTAATTTTAATTATTTATAACAACTCAATTCACTCCTCTCTTGGGTTGCTATTTGGGCCAACACATCCCCTTGCCTTTTCCAATTTTACCACAATCCAAGCCTAATGAAAAAACTTGTTGACTAACCGTTGGAGGTAGTTGTTGCTCCAATGGTTATAAAAAAAGAAAAAAAAAAAAATCATTGATGAATGAAAAAGAACTAATGAATGAGAAAAGATACCCTGCTTGATCTCCAATATTTTGTTTTCTACAAGATCTGTTTATATCTGTAGCTCACTACTCCGACGCTCGCCTCTCCGCTGATCTGTCTCATCTCTTTCCCTCTCTCCAACTCCACCCTGCGCTAGCAGGAGGCCGATCCCCCTGCACTTCTCTTTAGGTTAGGTTTCATTTGGCCTTATAATTTTGTGTTATAAATAACCTCATTTGGTTTAAGGTTTGAGTTGGGTTGTGTTCCGTTGGATTAGTATATTAATTTTATTTTATTTGAATTGGGTTAATTAGTTTTAATTTGTTGGGTTTGAGAATTTAGGCTTAGATTTTAATTAATTTATTATTTACGTTATTGTTTAAAAAATCCATGGACATATTAAAGAAATATCACTCTATTTTTGCTACACACCCCAAATTACATATGCCCTACTATCCTATTCAAGAAATATCACACCAATTTTATCACAGATATGTTCGTGTTTTTTCTTTTAACCCCTCAATTCTACATTTGCTAATTCAGTATATTAGGCCCCGTTTGGTTAGTGGTTCCATTCTAACCCAACCCAACCCAACCCAAAAAATGAGAATTGATTCTCAAAATCCTAAAGAAATGAGAAACAAAAAAAAAAACTTGTTTTTTATTTTGTGCCCAAAAAACTCAACCCACTTTTAGGACACGCTGGGTATTTTTCGAAATGTTAAGGAAACCCTGTTTGACTTTCCTCAAGCTCAATCACATAAAATTTTGTTTTTCTTTTTTCCTCCAAAGCAAAGTCATGTCTGTTCTTCGAAGCCGTCAACGGTCGTCTTTTTCACTGCCATCATCGTCAAATCCTGAGCCGTCGTCGTAGACTGGCCATCGTCATCTCGCCATCGTTGTTGTTTGGACGTCGACACCTCGCCATCGACATCGTCTTCTCGCCTTCGTCGTCTCGCCATCGCCATTGTCTCGCTTCCTTGGTTCTTGAATCGATTTCGATTTTCATTACGATTTTCGATTTCGAAAAAAAAAATCGATTTCGCTTTTCGATTTCGATTTCATCCCGAAATTGATTTTCGATTTCGAAATTGAAATCGATTTTCAAAATCAATTTTTCTTTTCGATTTCGATTTTCATTTTGATTTTTGATTTCGAAATCCAAAGTGATTTCGCTTTCGATTTCATCACGAATCGATTTAGGGTTTGATTCTTGATTTTGGTTTAGGGTTCGTTCTTGATTTTGGTTTAGGGTTAGTTCTTGATTTGGGGGTTTGGTTGAATTTCATTAAATTAATTCTAGGGTTGGTTCTTGATTTAGAGATTTTGGTAGAATTTGAGAGTTTGGTTGAATCAATTCTAAGGTTGGTTAATGAAATCAATTCTAGGATAATATCGTTATCAAACGTGATTCTGTTCCCAGTACAAAAAAAAAAAAAATGTTGTCATCAAACGCAATTCTGTTCTCAGTAGGAAACAAAATTCTCAACCCAACCCATCCCAATTGAGTTGAGAAAAGTGGGAACACTAACCAAATCCCATTTTAGTACCTCGTCTATCTGTATATTTAAGGTTGATTTATTTAATGGTTTGTTTAGGGTTTATTATATTTTGTACCCCTGTAGTTAGAACGAATTACACTTTATACTCTTATAGTATTTTCGTTAGCACTTACACCACTTGTGTTTCAAAATTAAGTGCAACAGTTAAAAATCTCACAGAAGTAAAGGTATATTCGTCATTTTACTTTAAAATTAAGGGTAGTTTCGTTATTTCCTATAACAAATGTAATGGGTTTGCTTAAAAGTCATTCAAATTACAAGGGTCCCAAATATTTTTTCCTTTTTCATTTCAATTGTCCTCTACTCTGTTCCTGCGACGTTCTCTCTCTCTTTAATATATACACATACACACATATACACAAACTCATATAGAGAGAGAGATTGGAAATTTGAGCTTCAGATATTTAGACTCGAAGCTCAGATACGTATCAGAGCAATGTTCTATAGGTATTTGTGTGAGAGATTGGAGATTTTGAGCTTTGGATCTTTAGACTGAAGCTCGGATCTACAGATCAGAGCAAGGATCTATATGTATTTGTGTGTATGTACACACACACGTGCATGCGTTGGTGTCTAAATTTAGTTAACACCTGTAGTTAGTCTGGTCAGCATGCAAATGAAGATTTCATGCTGAGGTGGATGTCATTAGTAGAGAGTTCGATGTTTTCTTAGCGGTCAACAGGAAACATTCAATGATTAAAGTCTTAAAATCTAAGCTGGTACCTGCACTAAGATCCGCAGGGTTGTGCCTAGCAAAGTCCCTCTGGTATGAGAGTAAGAGCTCGAGGGAAAAAAAAAAAAAAATAATTATATGCATCAAGTGAGTAGGTAAGCATTACCTGGGGAATTGAATGCCAGGTTATTTATAGGCGAGAAGAACTATTAACACCATTAAATTAGGACTATGAGCGGGGTTCATTAAGATAACTCGACGCATGGCCAATGAGGAGGTGGGTGGGGAGATTAAGCTATTGGGCCTTGTCTTTCGGCCCATTAGGAGGAACCCATGGGTAGGCTATAAATAGGAGAGAGAGCACAATCCACAAGACTAACAAAGCCTACTCTGGTAGCATAAGAGGTCGGTCGCTGTTTTGAGCTCATTGGTTGGAAAACAACCCAGAAAAGTGGAGAACCCCTCAATGCTAGTCCTTGGGTAGTGTTCGTCAAAATGAGCTTGGTCACACCATGAGTAAGTCATATGAGGTCGACGTCATGAGATTGGAGCTTAACATGAATGGTCATATGAGAACAATATTAGGAGGTTGGTGCTCAGCAAATGAGTTAATAAAGTCAATGGGCCATGCTCGCTGGTCGCTAAATGGAGTGGGCCACGTAGATGGATGTCATGAGGTCAGCTAGCTAATGAGGTGGACCTCAAGAGGAGGTTGCTCTGCCATGCGTTGGTCTTTGAGTGAAGGTCAGAGGATTTTTCCCACATCAATACATTATATATATAGAGAGAGAATATGGTGAAGAGAAAATGGGGATACAGTAGTGGCTGTTGGTTGGTTGGTGGTCGTTTATAAGGGTGTTGAAGGAGGTGGTGGCTATCGGTGTTGGGTTGAGGAAGAAGAAGATAAAGAGTATCCAAAATACATATTTGGCCCTTAAGTTTTAGATAGAAAATAAAATGATCCCTATTAAAATATTTAAAGGGTATAAATGTCATTTAATATTAATGAACGGATTTAAGTTGGCTTTTACCTTTTGACCATTAAAGTTAATGAAATAGTTAACTTTTGCACTTAAGTCTAAAACATAAGGAGTATAAGTATTAACGAAAATACTACAAAAATATAAAATACAATCTTATTATAATATTAAAGGTGAAAGACAAAAAATTCAAAACAACTACAATTGAGATTTGCCATTTTTTCCCATCTCCTTACTCCTACCAAAATCAATGGTCAAGATTAATCCCTCACTTATATTAATTGTATTCATTGTAAAAATTATCCAAGTAGTTCATTAATTTCCTTTCAATTCAAAATGTTTTTTTTTAAAAATAAATATGACATATTGGTAAAAAAAGTTGTATTTTCTCTTTTTTTCCTCTTTTATTGTGACTTTTTTTTTTTTTTTTTTTTTTTTTTTTTATTATTGATAATCATTAATAAATTTTTTAATAACAATATTTACTAACCACCACAAATTGGGAGCTATTAAAAAATTAAAAAAAATATGAAAATAAATAAATAAATAATTTTTTTTATTCAAACGCACATTAAAAAGTTAAAAAATTATATACATATATTCTCTTGAAATTTAATATTTAATTTTTTTAGCTCTTTATTGCTTTATTTTAAGGTGTGAAAACAAATGAGAGTGATCTAAAGTTATTTTTTCCTCTAAATGTATTATTTCTTTTTTTAAATAAATATTATTAAACATTAAATTAAAATAAACAATACTCTGAATGTTAACAGTCAAATTTTAAATAATATTAATATAAATTTTAGTTTAATTTTTAAAAACTCACAGGTTGTGCGGGTCAAAAACTAGTTATAGAAAGTGTAAGCAACCTTTTTGTTTAGGTGGTATTTGGTAACCATTTCTGTTCTCATCCCAACAGTGGGATGAGAGGAGATGAGAATTCTGTTTCTTTCTTGGAAGTAGAATCGCGTTTGGTAACGATAATTTTTTTTTTTTTTTTTTTTTTTTTTTTTTTAATTTTGGGAACATAATTGTGTTTGGTAATGATTTTATCCTAAAAAAAAAAAAAAATTCTTTGAGAACATTTTTTTTTTTATTTTGGCCGGACGGTGGCGGTTGACAGTGGCTGGACGGCGGCGCCAAAAGTTGACAGACGGTGGGCTACCGGCGATGCCGGAGGTAACCGGTGACGGCGACGATGGACGGCGGGCAGCGGTAGACGGCGGATGAACAGTGACAGTGGTTTTTGGGAATAGGATGGGAGTAATGAGAAATAATTTTTTTTTGTTTTTCATTTTTTAAGAAAAAATTGGACACAATTCTCAAATGGAAATAGATTGGGAATAAGAACAAAAATTACCAAACACTATTTTCAAACAGAAATCCCAAAAATCTGAGAATGTGATGAGAATTTTTGGAATGAAAATGGTTACCAAACGGGGAGCTATGTTTGGCTTGTAATTTAAAAAAAAAAAAGAAGACAATGACAAGATAGATTTGGAGGGATTGACAAAGCCACTGGGGAGAAGGAAGTGAGTAGTTTCTTTGATATTATATAAGAAAATCCCTAAATAAAAGTTTGTGGTTATAAGTGATTCATTCCTTGACTTAATATTTATTTGAAAAGTCTCACAGATCAATGTGGAATCCAACAACAGTGTTAATTTTTTGTGATTGTGAAAGAAAATTTGTGCTTATGCATAAAAAGCAAATTTAAAAGAAATACACGAAAGTGATTTGAGTTAGTGATGATTTTTTTTTCATTTTATTTTCTAGATTTTTATTTTTGATTTTTTTATTAAAAAAAAATAAGGAATAAAAACAACAAATTTAAAAAATAAAAAATAAAAATCAAGAGAGAGTTATAAAAAGTAAAAAAATACAAAATATGAAAAAGCAACAAAAAAATATTATATTGTAAATATATTTTTGTTAAAAAAATATAATAGAGGGTGTTTGAGTAAGGATTTTTTTTTAATAAATATGACAGGAGATATCTTTAATATTTGTCGAGATGACCGGAGTGTTTAAGTTTAAACTCTAACTTAAAAATAAAAATTATTAAAAAATTATGGAGTGTTTTCAATTATGTTTTTTCTTTTCTTTTTACACATCAATGCACTTAAGAATTTTGAATATAGAAATAAAATAAGTTACACCCAATGTACTATACATCTTGTACAAATTAAAATTAAAATAGTAACATTTGATCCAAATATTATAGCTCTTGTAAAATTAAAATTACTATTGATTTTCACAACTTCAATACTAATTTTGGTTAAAAAAATTACTATATGACATGAGCACATCGTATATGAAGAAGATTATAGTTAAATGGAAATTAGTAATACTAAATCTTATAATAGTAACTTATTTTGGGATTAAATAAAAGCTTTTAAAAATTACCTTTATTTCTAGTGATTCTATTGTAATTTGCATAACAAACTTGATTTAGAGTATAATGGAAAACGGATTAATATTAAGACAAGTAGTATATGCAAAGCTCAAAGAGCACATAGTATTCCAATGCTAAATGAAGAAACAAAATTAAAAAGCAAAATCAAAAATGTTTTTTTTTTGGGAAATTATTCGATTGTCATTGAATGAATCATTCATCATTATTTATTTTTTTACCTTCTTTATTTTTGTAGTCTCATGAATAATTTTTTGGGTTAATTTCACTTTGCGCCCTAGTGATTAGACCGAATTCCACTTTGCACCTTTAATGGTATTTTTGTTACCACTTACACCCATGTACTTAAGGCTTGAGTGTAACGGTTAAGTTTTCTATTAACTTTAACGATTAAAGGGTGAAAGTCAAAGAAAATTTATTAAATTAATGTTAAATAATATTTATACCCTTTAAAGATTAAAATAGGGACTATTTTTATACTATTTAAAAACATAGAGGGCCACATTGTATTTTTTTAATTTTGATATTTTTTTCCTCCATGGCCAAATAGTGCAATCCACCACCGCCACACGTACGGCGAAGAATCTCTTTCTCTCTCTCATGAAGTCTCTCTCACCCCATCTTCCTCTGATATATATCTCTCTCTGTGTGTGTAGTATATTAGACAGAGAGAATGTAAAGAGATGAGAAAAGATAGGGAGAGAAATGAGAAAGGGAGAAAGATTGGTGGTGGAGATGTTCGCTGTAAGATTGGTGGTGGTGATGTTCGCCGTAGGTGTGGCGATGGTGGTTGCTCGGTTCGCCGATGTCGGAGCAAAGGGAGGGGAGGTAGGGTAGGGAGGGGAAGACAAACTAGGGGAAGGGGGGTTGGAAGAGATGAAGGGTCAAAAATATTTTGATCCTTTAACTTTAGAGAAAATTTTCAAATGGATCCCGTTGAATTAATTGGAACAAAATAACAAAATAATCTTATTTTTGAAGTGAAATGACAAAAATAACCTCAGTTCTACTAAATTTTTAACCGTTGCACTTAAGTATTAAGCACAAGAGGTGTAAGTGGTAACGAAAATATTACAAAGGTGCAAAGTGCAATTCGATCTAACCACAGGAGTGCAAAATGAAATTAAGCCTAATTTTTTGGATTTTATGCTATGGACTCCCAATTGCAACTCACTTAATACAATAAATTTTTGAGAAGTCAATAAATCTATCCAAAAATCCATTCAATGCAAGACATTAAGGTTCCTACAATTTTTTACATGAAAAAAATACAATGACTTTCATGCAGTGTAATAATTTTGTACTTGTAAAAAAATTACTGTAACGATTAGACTGTATGGATAAAAAATTTAAATTTGTAGACCGCTTACCATGAACCCCTAATTTTTTAATTCTTCGGCTAACATTAATTAATTTTTAAACGAGTATGAATAATAGGAAAATGAGGGGATTAGCCCTAAAAATAAGTTGAAAATGTTTGAAAAAATAATTTGCCCTAAATTGGATTAAAAAATAAAAAATATTATATATGTGAGTGTGTGTTACTTTTTTGTACAAAGAAATGTGTGAAGAATAGAACGTGGGAAATGGATTTGCAATAGGAGGAAGAAACATGAGAAAAACAAAACAAGGGTTGTAACCTCCAAAACCGTAGCAATCAATGTGACCAAAAGGGCCCGTGCCGTGTCGAAGAACTCTTCTTTTTGGCTTGCATGCTAATATTTCTTTTGTAATGGGAGATTGATTTGATGTTTATCTTATTAAAAGTAAAAGTTAAATGAATTTGAATCCCAAAAAAATAATAAAAAGACCACCGTTGTGTATCCTAAAATGGACTTTTTTTTTCATGTAAAAGAGGGATAAATAGAAAATGCTCAAAATAAAAATGACAAAATTACGCTTAATTTTGAAATGAAATGATTTAATTTTTTTTAATTTTGTTAAATTTTTAATTATTATACTTAAATCTGAAATACATGAATGTAAATGTTGGTACAAATATTATAGGGATATAAAATGCAATTCAAAGTGTAATTAACCCATCATTACAAGCAATTAATACTAAATGATTATTTTGTTAATCAACAACAACATAGAGAGATTTTTAGCAATTCTAATACAAGTTCTTCTTTAAGCAAAATTGATAGTCCAACAATTTCCTTATAACAACACTATTTTGAAAATTTAGGGATGATTATATATTTTGCCCCTAAAGTACGAGGTGAGTGTCGTGGACGCTACGGTTTATCAAATATTGCATATTTAGTCCCTCAAATTATATATATATTTTTTTCAAACCTGCAAAATTAAAAATGTTATTTATGATTTTGAATGAAAAATGGACAGTACTCAGCACGTGGTTTAAAGTTTTTGTCATTTTATTACTCATCACACCTAAGATGTTTTTTTTTTTTTTTTAATATTTTTCTAACAATGATTTGTTTGAAAAATGAAAGAATGGAGTTTGAATCCTTGTTCTGAAAAAAAGTCTTAGGTTTAATAGAACGATAAAATTATAAAAATATTTCCATTAAAAGGTTAAGTGTTGAGAACAACTCTTTATTCTGAAAAAAACTCGTTCATAATCATTAATAACACCTTTAATTTTGCAAGATTGAAATACATGTGGAACTTGAAGAAATAGATGTACAATTCGTCAAATCGTAGGATCCACATATACACCCACCTTATACTTTCAAGGACCAAAAGTGTAGTCATCCTAAAAAAATGTATTCATTAATTTGTCTTTTGTCTTAAACATATTACCAATTTTGAAATTAAAACTCAAATCACCTCTTAATTAAAAGCTATTTTCAAATTCCTTTCCTTTTCTAATTAATTAATTAATTAATTTTAATGTTCATCAAAAAAATTAATGAATTAATTTTTAAACATGGCAGTTATGTGAAACCAATTAAGAGAAGTTGAAAAACCCACGTCCCAAATTGCGCTGCTGTAAACTGCTCTCATATCGCCACTCTCCCTCTCTCTCCCCAACGCGCTCTCTCTCTCTATAAAATCCTCCCCTGAAACTCCCCCCCCTCTCATCCATTGCCGTTCTCAACCGCATCATTTTTCACATACTCCATTTTCCCCCTAATTTTCCGCTCATTTCGTCCATCTCCATCTCCTGCCATGGACGGTGTCGAATCGAAGAACAAGCAAAACTCATCGTCTCTCAAAGCGCACCGAAACTTCATGGCGGCTCAAAGTATCCTGAGAATTGCGGCGATCGGGGCGACGGTCGCCGCCGCGTCGCTCATGGTCACCAGCAAGCAATCCACCGTCGTGTTCGGGATCGGCATTGACGCGCGATACAACTACACCTCTGCTTTCAAGTAAGATCTATCACACACAGTAGCGCTCACACATTTTACACACAGTACCCCGAATTTGGGGAAAGAGGCTTTGAGTGTGGGGTTGGGGCCTTGGGGGGAGTTGGGCCCTATTAAATTCAACAAACTACCCTTTCTAGTCCCCATTAAATTAAATTCCACAAAAAAATAAAAAATAAAAATAAAAAAAAATAAAAATTGAATGACTAATATGCACCTTGAAATTCTTTTTTTTTTTTTTTCATATATTTTAACGTCGATTAGGAATGGGATTATAGGTCAATTAGGGTATTTGGCTTTTTTTTTTTTTTTTTTGACAGGTTAAATCAGATTTTTGTCATTATTATTCCTATTTATTTCATTTTTTCTTATGCACTTTATCCTTTTTGTCTTTTTTGATTTTAATTAAATGAAATAATGATTTTAATTTAATTAATTTTAGAGAAATTCCTCCAAAGATACCATAAATAGAAAACACCACTTATGAGAGGATCATTTAATTTTTTTTTTTTTTGTCTTTCTAGGATCTCTCAACAAGAACCCATTTTAAATAAAATTTCTGTTTTTCTATTAATATTAATTAAATTAAATTTATTTTTATTGATATTCTTAATTTTTGAAACATGTTTTTTATTTTTAATTAATATTAATTAAATTAAATTTAGGAATTTTTTTTCACAACTCTTTTTAAAACAATACAATTTTTTTACACTCAAAATATTGTTTAAAACTTTTAATTTAAAAAGAAAACATACACGGACTCTTATTAATATATAAAATGAACAAGTGAAATTTTAAAAATTAAATAATTTTTATAATGATTGTTGCTTTGGAATTTTAGACAAATTTAATTTTAATAGTCCTCGAAAATATATTTTTTAATTTTATTTTTAAGACTTCTGAAAAAAAAAAAAAAAATTATTCAAAAGAATAATAAAATTAATTAAAAAATAAATTTACCGGGCCTAATATTTTAATACATATGGGCTGAATACAAGGATGGGACCAAACTTTTCGGGCTTTAGAATGGGCCTAAGACCGGCCCGATTAAATAATTGGAATTGGATCATTTCTGACCGGACCCGGGTATTGTATAAGGACCTGTTTGGATGTGATCATTAAAACCTCTGTTTTGTTGGGTTGGGGCAGGTTCTTCGCTTTGGTCAATTTTATCGCGGCAGCCCTTTCGCTGCTATCGCTGTTCGTCGCTTTCTTCATCGGCCGGAAAGCTTCCGAGCCCAAGCATTACTTCCTCCTCTTCCTTCATGATCTGGTATAGTGATTAAATTAAGGCTCTGTTTGTCCATTTTTTTTTTGGGTTTGTTTTCGTGGGTGAAGCAGCGTTTGATTTTTGTGGATTTGAACAGGTTGTGGCGATGCTGTTGATGTCGGCTTGTGCGGCGGCGACGGCGATTGGTTTCATCGGACGGTACGGAAACAGCCACGCTGGTTGGATGGCGATTTGCGACCATTTCGGGAAGTTCTGCAACAGAGTGACGGTTTCGGTGATGATGTCTTACTTCGGTCTCGTTATCTATCTCTGTCTCGCCGTTATTTCCGCCAGCAAGTCCAGGCAGGTTCCTGTCTGAACCACCCTTAATCTTATTCTGATGTAGAAAAATGGAATCAACGCCGAGGAGGAGGCGGCCCTGGCGGCGGCGGTGGTGGTGTAGCCGTTGTTGTAGGCATGTTTATGATATTTTGTTTTTTAATACAGTTTTTTTAGTTTGTTTTAGAAAGAAAGGAGAGGGGGTTTGTTGCATTTAATTTCATCATCAATGGAAAGTTGGAATACTTGTTGTCTTTATATTATTGCTTCTGTGTTTGAAATTTCTTTCAAATTTTATATTTAATTTGCAATTCGAAAAAAAAAATTACATTATTTTGGAAAAAAAAAAAATCATTGTATATTTTGAAAATGTATTCAATTTTCTTTTCCAATGACTCAAAAAATAAAGTTTTTAAATTGTTTTTTTTTGTTTAAATTTTAAATACAATTTCTCGAGTTAAAAATTAAAAAAATATTTTGAGATGAAAAATATAATAATGTTCAATACTAAGTTCTAAATAACATAAATTCACTTGTTCTTCCGGGATAAAATTTTAGTTATGACCAAATGGAGCCATTTGTTTTTAAGTTTTTTATTTTATAGCCCTTATTTAAAAAATGATGTTGAAATAAACCCAAACAAATAGTTGTGTTAGCCTTTGAACCCTTCCATACAACGGTACAAATAGTTTAGTATTTTATCCTTGATAGTTAAAAAAAAATCAGATAGACATATATGCCCTGAATATATAATGAACAAAATATTAAGACAACTCTATTTCCCTGCTTCTCTTTTTTCTAGCCCCCCCTTTCTCTCTCTTTGCTCTCTAAATTCATCACCAAAGAACCCTAATTAAATGTTTCTCTCTCTAGTTCTCTCTTCTCTCTATCTCACCACCATCGGAAGACGATTTTGCCAAGTGTTGTTGCATCACTGCAAGAAGCTACTGTTCCTCCTTCCATCGCCGGATGTTCTTCCATCGTCAACTTGAAGGATGATTTCGCAGGATGTTCTTCCGTCGCCGCAAGAAATCCTCCTCCTACCGTTCCTCTTTCCATCACCGGATGTTCTTGCATCGTCAGTTTGCCGTTCCTTTGCTTGCGTCGTTGTCCGTCTAGATCTGAAACCAAATCGTTGTCATCGTTCGTGAGATCCCATCATCGTTTGTCAACTTGCCATCGCCACTGTGTGTGTGTGTGTCTCTCTCTCTCCCTCTCCCCCCTTAAATATGGATTTTCAGAATTGATTTGATTTTTTTTGTGATTTGTTGGTTTTGTAGATTTTTTTTTTAAATGGTCAGCTAAATGTGATTTGATGAATGTTGATTACTATTGTTTTCATCCATCTTAAGTTTTGTTCGATGTTTTTATCCTTTTGAAAATGATGTTATTCCATGCGTTAATGTTGTCACAAATATGTAAGTTATTTTCGTTAACTCATGATTTGCGTGAATATTAATCTGTATATCTCCTCTCTAGGTTTGAATATGATACGTTAATGCTGACGCAAATATTTAAGTTATTTTCGTTCGGAAAAATATTGAGTGAACGTTGAGTGGACAATTGTTCTGAAATTTTTGATTGAACATTGAGTGAACATGGATTTGAAATAACTGAAATAATGTCTAAAATATTGAGTGATCATTCATACAAAATATATGACTGAAAATTGAGCGAAGATGAAATTGAGTGAACTAAAAAATATTGTTATGAAATATTAAATAAATATTCACGTAATTGTTAGAATGATACAATTTGTAAATAAGAAAAAACATAGAGCGCATTTGTTGGGGACGTTTTTTTTTTTTTTTTTTATAATTTCTTGGAGAATTATAAATTTAATTATTTGAGTAAAATGTTTTTTTTTTACAATTTACTCATCTTTGGTGGACTAACAATAAATTTCCCTTTTTTTTTTCATGAAAAAAATAAATATGTAGGTTCGAAATCTTGGTATGTGAGAGGGATCAACGCATTCAATACTCATCATTGATGGATCATTATGAAATTTTATATCTCAATCCTACTACTTCTGAAGTCGATTTACACTTCATTTGTACCTTTGGTATTAATGTTGTTTGGATTCGTCCAACTGGTTATATTATAACAAAAAAACTAAAAGATATAAGAGCAATTCTAACCAAAAAGCAATTTTCATTAGTCAAAATACCATTTTGAATCATGAATAGTATTTTGCCTAGTAAAATTTTAAAATTGTACTCAAATTATGTTAGCCAAATAAATTAGTTATTCATAATTTAATTTAATTTTAATTTTGACTAAATAGACATTGACCTATTGAGAGAGAGTATTTGATATTGATATTGAATAAGTAAATTGGTGGTTAAAAGTTCTCACCAATTTTTAGTTAACATTTTCATGTTAGGTATAAAAGTCTCTTGAGATAACTATTAAGTAAAATGGTTATAGTGATGGCTATTGGGTTGAAATTTAATTTTTTTTTTTTAGTTTAATTAATCAAAACGATAGTTATACCATTTGACTCTGAACGAGATAGGTGGTAGATTTGAGTTGCTCTAAATGTTGTACCAATCACCATACTACATGGTACAATCAAACATTGAAGACTCATTTTCTCATGTGGACCTTCCTTAATTAGTAATTATTAATAATTGGTGAGATTGTGATTGGATGCTCCTATCCTATTTACAACAAGTGTTGTATCTAATATTTTTTTCAGAATTAAGCAATTCACCATGTAATTTACTTGGGGATTCTCAAATGGATTATAGGTTCTTCACACAATCTTTGCATTGTGTGCGTGTTTATAGCTGAATTTAGGTGCTTTGGGACATGATAATCTTGTTCAGCTGTGGTTTTCAAATTTAGTTTCTAAAATATTTGACTGTTCTTTCATCTCATTTTGTCCAAAATCACAAAACTCTTTTATTATTTACAAAACATCAGTCATTTTTTTTTTCTTTTGTCTAGTACCATTTAGTTCTCTTCTAGGTAAAAAATTATTGAAATTTTTACCGACAATTTCACCTTCAACAATTTAGAAATAATTAAATAATTACAAATTAAAATACCTAAATATTTTTTTTTGAGAAAATTATACTTTTGGTCCTTTAAGTTCGGGATAGATGTTGAAGTGACCCCTGACTTTTTTGTAATTAACACATTTGGTCCCTCAATAATTTAGTTTCAATCTGGTCAATAATAAATGATGTTAGGAAAATTGGACGGAATTGGTTAAGTGCTATTTAGCTAGGGGCATCATTTTCGAAACCAATATTCTATCAAAGTTGTAAATATGATCATTGTCTGTTATTTGTATTTTCACCCCCATAGAAGTTGTATATTTATTGAACAAACACGTCTTTATAACTGGTAAAATAGAAGAATAACGTGAAAGATAAAAATCGAAAATGGGGGAATAAGTTTTTGTCCTCAAAAGATGAACAAGGCCCCTGCACAATAGTCAATCTGTCCAATTTTTTTAACAGATTTTTCAATTGGATCAGATTGAAGTAAATTTTCCTTATAGATTTTTCAATTAGATCAGATTGAAATCAAATTATAAGTTTAAAGACTAAATATATAAAGTTTGAACACTCAAGGGCCACTTGAATACACTATAATTTTTTCTCATTTATCTTTTTACACTAACATTTCTATTTTAAAAAATAATAATTTTCACTCCTTTCTTTTTTAACAAATAAAAAAAAAACAAACTTAACCGCCCCAGAAATCGACTTTCTTCTTCTTCTTCTCCTCTTCCTCTCTCTCTCTCTCTTGACGTTTCTGGAAGAAAAAGAGAGAGAGAGAGAGAGAGTGTAGAAAAGGAAAGAAAGAAGAAGAAGAAGAAAAAGAATGTGAATCAAGGCGAAGGAGGTGGTGGTTGGTGGGGTGAGTAGGTGGGTGGAGTAAATGTTTTTTTTTTTTTTTTTTTATAAAAAATGGAGTAAAAGGAAAAAAATTAAAGTAGGAGTATTGGTGATTTTTTTTTTAAATAAACAAATAACCTTTTTTTTTTTTTTAAAAGAGGGAAAGGTCATTTATGTCTTTTTGCCCAACAAATAAGTGAAACCTTTGACCGATATTTTACAAATGATAAGAGAAATTTATGATTTTAATTAAAATGATAAATGAAGTGATAAATCCTTAGTTTCGAATTACAAGTTGTTATTGGGGGTACAAGTGGAACGCACATGTACATGTGATTTATTGTACATCAAGCTTTGTAATGGATCACCGAACTTGTTGGTTGAGTCTTGTATAGTATCCCGTCGTCTTTATGTGTATCATAATTTATGTGACTTTCCGATCGAATAAAAAAATCAGTTAATATTTGTGTTTCATGTTTTATTTTAGTAGAGAAAAACATACATAACAAAAAGAATTATTTTGGTGTGATCTCAAAATTTTAAAAGGAATGGTTTCATTAAGAACATTAAAGTGGCATTTGTATGTGGACGGCAAATGATAAACCACACAAATGTGTAAAAGAAGGAAAAAGCAAAAATAAAATTCAAAATCGAAAAACAGTGAAAAGATTCCATAGAGGAAAAGGACAGACTGGAATCCATGGTGTATTATTAATCATGAGAATCTGGGAATATATACATTGGGAATGAATGAATGGAGGAAATCAATGCACAGGCATATCAATTATCTAATAATTAATTTATTCATGTTATTATCTTTGGATTCTCAACCCCATGTGTGCCTGCCTATTCACCTCCTCAACCAAATCAAAACCTTTCCATTAATGTGATGAATATTATGAAGATTTTTGTTACTATAGGAAGTAAAAGAAATAAAAGCAGAGAATTATAAATTATTTTGCTCCAACCGTGTAATCTATTTTAACTAACGCATCCTTTGGAAATTCTTTACCGATTAATTAAAACAAAACTTTTTTTTTACTAATATATATATATATATAGATTTGGAAAAATTCTAAACCCACATAAATTGGGATTACTTCGAGTTTTTCCCAAATATTTAAAAAGAAAATTAAACCGGAGGTATTATCATTGGTTATACGGTGCTAATTATTAATATTATTAATATTTTTTGATAGCCGGAGGTACTATCTCCGGCTTTTAAAGCGGAAAGTTGGAAGTGGCATCTTCAGCTTTTAAATAGGAAAGTCGGAGGTATCACCTCTAAGGGTAAATTACATTTTGTGTCTCTAAAGTATGAGGTGGGTGTCTAAGTGAATTTGAGAATTGTCAAATTGTACATTTGATCCCTCTAGGTTTCACATTTATTTTAATCACACAAAATTAAAAACGTAGTTAATAATTTTGGACAAAAAATGAGTTGTGCACTGGCCTTCTAATGATAATATTTTCGTCATTTCATCACTCCACTAAATCTAAGACGTTTTTTCCTCACAATGATTTAGACCCGTCTCTCTCACTTTTTAAAGAAATCGTTGTTTTGGAAAGATTAGGAAAAAAAAGATCTTAAATTTAATGAAATAAATAATATATATATATATATATATATATATATATATATATATATATATACCCATTTGAAAACTATGTGCTAAGCACAACCCAAGACTGATATTGAGAAATCAGAGGTTGATGCTGCCAAAAATTCCTATCATGCACGAGAGATTAAACATATCCTAAAAACCTTCACAACAATTTCCTTGAACTTGCAAAACCAATTAGTTCCAAGGGACACCGGTGTGGTGTCGGCCAAAGAACTTCCGACGTGAGAATAAGTTAGTATGCTTTTTGGGGTGAAAGATCAAGTACTTAAATCATAAAATAATATGTTGATACATTTTCTTTATATAGACTTCTTTATTTGTGCCGTTATATTGGTGAGGTCACCCTCTTCACGATCTCCTCCTATTTTCCAGGGATCTGGCAATGATCTCATCACAACCAATTAATTAGTTGCGATTCTCCTTATGTTATGGGGGTAGTGGGAGTTCTTGGGCTGACCTCTTCTTGGCCTTTCCACTGTAGGTTTTGATTACCCATGATTGGGCCTTCTTAGTAGACGTCGTCGTGGGGTTGTATCTGTGCCAGTCCCTAATGCTCAAGTTCTAGTTCCCATTGAGGTTCGAGGGTTAGAGCTGGTCACCCATGCTGCTGGGATCCCTATTATCCGTGCTCCAAAGCCTGCTTCGATGAGCACTTAGCCACATCCTCCTGCATTAGCTGCTTTCAACCAGGGGACGTCTGTTTCTCTAAGTAATTGAGGCATGTCTCGTGAGCAAATATGGCACCTGTTGAAGGAGGCAGGTCCTTAAATCCTCAATTGCTAGGAGATTTTCGACAACGCCATCAAGACTTTGTTCGAGCAGACTTGGGACAAAAGCCGGGCCAAAATTAGGAATCGCAACCGGGCTAAGCTCTTCCGGACCCTTATTTGCGTAATTCTTCAGGTAATTTTATTATCTTTTAGCAAGTTTTGGACCTTCTGAATCTGTTATATAAGTTTCTGAAATTTCACACAACCTTTTCTTTCTTCTTTACTCTCCCATCCATTTCCTACAACATTTATGTCGATGTCATCCTCATCTTCCTCCCTTGAGGCCATCTAGAACAAAAGACAACAAGCGATTGAGTTGGGTCAAAACTTCTGTGTCCTGATGATAATGGCGAAGACCTTCTCCGAAGAGTATCTGCGTCTCAGAGCCATTGAGGATGCCTGCGCTATCTTCTATAGCCATGGAGGTTGCTCACTTTCGCACCATTTCCTAGCTCAAGAACTTAGGGATCATATGAAGAGGGAGGATAAGGAGATTTGTGATCTGACGGGTCATGTGCATCTCCATAAAGAGTATGCTGACTTGATGAAGGAGAGGCAAGATAAGCTCTATGAGAAAAACGAGGAAAAGAAGGAGAAGATCCGAGAGTTGGTCCGTGTGATCAACTGGTACGAAGAGCATGAGTTTTACCATTCTAACTCGGATTTTGAGGAGCTAGGTCCCCTCACTTCCCCTGCGTCGAATTGACACAACCCAAATTAGCCCCGGTTTCATAGAAGAAGTTTTTAGACTTTTTTTTTTTTGTGAACAATTTTCTATGTTTTTTTTTTCTTTTTTGTAATGTGAATAATTTTTCTGTTTTTTTTTCAATTATTATTATTTTATTTTGTAACGATGTACCCCTTTTTTGTTTTTTGATTAATACAAAAAATGGGTTCTAGTATCTGTCTTGTTTTCGTTGTTGTTGTGTATGTTCATTTGTTATTGTTTTGCCTGTCCTCCTTCATAACTTTGTAGTGTACGAAGCTAGTTATGAACCAACATAACCTTTAGGCTAGAGTAAACAAAATGTTTGAATACGAACTTTATTCACAGTAAGCTAGATCAGTAAATCTCTTTTTCATCATGTCACTTCGTGATTTTATCTTGAAGTCTTCTTCTTCATTTCACTAGTGACTTTTCATTGCAAAGTTTTTGTTAATGTAATTGTTCAATTTATTAGGTATTTTACACCGAGTGTTTATTACCCAATGTTTTGCGTTGAACCGGTTGCTAGATTTTCACACTTAGTTTTGTCCACTAAATGTTTGTGGTGAGATGACCTGTTTGTCTCACCCTTCATTTTGACACTGAGTTTTATTACTAAATGTTTCATAAATGGGCTTATTTGTTCAGATCATCCTTTACTTTTACGTTTAGTTTTGAATACTAAATATTCCAATGATGAGCTGATTTGTTCAGCTCGCCTTTCAATTTTACACTTAGTTTCAAATACTAAATGTTTCAATGATAAGTTGGCCTATTCAGCTCACCTTTCAATGTTACACTTAGTTTTGCACACTAAATGTTTCATCGGTGAGCTGATCTGTTCAACCCACCTTTTAATTTTACACTTAGTTTCAAACACTAAATGTTTCAACGGTGAACTGACCTGTTCAACCCACCTTCTTACACTTAATTTTAAACACTAAATGTTTAAACAGTGAGCTGATTTGCTTAACTGACCTTTCAATTTTACACACTAAATGTTTCATTAGTGAGCTGATCTGTTCAGCTCACTTTTCAATTTTACACTTAGTTTCAAACACTAAATGTTTCAATGGTGAGCTGACCCATTCAACTCACCTTTCAGTGTTACACTTAGTTTTAAACACTAAATGTTTCATCGATGAGCTAATCTATTCAGCTCACCTTTTAATTTTACACTTAGTTTCAAAAACTAAATGTTTCAACAGTGAGCTGACTTGTTCAGCTCACCTTTCAATTTTACACTTAATTTTAAACACTAGATGTTTTAACGGTGGGCTGATTTGCTCAGTTGACCTTTCAATTTTACACTTAGTTTTACATACTAAATGTTTCATCGGTGGGCTGATCTATTCAACTCACTTTTTAATTTTACACTTAGTTTCAAACATTAAATGTTTCAACGATGAGTTGACCTGTTCAACTCATATTTTAGTGTTACACTTAGTTTTGCACACTAAATGTTTCATCGATGAGCTGATCTATTCAACTTACCTTTCAATTTTACACTTAGTTTCAAATACTAAATGTTTCAACGGTAAGCTGACCTGTTCAACTCACCTTTCAATTTTACACTTAGTTTTACACTAAATGCTTAAACGGTGAGTTGATTGACTCAGTTTACCTTTCAATTTTACACTTAGTTTTGCATACTAAATATTTCATTGGTGAGCTAATATGTTCAGCTCACCTTTCAATTTTACATGTAGTTTTACATACTAAACGTTTCAATTGGTGAGCTGATCTCCTCAACTCACTTTTCAATTTTACACTTAGCTTTAAACACTAAATGTTTCAATCGGTGAGTTGATCTCCTCAGCTTACCCTTCAATTTTACTCTTAGTTTTAAATACTAAATCTTTAAATGGTGAGCTGCTCTGTTCAGCTCACTTTACAAATTTACACTTAGAAATTATACCAAGTGTTTGTGTGATGAATTGATTTCTAGACAACTACTTTAATCAGAGCTTGGCCAAATAAGGGGTTTGCAATACTTTTACTATCTTTTTGAAAATAAAGTTTTATTTATTTACTTCATTCAATGAACGTCTCACATAGAACGAATAAATAAATTTTTTGAAAGTTCAACAAACATATGAAGTTCAAAAGGACAAAACACCTTAAACGAAATACTTTCGTAAGTGTGAGATGTTCCACGGTCTTGGGATTGCCACGCTATTCAAATCTTCTAGCCAGTAGATCCCTGGCCTATTTACTTTGGCTACCCGATAGGGTCATTTTCAATTGGGGGCTAGTTTTCCCAAATGTGCCTTTGGGCGATGCGACATTACTCTTCTGAGTACCAGCTCCCCTATTGCAAAGTGTCTTGGACGTACTGCATGTTTGAACATCTTTGCCACTCTTGATTTATAGGTCTCCATTCTTAATGAGGTCTTATCATGTTTCTCTTCCAGTTGGTCCAACTCTTGACGTATGGCTTCTTTATTTTCCACAAGGTTAACTGTGCCATCTCGTCTTGACGGGCAACCCAATTTCTACTGGAACTACAACTTCAGTTCCATAAGTCATATAGTATAGAGTTTCCCCTGTGGTGATTCTCAGTGTTATTTGGTAAGACCATAAGATTCCTGTTAGTTATTCACTTGCCTTTAGCATCATCAAGTCATTTCTTGAGTGCTTCCTTGATGGAACGATTTGTTACCTCGGCTTGTCCATTGACTTCTGGATATGCTGGGCTTGACGTCTAGTGCTGAATCTTCAGTTCTTTGTATATCCACACAAATTTGTTGCCAGTGAATGGGGTTCTATTGTGTGACATCTGTATCGTTGGAATGCCAAAACGATAGATCACGTTTTCCCGGAGAAAGTTTTTTACTTCGTTTTCTCCTACTATCACGAAGCCTTTAGCTTCAACCCACTTGGTGAAGTAATCAATTACCACCAACAAATACTTTTTGTTCCCTGGTGCTGGGGTAAATGACCCTAGCACGTCCACCCCCCATCGAGCAAAAGACCATGGGCTGATGATCGGTGTCTACTCTTGAGCTAAAACTTTGATGTCATTTAAGAACCGTTAGCACTTCTCACAAGTTTTTACGTATTCTTACTTATCACTACGCATCGTTGGCCAATAATAACCAATTGGGAGTGCCTTGTGCGCCAAGGTTCGTCCTCCTTGATGATTTCCACAAACTCCCTCATGGATCTCTTGTAGGACGTAGGTAACTTCCTTCGGTCCTAAACAGAGAAATAGAGGTTGAGTAAAATACCTCCTATACAGTTTGTCGTAAGTTATAACGTATCTCGACACTTTGTACATGATCTTTCAGACTGATTCCTTGTCGTTTGGTAGAGTTATTTCCTTTAGATATTGAATTAAAAGGGTTTTCCAGTCTTCTTCCTGATCCAGTTTTCCTACGCATATGCAAAGGTTGGCTGGTGCTGCTATCGAGGGTTGCTCAAGGAACTCCACTATTTCGGATCGCTGGTCTGGTCAGAAAGAAGATGCCAGTACGGAAAGTGCATCAACTTTCTCGTTTTTAACTCTTGGAACAATTTCGAATTTGCAATTTCGGAGTGATATGGTTAGCTTTTTTGTTTTTTCTACATGAAGACGTAGCCTTTCCTCATTCCCTGAGTATACTCCATTTATCTAGTTAGCTACTAGTTGTGAGTCTGATCTCACTTTCAGATTCTGAGCTCCTAACCCTTTGGTGAGAGTCAGTCCAATGATTATTGCTTTGTACTCTACTCCGTTGTTAGAGGTTCAAAATCCAAGCTGCACAATTCTTTCGAGCTAATTTCTTTCGGGTGTTTCCAGGACTATACCTACACCACACCTCTTCATGTTCGAGGCTTCGTCGACCCACAACTTCTACGACACAACTAACTGATCAGGGTATTCTCTATCTTCTATTACTGTTTCTCCTAGAGGAGTCAGTTAAGCAATGAAGTCTGCTAAAGCTTGTCCTTTAATCGCAGTTTTGGGCTTGTACTTGATGAAAAACTCACCAACTTTTACTTCCCACTTCATGAGACGTCCTGAGGCCTCTGGTCTATGCATTACTACTCTAAGGGAGTCAGAGGTTAGTACATTGATTATGTGTGCTTGAAAGTGTGGCCCCAGCTTTCGAGTTGATGTTAACAAAGCCATGGCGAGCTTTTCCAGTTTAGTATAGGGATTCTTAGCCGGAACTAGTGACTTACTTATGTAAAAAACTAGTTTTTGCCCTCTAAGGTGATCTTTTTCCAGCGTTACACTTAGTGGTATGCAATTAACCCACATACCTAACTCACCCATGTAAATTGCCCGACCCGAGCCCGAAATGAACGGTTAATGGCCTGAATTGGTCGAAATTTGGGTAAGAGGGATATTTTTTTTTTAGGTTCACGAGTCGGTCGTCGGGTTTAATCCACGCCTATCTGAATAAACCCGACCTACCCGCAATTGACCCATGTCTTTATCTACTTCAGTCGCCACCTCTAGTCTCTCTCTTCGTCTTTGTCTTCGTCGTCGTCTGCGTCTGTTTGGAATCTTTGGATTGTTCGTCTCTTACGTGATAATTGTCTATTCGATGTCTTCATTCTTCATCTTTTACATGATAATCATCTAGATCTAACTGCAATTCTAATCCAAAGCATCAATCCCTTATCTTGTGGTGACTTGATGGTGAGAAACAATAGCAACAATGAGAGGAGTTTTCTTCTTCTTCTTCTCTCTCTCCCCCTTATATTGAAATTTTTTGATTCAGTATGCATGAAAATATGATGTTTAGTGTTTATTTATTCTTTAATTTATACAATTATGTTGGATTCATACTGGATTATTACTTTGATTTTCTGCAAACCTAGTTTAGTGTATTTATGCTTTGACTTGAACTAGATTAGCACTCAATTCAGTTCACCCGAATAAGTCTTGAACATCACCTGAGTTACAACTGATCCCACCAGAATCTGAACAAATCGCGAAATAGCGATTTCCTACTATACTTCGATCGACAGCGGATCTTTAATTTTAGACCCAAACATGGATGGGTCAGGTCTCAGGTCTATAAAAAAATAAGCCTACCAGACCCGTGCACACCCCTAACTGTACTTACTGCAACTATGGTTTCGACTGAGCCCAAGTAGTCTTTTATGGACTGCAAGCTCGTTCGTTATCCTCGTCCTACTAAAAGTTCTTGCTCCCTCTCAAGATCTTAAAGAAATGAGCACATATATTAGTGAATTTGGAGATGAATCTATTTAGAGCTGCCAACCTTCTTGTCAGCGCTTGAACTCCTCTTATGGTTTTGGGGGATTTCTTTTTTCAGACAACTTCTATCTATCTTGAGTCCACCATAATTCATTCCTGATTTACCACGAAACCCAAGAATTTGTGTGACGTTACACCAAAGGCGCATTTTTCTAGGTTCAATTTCATATTGAACTTTCGTAGTATCTCAAAAGATTCCTCCAGTTGTCCCAGGTGATCTTTTTTCTTTAGAACTTTTGACCGACATATCATCTATGTAGACCTCTATCGTCGTTCCAATCTTCTCTTAAAACATGCGGTTCATCAATCTTTGATAGGTTGCTCCTACATTTCTCAAACCAAAAGGCATCACTTTGTAACAGTACGTACCTTTTGGAGTGATAAACGTTATTCTTTCTTTGTCTTGCCTGTCTATCCAAATTTGATTATAGCCTAAATAAGCATCCATCATGGTTAACAGTTTGTGTCTTGCTGCTATATCTACTATTTGATCTATCATTGGCATCAAGAAGCAGTCTTTTGGGCATGCTTGGTTGAGGTCAGTGAAGTCCATGCATATTCTCCACTTCCCATTTTTCTTTTTAACAAGAATAGGATTGGCTAACCATTTCACCTCCCTTATGTGACCTATTCAGAGCAATCTTCGTACCTCAAATTCGATTACTTCTTATTTCCCCAAGCTAAATGTCCTTCTCATTTGCCTAACCGGTGGATATAACCTAGAGATGTCGAGTCGATGGATCGCTACATCAGAGCTGATCCATTTCATGTTTTCTAGAGCCCAGGCGAAAACATCTAGGTTTTGTTCCAATAACCTCTTGATTTCCTCTACCTCGGTTTGGCTTAGGGATTCCCTTATCATCAGTTTTTTTGCTCATTCCTCAAAGGTAATCCTCCGTACTTGCTCAGCTGGTTGGAGAACACTGGGGTGCTCTCTAAAGTCATCTATCTCCTAGCTGAGATATTCTATGGAGCTTCTTCCTGCTCTGCCTTTAATTTCTATAAGGTTTTTATCCTCCGTTTCGTAGCTATTGTGAAGCGTTGTCTGGATGCTACCTAGTTTCCATGTATCACAACCACTGCACTATCCTTCTCATACTTGATGCATTGGTGGAACATCGATGCCACAACTTTTATTGCATACAACTATGGTCGTCCCAATATCGTATTGTAGGGGGTGTGGAGTCTATTACCATGAACGCTATGGCCTTGGTGTACTCATTCTCTTCCTTATTTACCGTGACAGATAAAACGATCTTCCTTTTGGGAAAGATGAGATCTCCGTTGAATCCTACCATAACCATTTGAGTTGAGCTAACATCTGAGCTGAGCACTCCCATTTGTTTTAGTGTGTTCACGAACAGTATGTTGGCAAAGCTGTCTGTATCAATTAGGATTCTCCTTACTTCGAAACTAGAGATCCAAAGGGTTATGACCAGGGCATCTTCGTGTGGATGCACTATTCCCTTGCAATATTTATCAATGAATTAAGGTGATGATTGACCCTAGCTTCATAATTACTGACATTACTTCTCTGTAACTGCGTTCCAACGCTGCTTCTAGGATATTCCTCTTTCGTTCGCTATTGGTTTCTCCAGTGGCAGCAGTGTTTATCATATAAATGACATTACGATTGCTGTTGGGACCATCATCTTTTCACTCCTTATCACGATTTTTGTGATGACTTTCACTACTGGATCTCTTTCTATCCTTTACTCGCTCCTGCAGATAGCCACGTAACTGACCCATGTCAATTAGCCGCATAATTATTATTTTTTAGATCCTAGCAGTCATCTGTGTCTTGGCTATGATCCTTGTGGAATTCATAATACTTTTCCTTGTTATTCCTATTGGACTTTGCGTGGATTTTGGGTGGTCACTGAACTATCTTGGATGAACAGATTTCATGCAGAATCTTGTAAATTGGCATCCGTAGCCCTAGGAGGTTTGGTTCCTGACGTGCATCTAGTCTCGATTCTGAGCTTCTTGGACAATCTTTCTGCCTATTGAAGCTACTACCCTTTGTTTTGCTGTTATCTTTCTCGTTTTGTCTAGGGTTATCTTTGGACGATACCCTTCATTCTATCACAAATTTGACATCCTCCAGCTTCATGTAGGGTTTAGCTATCTCTATTAACTCATTCATGCTATTTGGATTGTGCTTGGTGAGGGAGTCATGCAATAGGCCATGGTGCAAATGCGTTTATTATGAGGTTAGTGTCATAACCCTCAATACATGTCAGCTTTTTGTTGAAGCGGTTCATGTATTGGTGCAATGACTTAATGACTTACTTTTTGCTTGTCACAGAGCTAGTAGATAATCGGCTCCCTTCATCAACCTTTGGCAAGTTATGAAGCGACTAATGAATTATTTTCCAAAGTCTGTGAACGATGAGATGGAATTAGGTGGCAGCTTGTGCAACCATTCTAAAGTAGATCCCTTTAAGGTAGTGGTGAAAGCTCTACACAGCAAGGAGTTTCCTGGTCTATATAGCACCATAATATGTTTGAATTGGCGAATATGGCCAACTGGGTCTTGTTGGCCCAGTGAACTACCCAAGAGAGGGGGTGAATTGGGTAGTTTTAAAAATTATCAGAATATAACATTTCAAAAATCAAACAATTAATTTTATCCTAAAATTAATTATTATCTTTTATAGCAGCGGATTATGTATTATCAACTAGGTGCACACCCAAATAACAAAATATAAACAACATAAATAATGCAGCACACAAAAATTTATTCTGGTTCACCAAGCTACTCTTGGCTAATCCAGTTTCCCGAGCTCGGAGAAGAGTCGCACCTACTAAACTCAAGATCCCTTTAAAAGTAGGAACTAAACCCTCACGATGATTTTTTTTGCATGCTCAGAATCAACATTTACAATTCACTCACAATTTTATAAAGGAAGAATTAAAACCTAATATTTTTATACCTTAGGCAAATATCAAAATCTCAATATCTTTACCGGAAGAGATTGAAATCAACTACCCTTGATTAGACACTCCAAGTAGTATCTAATCCGACACTCAACTCACCAATTACAAACAATTGATAAGTGATTTTCCTACTCAGAACTTCTACCATCTCAAATAAATTCAAACTCAATTAATGTCCCGATACTATAGATAGGAAAGTGAGAATTTCAAAATCTGATTTCAAATAAAGATGGGTAGCAAGCAGTTAAGTACGTAATCAGATTTTCTCAAGAAATTGTTTCAAAAAATAATTTTCAATAAAAATTCTGGAAAACAATTTCAAATGTAAAATTCTAAATAATAAATAATAGATTTAAGCAACAATTAATAATAAGTAATTTGGAATAATCTCACCAGGATTCCACCGAATAAATATTGATTAGTAATGCAATTTCAAATTGGTGATCAAACAAATAATCTTCAAGGAATGTTTCTCAAGAAAGATCTCACAAACTCTCAGTATGATAACTCTTAGAAAGCACGAAAGCTTAATAGCTCATAATAAATTCAGATTATATTGATATCTAATAATCCTTAGAAGCGAAAAACGCAGGTCTATTTAAAAGGGAATAAAACAAGCCCTCCAACGGCTAATTCCCATAAATCATGACATTTAATTACACCAATAGACCATAGATATCATAATAAATAATTTCTGGTATAATTCACTTAAAATATCTCTTAAAATATTCAATTAAATCCCTCAAACTTTTACTCAAACTCAATTAGATAAGATTGAAATAATTTCATGTACCAAATTGAGAAATATCAAAAATATTTGAACCATATCTATAAGGATATTTAAATATTAATCAAATATCTCAAAATATGTCAGATCTCTAAGATATCTCACATATCTTAACCATAAACGGCTAGTAACGACTATTGTTTGAATAAAATCCGAAATTCTATAAATCCTGAAATAGATCCATCTGTCGATCGACCAAGACCCGTCTGTCGACCACCCGATTCAAGATGTAGCCAAGCCAAAAATCCTTCGCCCATGGGTCGACCACCCATACTTCATCTGTCGACCAGAAAATTCAGAAAGTTACACAAGTTGACTCACCTGTTGATCGGAAGATTCAAAGACTTCATTTTTTGACCATAGGTCGACTTACCTGTCGACCGAACGATCCAACAACTTCTCCTTTTAAGCATCTATCGATCGACCAGTCGACTGCTCAAGTTGAAACATTTCTCTTTAATCCGATTTTAATTCTTTTTCTTCAATGTTTTTACCCCTTTAACTGATTTCTTTTATCGGTTAGCTCTACTAAAATTTTAAATTCAATTTTAATCAATTATCTTTATTTATTTTTCAATTACATATAGGAGCAAATAATTTAACTATTTAGGATCCTACAAAAACACAAATAATTTTGAAAAACATTTTGTGTCGTGTGTGATTCTAATCGGGATACATTAAGAGTTAAAATTTAACCAAAGTTGTTTTTCCTAGGTTTTTCAATTTTTTCAAACTCTTAATCTTCCATCATCTTTAGTATTATCACAATATCTTCATGATCATTTTCATCACAGAAACTAATAAATTGAAACACTCAATAAAATCGTTAGTTCCACAAAAAATATCAACATTTAATTGTTCATCAAAATCTTAGGATCAACAGGTCTATTTTTCAATTATATTTTTCAAACTTTGTTGGGTTGAACTTATCTGAGAGTGGCATCTCTAATATGTCAGAGGTGAACGATATTTCAGTTTCTTTCAGCAGCGTTTCTAGTTCATCCAGGGGTGCAAATCTGTCCTCCATGTTTTTGGGCTGCTAATGTGAATTGACAATCTCGGTCTGGCTGAGCACTCTTCTTTCTGCTGGTTAGTCGCTCGCATCCTCCTAGATAGCTCTTTCTTCCTGTGATGGTGGTTCTAGAGATTTTGGGGATTCCATTTCTTCTCCTAAATCGTTATTAATGAGAAATGGTTGTTATGTGTTGTTGGAAATCTGTGGTGCCATCCACATGATTACATCCACCATTTCTGATATCTTTTCTGTTAGAGCATCGATCCGTGAATTAGTGGTTTACATCTCTGGCGAAGGATTAGCATGAACTTCTTCCGATGCATCTATAGGAACTTCAATACTGGCTGGCGGCAGAACGTCGCTGCTTTGGCTAGGACCTGTTTTTTTTTGCTCGTAACTTCCTCATCGTCATGACAATAAGCTTTTTGTTCAGTTTCCTACAGACGGCGTCAAATGATATTGCCAAAAATCCCTAGCATGTGCAAGAGATTAAACACGTGCCAAAAACCTTCACAACCTTCTCTTTGAACTTGCAAAATCGATTAACTCCAAGGGACATTGGCGTGGTGTCGGCCAAAGAACCTCCGGCGTGAGAATAAGTTAATCTACTTTTTGGGGTGAAAGATCAAGTACTTGAATCATAAAATAATATATTGATACATTCCCTTTATATAGACTTCTTTATCTGTGCTGTTATATTGGTGAGGTCGCCCTCTCCATGATCTCCTCCTATTTGCATGGAATTTGGCGATGATCTCACTCACAACCAATTAATTAGTTGCAATTCTCCTCATGTTATGAGGGTAGTGGGAGTCCTTGGGCTAACCTCTTCTTGGCCTTTCTACTGTAGGTTTTGATTACCCATGATTGAGCCTCCTTACCAGGCCTTTTCTTGTTTAAATATTAACGGCCTCTTTCCAGGTGGGCTAGTGCATACTGCCCTGTATGATCACCGGGTTGTTGTTTGTGGGTCGAATTACATACCCGACCCAACCCATCAAAGTTTATAAGCTTATATTAATTGTGGTCGGGAATTTCTCCCATATCAGAGATCCTACGCGAAATTTGAAAATGGGCCCCTCCATGTTTAAACATATTATTTTAACGTACTCGTAATTCTTTTATAAAATTAAAATATCAACAGAAAAGGTAGTTGACATAACGATTGAACCAAAATTGAGATTTTTTTATTTGGTTGATGTTAGTAAAAATATTTTACAATGAAAAATATAGGAGTCAGATTGAAGTGGTTCCAAAATTTTGGGGCTCAAAGCGACTGTCTTAATCGCATTCCTTAAGGGCAGACCCTGAGCACAACAAATTTTTCATCCAAAATTATTAATATTTTAAATTTGATAGAATTGAAACAAATATGAAATTTAAACGACCAAATATGTAATTAGATAAACCTTAGGGTCCATTAGACACCACTTCATATGGACTAAAAATATAATTTCCTCATTGAAATAGTCTCGATAAAAATTTAAATTTTTATTAAAATAATAAAATTGAAGTTTCATGAATGTTTCAATAACAATTTGACATACATTTTAAATTATATTTTGAAAATTCAAAATTACTTAATTAATTGTGCAGTGATTTAAAATTAGTTTACTAACTGTGGGGTGCTGATGGACTTTGGGTTT
Source organism: Eucommia ulmoides (assembly GCA_016647705.1). Lineage (NCBI taxonomy): Eukaryota > Viridiplantae > Streptophyta > Magnoliopsida > Garryales > Eucommiaceae > Eucommia > Eucommia ulmoides. The sequence continues at coordinate 27,410,480 of CM028326.1, forward strand.
TATAAATATTCAATTCCTCGGTATGTGTTGGGGTGGGTGGGGGAGTAAAAGTGAAATTTTGATTCATCATGCATGGCTCACGAGATTGTGGAAAGTGCGATACCATCTCCGGCTTTCCTTTTCTAAAGCTAGAGGTTACCTCATGCTAAAAAAAAATATGGGAACCGTATAACCAGGGGTAGCACACCTTGTTCATTTTTTTTTTTAATATTTGGGAATGACCGGAAGTGGTAATTTTAAAAAGAGTAATTTTAACGTTGGTTCTGCACTTAAAAAGAGTAATTTTAAAAATAAAAACAAAAACATAATTTTAAGTGCCTTTTTAAGAAAAGAAAAAATATTTTTATATTATAATAGATTATGACTTCTCTACCTATATTTTTTAAAATATTTTTTATTATTTTTAAATTAAGAAAATTATAGGGATAATACTAAGATATAATCGTACAATATTAAACACACTTTTGATTTTTCGCTTTTAGTTTAAGTAATAATATATATTTTTTTAAATTATTATTTTTATTTTGAAAAAGTACATCACTAAATATTTTAATCAAGAAATCCAAATATGATTTTCTCTAGATTTTGATGATCAAATGTGACCTCCTCAAAATAGGTAAACATATACGGCATGCCTGGTACAAGGAATTTGGCAAGGGATTGGAATGGAATGGTTATAGGAATGATAATTTTATTCCAGTATTTGATACATGAGAATAAATTTTATTCACATTAACCAACGATTTTTTAATCCTACAAAATTTGGGATTAACTAATCCCAAGATAAATTTGGTATTAGTTAATCTCAATGGCATGGGATTAGGTTTTCATCCTTCTTCGGCCAAAAAAATGCCACCAAACACTAACCAAATGTTTGAATGAGAATAAAATTTAGTTAAATTTAACTAAATTACTATTTTACCCTTTGAATATCTAACAAATATTATCCCTTATTTTTTTAAAAAAATTTACACTTCCCTCCCCCCTTTTTCTTCTCCTACACCATCTTCTCAGGTAAGAATTAGACTTTTGTAGTCGGCGTCGGATTCTCTCTCTCTCTCCCCCCCAACCCCCACTGGTACCACCATCTCCACCCCGCCGCAAACACCACCGTCGGCCTCCCATTTCCTCCATCTTCTTCTTCTTCTTCTTCTTCTTCTTCTTCTTCATTTGGTTTATATTTGAATGTTTTTTATTTACAAAAAAAATCTATATTTTTCAAGTCGAGACTTTATTGTACAAATGCATTCCATTCTTAATTTATTCCCAACACTAATTAAACAATGAAATGGGAATAGTCATTCCAATGCCACATCTAATATCTTTTGTCATAAAAAATAGGAATGGTAATAACCATTCATTTTCATTACCATAATAATTCTAATCCTATTGTCATTCTGTTATATTCCATTGTAGCATGCCAAACACAATGATAGAGAATTTGTTGTGTTTTGTTTTTTTTGGTTAAGAAAAATATTTTTAAAGAACGAAAAATATAGAGACTCTAGGAGATGCTTTGTGAAAATAATGAATACTGCGACACAACTAACTCGAAATTGATACATCAAAATATTAGTCTGTTTTTTTAGGCCAGGTCAGATTCCACATAGATCGTTATAATACAAAATGTGGAATGTCAAGTCATTATTGTGAGACATACTCGGATTAGTTGTGATGCATCATATCAACATGTCAAACTCGACATATTAAAATACTAGAACAACCAACCTGAAACCAACAATTAGAAAAACGTAACTGTAACTACTTGATTTTCTAGGGCCGCCACTCGATTTCTCTCTTTTTATTTTTAAGGAAAAGTACAAGTAAAAGACAAACTACTCCACCACCACGCTTTCGTTGCGCTACTATGATAAAAATAATAATAGATGTGCCCTTGATTTAGGGATTACATATATCCCAAAATATTCCATAACAAAACTATAAATCCTAACTTTTTTTGATCAACACCTGTCCTGATAGCCCAAAAAAACAATAAAATGACACAACTCTCTAATTCTATCTAACGTCAGTAGTGGACTTGTCTCTACTTGGAGTACCTGAGACAAAATATTTTATCGGTGTACTGCTTTCATAATATTAAAAAAAAAAAAAAAAAAAAAAATTAGGGATCAAGTATATTTAGCAAAATCCACTTTTCAAAACAGAATATAATCACAATAATACTTTCCAAAACAAAGTATAACCACACTGAACAATATTAAAATTCACAGATATCATCAAAATATAGCAACTGAATATAAATCAACCAATCAAATCACTTCTATATATAATAAATTACCATAAACATACTTCCTTACTAGTCATTAGATCGTTTCACCTCACGATCAGGAGTTATAACGGTACCATAACTTGTACAACTGTATAATCTAAGGTTGTCAGTGTCAATTCAATATATCCAATGGTAGGAGCGAACATGTGGTATAAGCCACCATATCATGATGATAATCATCATCGTCAACAACAACAATTACCTACAAGACTTGCCCTCCTGTCAGGTTACAATACAACGTCCTACATGATATATCCTCCTATTAGGACCAACAACATCCCATAAGACATACCTTCATGTCGGGACCGCACTATGGAATAATAGTATAATAATAAAAAAAATATTTTTCACATTTAACCTTTTACTTGTTCTATTTAACGTTATAAAATAATCAATTTTAATAAACTTTTATTTTTTCCAATTTAGTACGAAAATATAATTTTGTAATTTACATAGAAGACAATATACTCACCTCGATATTTGCACTGGTATTACACTATCGTAAAAATTGACATAGTCGACGTCGCTTGTGAACCTTTAGTAGAGAGTTGTATGAGCGAGAAATGTAACAACCCAAAAAAACAAAGAAAAAACATTTTCATACCTATATATATATATATAGAATGAACTCCTTAATTCTTATAATGTCAACTTCTTTTTGGCAAATGGCACGTGTACCGTGCATATGTATGTGTGTTGTCTTCTCAAAAAAAAGACAACACACATATATTATATATAATTTTTAATACACATATATATATATATATATATATATATATATATATATATATATATATATATATTATACAAAATACCCAAATAATATTAATAACCTATTAATTATACCCAAAAGTTATTAGAAACTAAATTCTAAATATCATTTAACCCCTGAAAATTTTAAAATAAAATTTAAACAACACAATGGACCCTATAATTTTCAAAATATTCTAAAATATAATTAAAAATATACACATACAAAAATTAGGTTTTACAATAACAATGCTCGTTGACTTTCGTTTTTTTAAGGAGTCATATGTACACAATTTATGCTCGAGCACTAAAAACATGTCAAATCGATGTATAAAGCTAGGATTTGTACGAAGAAGGCCACCACTGATTTATTGTGCCAACTTGTGCCAAGCTGAATCTAACAATTAAAAAGGGGTAATTTTATATGTAAACCATTTTTTGTCTTTCTTTTTTTTTTTTTTTTTTTTTTCAAAATGTACATTTCCTATTTCTTTTTTTAAAAAACGAGTTCATACCTAAGACATCATTTCACTTTCAGTTTGGTTATACAAGACATCCCCTATTACATTTTATTGACAAAAATACTCTCGCAATATTTTTTTTTTTTTTTTCTATTGTTTACTTTCTATCCATTATTTCATATTTTTTAATTTTATTTTTTTCACTTTTTATTCTGTATTTTTTATTTTATTTTTATTTTTTTGTATGGTATTTGTAGAAAATTAAAAAGGATCGAAAGTAACAATCTAGAAAATAAAATAGAAAAAATAGAAAAATAAAAATTGGATTTTAAAAAATAAAAAATGAATTTGAAAAAATAAAACAATTTTTTTTTTTTTTTTTTTTTTAAAGTTTTTTTTTTTTTTGTTTGTTTGTTTGTTTTTTTTTTTTTTTTGTTGTTTTCTACTTTTCTAAATTTGATTTTTTTTTCTAAGCAATAAAAAAATAAAGAAATAAAAACAACATAAATAAAATAGAAAATATCGAACAAATTAAAAAATATAAAAATAAAAAATAATAGAAGAGAGAGAGAGGATACAAAATAAAAATAAAAACAAAAAAATAGAAAATAAAAGAATGAAAAAAGAAACTATGTTACAAGGGCATTTTTTGTCAAAAAAATGTGATAACGAGTGCCTGATGTACTATAAAAAGGTAATTCTATATGTACACCATTTTTTTCCTAAATGTACACCTCTTCTTAAAAAAAATCTAAATGATTCTCAAATTACTATTTTTTCATTTTAAAAATAATTTAACATTTTTTCCTTTAATCCCTTTACTTTCAAATAATTTTCACTAACCCCCACCCCTAATCCCTTACCACCCTACATAGGTCGCCCCAACCCCCACCCCCTCCGTTGATCACCTCCACCCTCACATCCACCTGCCACCACCTCCTCCTCCTCCTCTTTTTCTTTCCAACTCTCATCTCATCCACATACACACAAATCAATTGGATTTGCAGATCTGAGCTCAAATATTAGTCGAAATGACAGTGGGTGCAGGTATAAACTCTTTAAAAAACTAAATAATTATGAAATTACTAATTGGTGTGCGACGGTTGGATTGGGGCGGGTTGGCTACTTCAAACCGTGAACCGCCCAATAGTGTGCGGTTTGAGACTAGTTACAGCTTGGGCTAATAAATATTGCTAAAACAAATCATTACATTACTAAAACTTTCAAAAAAAAAAAAATCATAAAATTACAGTAACACAAAAATAGAAAAAAAAATGCGAACATAAAAAAGTAAAATCTAAACATGCAAACTCACTATTGCAATCCAACTAATAATTAACTAAACAACTAAATATAGATACTAAAACAAAAAATAAAATTAAAAAATAAAATACAAAGACAATCTTAACCACGTGGTCCACGTCATCAACAAATTGTAATAGTGCTTGATTGACTGCTTGTTGAACTTGAAGTCGATTGATCTAGAACTTGTCATAAATTAAATCAAATAATTAGTAAATCTTATCTCAACATTATGAACAATAAAAAATTAAATTATATAAAATAAAAAACTTAAAGAATACAAACCTGATTCGATATCATTTTCAAATTCCTCGACTTCATCCATTATATTGTGAAGAGATATTGGCACTGAAGATAACAAACAATTTTGTGCACAAACAAGACACTCAACCATTCGAGAGGACAATGAACTACGAAACGGATCCAATATTTGTCCCCCATTACTAAACGCAGACTCTGATGCTATAGTCGACACAGGAACTGCCAATACATCACGAGAAACCAAAGTCAACACTTTATATCTATTACAGTCAACCTTCCACCAATTCAAAATATCAAAATTTTCATTCTTAGTCCTTTCAGGTAATTCGTTTAAATACTTTCTACCTCAGACGCGCCCCCCATATCTATTTTTTCTTCCATAAACTCTCAAATTGGGAAGCAATTAACTTATGTGGATTTTCATCCATAATATCTAAGTCCATAATTGACATAGATGTCACATCCCCGCTCCCACTCTTATTTGGGCCACTCACACCCTTAGTTTCAACATGTGTACTCATTGACTCCATAGAAGAATAGAATTCATACAATCGATTTATAGCTAGCAAGCTTCACATTGTCAATCTATAAATTTGCAATCTCAATAGTATACATTTTCGAAAAACAAAATTGGAGATATGAAAGCTTCTTTCTTGGATCCAACAAAATAGCCATATACAAAATAACATTAATCTTGTCCCCATTTCCCTAGTACTTATCAAATTTTGATTTCATAGTCATTGCCATTTTAGCCACCCATTATCTTGATTCAAGATTAAACAATCAATTGCGCTTCGAATTATAAAAATCTCATCGAAAAACGAGTTCGAAGTAACATACAAAGTTCCAGAGAAACATTATATTGCCTCACAAAACAATTTTAAAAAAAAATTAACACATGCGTGACATCTAACCCAATTTTCATCATTCGGAGGAGATCTAGTTATATCACTCATATCTTTTTCAAAAAAATAAGCATGAAATCTAGGATCTTCAACGTCTAATCTTTGAAATGCCTTTTCAAACTTCCCAGCAGACTCTAACATTTTGTAAGTAGAATTCCACCTTGTTGGCACATCAAGGCACAAAAGACTATTGACTCAATTTTCAACATATTGACGTATTTCAAGAAAGATTGAAGTCGACTTTGCATATATTACGACTTCACAAACCCTTTGAATAGAATCATCTAATTCTTTTAACCCTTCCACCACTATCAAATTTAAGAAGTGAACACAACATTTCATATGTAAAAACTCGTGACCTAAAATTGTATCTTTCCAATTTTTTGTCACCTTTTGTAAAAATTTAATGGTAAGATTATTTGAACTAGCATTATCCATTGTTAAAGTGAAAAACCTCTCAATTCCCCATTCAAGCAAACATTTCTCAATCTTCTTCCCAATAGTCTCTCCCTTATGATAGTCAACAATGCAAAAATTCAATATTCTATGTTCAAGTTTCCAATTATCATCAATGAAATTACACGTCAAACACATATAATTTAAATTCTGAATAGACTTCCATGTGTCTGTAGTCAAAACATATCCTACAACCTTTCAAAAAATTTCTCAACTTTTTTCTTTCTACATCAAAAATCTCATTATATCGCGAGCAATTGTGTATCGAGAAATATTTAACCATTTCGGTTACAAAGCATAACAAAACCTCTTAAACCCATAATTTTTCACACATCTAAAAGGCAATTCATCAATTATTATCATCTTTGCAAGAGCCTTTCTAGTATCCTCTTGATTAAAACATAATGTAGCAAGTTGACCACCCTCTTCCCCAATTTTTTTAGTTAAAACCTAATGTTGCTTGCCCTTTAAGTTGTTCTTTATATGGATATTTAGGACAATTATGCAAATGATTTCTTAAATTACTTGTACTGTGAAACTTTGGATTAGCACTATAATTTTTTTTTACAATATTTACATGATACTTTCGGTTAACCCCCTATTTCAATATCATCAAAATGATCCCACAATTTAAATTTTTTTCTTTTATGTATCATACTTTTAGTAGGAAATTGCCCATTCGAATCAATATTCCCATTCAGATTGTCCACTTTCACTTCATCCGTTACTATAGTATCCATCGCTAAAAGAAAATATAGATTAAGATAAGCAAAATAACAAATAAATATAGAATGACAAAAGTGGAAGAAAGAATTTGCACTAATGCTAACTAGTAACTACTGAGTTCATATAGCAATTAAGGATAGAAAATTAACCAAAAAAAATATATTTCAAAACCGAATTTGTTAAACTGGTTCTTTGAATTAGGTTTGAATCACACATTATAATTTATCATTAATTGGATCTTTGAGAAATTTATTTAAAACCAGACTCAAAACAGATTACTGCGAATTGCAACTCAAACAAATTGGTTGCAACTCAAACAAATTACTCAAAATTTCAACTCAAACAGATTACTGAGAATTGCAACTCAAACAGTGAAACAGATTACTGAGAATTTCTTTTAAGGATTCAAACCAGACTCAAACAAATAATTGATTAAGAAGAAGCGCATGAAACAGAAACAAGAAAAAGGTTCAGAAACATGAAACAGTAACATAAAGAAGGCTCAGAAACATGAAACAGAAACATGAAGAATCTGGATTATAAAGAAGTGCATGAAACATGAAAGAGAAACATGAAATATGAAACAAATTCTATATATTCAGAAATAGAATCATGAAATAAACATAGGTTCAAAAACGAAAACATAAAACAGACATAGGTTCAAAAACATAAATCATAAAACAAAAACATGAAACAAAAACAAAAATAAGGTTCAAAATTTCATGAAATAGAAACAATGCTCAATTTTTTCAAAACCTTAACAAGATATTAATAGGAATTGTTATTTCAAAACTAAAAATTAAAAACAGAAAATCATAAGAGGGAAAGATTATATGTACATCTGCAGAAAAATCAAAATCGAACTTGAACGTGTATAGGATTGGAATCGAAATCGGAGTGCAATGTGTATAGGTTTCGAAATCGAAATCAGGTTATGCTCTCTGTCTACAAAATCAAAAAGAAATTGGAAATTGAAATCACCTTCGTCTTCACCATTGTATTATATAGATGGAGAATTTGAAGGATGTAAATCATTGTTTCCATAATTGAATCAGGAAATCAAAAACTTTAGGAAAGTAATCAGACAATGAGATCATGGATTTGTGGAAGAAAAAGAAAAAACACGTAGTTCGTAACCCTAGCTGCCGACGAAATTGGAATGAGCGAAGAATCTAAACAACCTCATAGCCTAAAGTCCTAAATGACGATGTTTAGGCACCTATTTCGGGCAGGTTGGTCAACCCGACAAACACATTACCCACACCTGTGAGCCGTTCCAAATTTTGGCAGGTTGATGCTTTGCACCCTGCGCATTGCGCGGGTCTGTTCGGGCTAGTCACATTTTGGGCTATTTTGGGCAGTTTGGGTTGGTTTTGTAGGTTGACCCGCCCTACTGCACACCCCTAATTACTATCCCCTTATTAAAAATATGGGTTTTTTTAACATGGGCCCCAAGACCCACCCCTATATTAGAGTTATCCCTACATAACAATATAGAATTAAAATGAAACCCATTTGCATCCGTGAGTTTCACCTAGGGATAAGAGGGGCATGAGAATGTATTATTTTGGAAGGTAATTTTAGGGGGAAAACTTCAATCAAAATTGGAAAATCCCCATTCAAAGCAGTCGTTTCTCTTCGTACAACAAGAATTCCATAGTAGTGAAGGGTTTTTCATCCTCCCCAAAATTGGAAATCAACCATTTGAAGCCCCCATTTTTATCCAGCATCAATAATTCCATATCAGTTGTCGTCACCGTTGATTCCGTAGCAGTTGCAGTGCACAGTTTCCTTTTCAACCCATGAAGCATCTCGTTCACATCAACGGCCTTTCCATATACTGTAGCCATTTGGTCTATGCCGTCTCCATCCGTTCCACTCGCCGTCTCCCCTATAGGTGCTGTCGTTGTTCGTCCCACTCACCGTCGCAGTCCCACACTCTGTCGTCGTTGCTGTCCTTTCCATTTTCGGTAAGTTGTAGCATGTTATTCGTTTTTTTGCTTCGTCTCTCCACATCTATTCTCCATTTTACGGTTTATGGTTTGTTGCTGCATATTGTTCTTTTCCATCTCTAGTAAAAATCATCAATTGAGTTTAGGGTTTAGTTACTGCTGTGCAAAAATCGAGTATTGAAGTGTGGGTTTGTTGCTTTTCATAGTTGATGTGAGCGTTTGTTTGTCAAAAGTGACTGTGTAGCAAAAATTGATTTTGTTTTTAAATGGGGAAAACAATATAGTTACTTTCCATCGTTGATGCTTGATTTCTTTAGATATTTACTGTGTAGTAAACATCCACAATTGAAATGTTGGTTCCTTTCCATCTCGTTGGTGATGTATTGTTTGTTACGATATTTAATGTGTAGCAAAAATAACATATTGTCGTCTTGAATTTTTGAATTTCTCTCTCCCGGTTTTTCATTGTTGATACTTGATTGTTGAGATTGTTAATGTGTAGCAAAAATCGAACATTAAATTCTTGGTTTTGAATTCCTATCTTGAGTGTTTTCATAGTTGATGTGAGAGTTACTGAAAAAAATAGTTACTATGTATTAAAAATTGAATATTGAATTCTTGTTTTGTATTAACCTCTTGTTCCTCTTCATAGTTAATGTGGGTTGTTGAAAAAGCTAATGTGTAGCAAAAATCGATTATTGAATTCTTGGTTTGAATTTCTATATTGTCCCTTTCAATATTGGATTTTTGCTACACACCATTTGCATTGTCATTTGCATTGTTGATGTGATGAGTTATTTGGATAGTTACTGTATAGAAAAACTCTGCAATTGGATCTTGTTTTGAATTAGCATTTGTTTGAGTAATGTTTAGCATAGAATATTAATTGAAAATTGGTGATGTTTCGACTCTTGAATTAGTTAATGTACATTATAATTCCAGTATTCTAATTTTTCGATTTTTTTCGTTTGATACTTTCTTCAATTTCATTTATCGTATATGTATGCCTTTGGTTTTGATTACTATACAGTAAAAACCAACTTTTGAGTTCTTTGAGATATTTAATATGTAGTTAAAAATAGAATATTGAAATCTTGATTTGGAATTCCATCTGTTCATTTTCGTTATTAATGTTTGAGTCATTGAGATAGTTATTGTGTAGTAAAAGATCTCATATTGGAGTATAGCTTTGAATTTTCAACTTTTTCTTTTTTTATTATTGACGTTTGAGTTGCTGAAATAGTTACTGTGTAGCAAAAATATAATATTGAAATCTTGTTTTGAATTTTCATCTTCTTCCCCTACATTGTTATTGTTTAAGATGTTGAATTTTTCTATTACACCGTTATTGGTTCTCAGGTAATGGCTGGTGCATCCAACGATTGGCATGAGCGATGTACGAAATACGACAACGATCCAGTACAATTGAATTCTTAGTTCCTTTCCATCTCACTGGTGACGTTTTGTTTGTTACGATATTTAATGTATAGCAAAAATCACATATTGTTGTCTTGAATTTCCCTCTCCCGTTTTTTCATTGTTGATGTTTGATTTGTTGAGATTGTTAATATGTAGCAAAAATCGATCATTGAATTCTTGGTTTTAAGTTTCTATCTTGATCCTTTTCATAGTTGATATGAGAGTTGTTGAAAACAATAGTTACTGTGTATTAAAAATTAAATATTGAATTCTTGTTTTGTGTTAACTTCTTGTTTCTCTTCATAGTTAATGTGGGTTGTTGAAAAAGTTAACGTGTAGCAAAAATTTTACCAATTATAATTGTACATCAATATTCACCCGTTAGTGCTATTGCTGTACAATAGACATTGCATCATGTATCCCCAAAAAATCCCCCCCACGGGCTTGTAAGTTTTTTGCTGTACAGCAATATTAAAAAAAATATTGTTGTACATCAATATTTCAATATTTTGGGAATTGCAAGGTCGCAATTTCAAAGGTTGCTCAACATTGAACTCAAACATTAATAGTTATTGTATAATAACAATTGATAATTGTTATATGATTATTATTGTACAATAAGTATTAAATATTGAACGCGAAGAAAGTTATTAAATAATAATATTTGCTATATATGTAGTAAAAGATACATTTCGCTCTCAATGAAGTAAAATTTAAATCTAATTTTTTACAAAATTAATCCCACCAATACGATTTATAGACACAATATTTTGACAATTTTTCTGACAAAATTTAATTTTATATTGTAATTTACATTAGTTATTTTATTTTATTTTGAAAAAATTAAAAAAAAAATAGAAAAAATAGAAAAAAATAAAAGAAAGAAGGAAAAAAATGAATAAAGAAATATATAGATATAGAGAAAAAGAGGAGTGTGTGTGTGAGAGAGAGAGAAAGAGAGAGAGAGCGAAAGAGAGGGGGGGGGGGGGGAATGAGAGTGAGAAACGAGAGAGAGACATAGTGATAGACGTGGAAATATATAGATAGAGAGAAATAGAGGAGTGTGTGTGTGTGTGTGAGAGAGAGAGAGAGAGAGAGAGAGAACGAAGGAGAGGGAGGAGAATGGGAGTGAGAAACGAGAGAGAGACATAGTGATAGACGTGGGGCCCATTGGAGGAGAGAGAAGAGAGAGTGTGTGAGAGAGATCCAAAAGTTTGATGCTTGTTTCCAAAAACATCTAGATGGTTCTTCCATTTCCAACCGCGCCCATTGGAGGAGAGAGTGTGTGAGAGAGATCCAAAAATTTGATGCTTGTTTCCAAAAACACCTAGATGTTTTTTCCATTCCTAACCGTGCGTGAGGTATTGTGTATATAATTTGGGGTTTTATCAAAATATAAATAAATAAATGGATTTTTAGTGGTTTGCGCTTGTCCATTGGGATCCATACAAATATCTAATGTGAAAAATAGGTGTTTGATTAAAAATTCATAAAAATAAATATAAAATTTATAATTTTTACCCTTTTATTTAGTAGAAATTTTACTAAGACCCCCCTCCCAACCTTGTAAATGCCGTCCACCCACCAGTACCATCCCTTGCAATCCCCCCTGATTTGGCCATTCCCCATCTTCTTCCACCTCCTCCTCTTCTTTGAAGAAGAAGAAGAAGAAGAAGAGGAGGAGGAGGAGGAGGAAGGAGGAGATGGCGGGGGTTGGGGTTGGACAGTGGAGGCGAGAGTGGGGGGTCGACGACAGGGGAATAAGAGAGAGAGAGATGAAAAAGAAATCCATCGCCGTCATTGGAGAAGGAGGAAAAAGGGTTGGGCTCCGGAAGAAATGTGGTGAAATTTTTAAGAATAAAATAATAATTATATTAAATAATTTTTATTTATTTTTTAAGGAAGGTAGGATTATATACATTTAGAACCACTTTACAAATTTCACATGGCTGTTAAACTTAGTTAAGACTTCACATATTTGGATTTAACCCAAAAGTCAAAAGCCAAAAAAAATGCAAATAAATAAATAAACTCTTCCTTAGAAATCCAAGGGTGTCCAAAGAGAGATTTAGTAGGTAGAGGGAAGCTTTACCCGTTAAGGTAGCAACCAGCACAAGAAATAAGAATGCTGTTGTGTACATATGACAAGTGCACATGGAGAAAGCCCACCCCTACCCCCATCATCCATTTCTTAATGCCATGTCCCCCAAATTTAATTTTTCGTGATACTCTTCAATTATTTCATAATTTTAGAATGTTAAATAATCCATAGGTCAAATGCACATGTCCCAACATTCCAACCAACCATAAACAAAAAGTGTATTACTATCATACTATCTATGTAATGCAATGATTGTTACAATGTGGTAAATTTGGATTTCGAGTCTCGTGAATTTGGATTTAGAGTCTTGCGTTATTTTTATGTGTGCTTGATTTATGTTGAGACAAATTCAACTAAAGATAAATATCATGTATCAAGCAAGATATTTATCATTTGTTGAATTTAATTAAAAACCAGTCAATCATTAGTTGAAAATAAATATTGGCGAAATTGGTAGAACATTGGGATGATATTGTAAAATGGCATGACTTGACACATACATTGATTGTAACATTGTTATGGTGTTATACCTTGTCAACCACTATGTGACTTTGTTGTCATTTGGGAAAAACTAGGTAACATATAATAACGAGACCCCAGCCATTGAAGGTGTTGGTTGGTATTTGTTGAGCTACTAGGTCTTGGGACGCCACGACAATGTTGGGCAATACTGGTGGACATTACCTGTTATTGGGACAAGATTCAAATCCCATCACAATTTAGTAAAAACCTTGGCGGGAGGTCAAGAAACGATGACAACACTAAGGTGTAAAAGACATGATCTGATACTTGGCCAAGTGAGTGGCATGACAACATTTTCGGGCCACCGTGGAACGAAGATTAGCAAATACTAACTAAATGCACAAGAATTGAGGTGACCAAGCCACTAATCTCGAGATGTGTAAGGCAATGGTCTAGAGACACGTACAAGGTGTCACGGTCTAAGTTTGTCCAGTATTTATTCTCGCACATGACGCTTACCCATTGTTCTTTTCTGTTTTCAAGAGTAATTTAGTTTCTTTTCAATACTTCTTGTAAAGTAACACCATTATATACCTTCGAGTATAATGATATTTATCATTATCACTTTCATTATTATTTTTTATTTAAAGTACTTTATGAGAGAACTTGTCATCAAAAATCTTTCATACCTTCTAGCGTTTCGAGTATAATGATATTTATCATTATCAATAAATTTACTTTTGTTGTAATTGTATTTTTACCACATTATGTGCATGTGTTGTAGTAGTGAACGTTGTTGCTTTCAAGTATTGTCGCTTCTACTATATTGCATCATCTGATCTCTAGACTTGCTAATAGACCTAAGGTTCGAGCGTCGTACGATCCATTTTTCAGCATCAATGACTCGGTCCGTGACACCAGGCATGCAATAGCAGTTATGAACAGTTCAAGGTATTTTATGACAAACATGGTGGCTTGCAACTACAGGACAGCATGTGCATTCCAGCATGGTTGTTTTCCTACTGTAACGTTTGTGCAAAAGAGTAGAGTGTGAATCTCAAAAGAAAACTTGTGAGCGAGTCCTAGTGTAAACCAATGGAACAAAGAATTCTTGTTTGATTGGTTGAATGCTAGGTTGTTCTTCGCCGATAAAATACTTTTGTAATTCAGGGAGTTACGTAAAATTTTAAAGAATTTTAATAATTTTTTCTTAAAAATTTAAGGGTAATAGTAAAAAATGTTAAAAATTCAGGGAGACTTGAATCCACCAAGCACGATGCAACGCAGTTGTTTTTTCGTCATGAATTCCAAATTTTACAACCCACCACTCACTCAACCTACTCGGTACATTAACTTTAAGAAAAATCCAATAATTCTGTCAAATGTCCAAATTTATTGTACGATATGAAATACATTGAAATTTTTTACGTGTGGCTATTATATAATGCAATAACTTTATATTTTTTTTTAAATATTATACGGCGTGATCTACACAATAAAAAAACAAACAAACTAATAGATTAACCAAGAATCCCTTAAAATTTTGGGTTGAAGTTCACCATGTGACACCAAACAAGGTGCTATTTGTTCTGTTCTCGCATAGGAATATATGCAAGAGAATGTGTTTTCCAGCAGTCAAATGAAACACACAAACAGGAATGATCCTGGTGATCAACAAATTTAACGATCAAAAGAACCAAAAAGACAACAAATCAAATTCACCAGACAAATATTGAAACCAAGAAAAGACATAATTATTGATTTATTGAACTCTAATCCAAGATTACATCTCTCTGACAATTTATAAAAAAAAAAAAAAAAAAACATGCTTTCACCAGGAAATTAGACTAAAACTACATATGAACAAGAAAATTAAATTGAACATTAAAAAAAAATCATAAAAATTGAACATAATTATTGACTGTTGTACATACAAAGCTCAATTTCATTTGCAGATTGTCAATGTCAGCCTCTGGAGAAGACCCCCCATAGCTTCCCACGGCCAATGGCTTCCAAGAGCTTCTTTGAACCCTCCACGTCCATGCCGGAAAGTTTCTGAAGATACCCACAAGCTCCGGCGACGGCCATCTGTTTCCGGCAATTCTTTGAATGGGTGAGGGACGCCAATATCGAGACTGGGTATTTTTTGTCAACGTTTTGAATTGATGGGTCTAAAAGTTGAACCACGCCGACGATCCCCTTTTCTTCTTTCCGGAAAATTCTTCTGTTTCCGGCGTAATTCATCAGCACCGACAACGCTTTTGCCGCTGCTTCTTTTTCGTCGGCGGCTTTACCGTCGAGCATTCGGACGAGAAGAGGGATACAACCGAGTTCGCCCAATTCTTTCCGGGTTTTTGAATTGAATCCCAAATTGAAGACGCAATTAGCGGCGGCGATTCTTACGGTCAGTATTCCGCAGCTCAAAATTCCGGCGATTCGATTCAGAATCCCGTCGGAGACAAGAATTTCGGCGATTAATGGACAGGAAGATAAATTTCGAAGCATTTCGACGGCGACCTCGAGGCTCCGGGCCGTCGGAGCAGAGTCCCAGAAGTTCTTCAAGCTCTCGATTCCGCCCTCTCTAGCTACGAATAGCTTCAAATCCTGATCGTCGGACAACAAATTGGACAAACACCCTATCGCGTTTTCTTGTGCCAGCGCCGTGCCGGAGCCGGCGAGCGCCAAGAGAATCGAAACGGCGCTTTCTTCGATGAAATTCTCTTTCGTATCAGAAAACGCTGCTAGATTGCGAAGAACTCCGGCGGCGGCGGCTTGCGAACTCGGTGTTCCGGCCTGGCAGATCTCCAGGAGAGATGAAATTCCTCCTCTGGAACCGATTGCCCTCACGTTTTCCTTCGAATGGCTGAGGGCATGAAGCGCGACACAAGCTTTCTCTTTGGCGAATACGCTACCGGATTCGAGTACACGGAGGAGGTTATGGAGGAGCGCCAAGCCTTCGGCGATTAGTACGTGCTTGCTCGAATCGACCGTCGACACCCTGGCGATGGCCATGACGGTTTTCTCCTTAATCTCCGGCGAAGAGCTCGAATCCAGTAGCCGCACGAGTACCGGAACGACCCCCTGGGCGACGGCAATCAAGACGTTCTTGTCGTCTTCCATTAGCAAACCCAGTAGCGAATCCACCGCCGAGTTCTTTGACTCGGCCGTCCCAATCTGCAACCGAGTCACCAAGCTCCTCGCCTCGGCTCGCACGGTCTCCCTCTTCGAAACAGTCGAAACGGAGGCGACGTTCTCTTCGAGAACTCCGCTGCTGAGTATAACGTCGAAGTCCCGGATGTGGCCGTCGAGCTTGCCGGTGATGGAGTCAACGTCGTT